>JAWWEW010000165.1:54217131-54501272 GCA_035583185.1 Anabacerthia variegaticeps
CTCTCATAAGAGATGCTCCAGCCTCCTCCGTCATCTCCATAGCCTCTGCTGGACCCGCTCCGGGAGCTCCATGTCTCACCTGTCCTGAGGAGTCCAGAACTGGACACATCACTCCAGATGTGACCTCAGCCCAGATGTGACCTCACCTGGGACAAGCAGAGGGGCAGGATCACCTCCCTCGACCTGCTGGCCATGCCCTTCCCACTGCCCCCCAGGATGGCTCTGGCCACAGTGTCCTGCCTTATCCACACCTCAATCCTGCTTCCCAAGGAGCACAGCAGGTGTCCTGTGCCAGGACAATGCCAGGAAGAGCCTGTCACAAGCCCGTGTAGCACGTCCCTTAGGGAATAGCTTGTCCTGGAGGAGCAGGAGGCACCACTGGGGCAGACCCAGCAGGTCTGACACACCTGTGTGCCTTGTGGGCCATTTCCTCTGGGCACTGGGAAGGGATGGGACAACTGGGATCCTAAAGCAGCAGGCAGGTGTTGCTCTGTGGGTGTGAGGGGGAAATGACCACACAGAACTCTCGTGGCTGGGAAGGGAGAGCAGAGATTGGGCCTTTTTCTCATGTTAAAATGCTTTAGTGGAATCAAAGACTGCATTTACTTTCCTACTGAGTGATTTACATACTCTGCAGGTGTATAGATTTGCTAAATAGGAGCTTTGTCCTACACTGGGCAAGACTTCTTGGATCTTATATGTTTTTTTTTTTTGCATTTAATAGAGGATCATAACTTATGTGGATGAAATACTGCATGCACCTCACATCCTTCATTTAGAATGTTCAAAACCTCTTTACGTTTTTGTGAGGAAAATCCCCTTGTTTCTTTAATTTAGGATTTCAAATCTGATATGCTAAGCAACCAGAGGCTGTGGTATCTTCACGTCTCTGCACATATCCCAGATTTGTATTTGCCTACCTGACAGGAACAGTTCTGGAGCAGTCAGCCAGGGAACTGCACTGGATGAGGTACCCAGTGTGGAGATGAAACATCCTCCAAGGATAGGAGAGAAAGTGAGGGGCTACCCTGTGTTTGTATTGTTTTGTGTTATTTATCTGATTTAACAAGTTACACGCAGGTGTTTTTGGTTGTTTCAGAAGGGGGAATGACAGGAAAAAAGGGAAGTTCAGTGACAAATGTTTATTTTAGTTCCTATTCTTCTTTTGAAAGAACCCAGTTATCCAACAGGGATGGCAGGCTTCAGTGTTTGACTCTCCTGGTCTTCTGCTTCTGGTCTGCCTGTGTATTTCTTGCCCTCCCATGGCAAGTAAGGCTGTTGTGAGTTTTGTGGGTGCGGTTTGAAGGAACTCCGGCGGTACCCACAGCTGATTTGGATGAGGAGGGAGGGCAGGTCCTGGCCGGGAATGTCCGGGCATGTGCGCCGTCTGTGCGCATGCGCCGGGGCGGGGCGGGGCGCGGGAAGGTGCGCGCGTGTGGCGGGAAGGGTCGAGGCGCGTGGCGGGAGGCGCCGCCATGCTGCCCAAACGGGGCCGGGAGCGGCTCCGCGAGTGGTTCCCTGTCGGCAGCGCCGCCACCGCCGCAGAACTACCGGGACGGGAGCCGCAGGTCCGCCCCCGGTGCGCCGGCCCTCGCCGCCCCTTGCGGGAGCCGCGGACGGCGCCGCGGTGAGTGCGGGGGCAGCGCTGTGCCCGGTGGGCTCCGTCCCTCCTCTCTGCTGTGTGCCCGTGGTGGCTCCGCGTGTGCCGGGCATTCCCCGGGGTCTGGGCAGCCTCCTCGGGCTCCTCTACCTCGGCCCGCGGGGGGCAGTTGTTAGGATTCCAGCCTAACACCGCTGGTAGTGTTTGTGGCTCTTGCCCAGATGTGCTTTTCTTGGCTTAATACTTATGTTGTTTTCTGGTTTGCTGCTTTCCTCTATTGTCTTGATCATCACGAGATATGGTGCTTGGATGATTTGCCTTCTCTGAAATGCATTAGCACTTGTGTGCAGCTGTAGCAAGTCCTGTTGGAAAACTCTGTAACAGTGTTGGGAAAGACGCAGTTTATCCTCACTCAGGTGTATTAACTTAATAATTCTGTCAGTGCCAAGGGAAAAACGAAATGGCATTCACTAGTTCATTGCTCTGGTGACCTAACTGAAGCATTTAAGTTCTGAAGGTAAAGCTAGTTCGAGGTATATTGACATGTTACTCCTTGGAAATGCTTTATTCTCTAGTGGCAGAGTTTATGGCCAAGGAGACATGTATGTGTGCTTGCATAGCTGCCAGGTGCATTTGGTTTTCATTACTGCCTGGATATTGAAAACCACAAAATACTTCCCCCTGGATGCTGCGTAAAGTGGAAGGTGTTGTGGCTGTGCATGCTAATCTAACTATTTAGGTGAATTCTGGGTAGTGTATCCCTTTTTATCCTTTAATGTGAAAGTGCTGCCGTCATGAAGCTCTGAATCTGACTGAAATCTACTGGATTTTATGCAAGTAGTTAAAATTTTTCAGAAGTGACTAGACAAAAGGTAACAGTTCTTTAAGGTTATTTACTGTGAAAGTAATTCTGGAATCCAGTAGGTACAAGATGTTTGAGACTTCTTAGTCTTTATTTAGGTAACAATAACATTTCTGCAGTACTTGAGAAGTGTTTGATGAGGGATTCTTGAACCCAGCTGAGCACTAAGACGTTAAGTAACGCAGGAGCAGCCTTGTGTGGCTATGCAAGGGCAAATCTTTGTCTTTGGTTGGATAAATACCTCTTTCCACTCACAAATCCTAGCAGATAATTTAATGGGCAAATTCTGTTGACAGTGAAAAGTTAATCTCACAGGTTTGGGGGTTTTTCTTCTTTTCCTCCCTGTCTTAGGGGGAGAGAGAGGATATGCATCCTAAAACACCACTTATGTGAGCGTGGACAGAACTTCTCAAGAGTAGATCTGTATAAAATCTGGGAGCATAGATGATAGGTGTGTGTGTGCTGCCACAAAATAGAAAGAACCTCTGTGAGGTGTGTTTGCTTAGCTGTGGTTTTTTTCCATACATATTTCTGTTTCACAGTTCTGGGAATGTGCTTATGTTTAAAGCTTTTTTACAAAACTTGAAGACTCTTGAGGAGGTTTGGATTTAAGTGCTTAAATGGAAAGGAGGTGCTTGTCTTTTATTCACTGGCTTCTTAAGAAAGAGTTTGAAGAGCTGAAAACAAAATAATTTCTCTCCTTTTGTTAAGGCTGCTTGTAACATAAAAGTCTATTTTAATAATTTCTTCCAAACTCTTGATTTGTTTCTTGGGAAATCAAATCCAAAGTTATTTCAGATTTTTCAAATGCCTATTTGTATTTATTTGAAGTTGGATATACTCTTATTACTCTTATTAATGGAGACTCTCTGCCTGCCACTTTTGTCTAAATTTATATGTAGGAATGTATGGGTTTATTACCAGATTGGTAATGGTAATAACAGGTGTGTAATTGCACACAAGAGTGTGTAATAACTAGTATTTTACAAAAATGATACTGAGGTTGTCTAATGGGATCTAAAAACCTCCCGTCCCTTAAAAAGAGATGTGGAATATGTTCTCTTCCTTTGCCAATGATGCCTCATTTTCCAAGGCTTTTAAGATTACTTTGCTTTCTGAACTATCTCCAGAACAGCAGCATTAGTAATTGAGCTTGTTAGGGAAAGGTAATAGAAACCACAGAAATTGTGGCTGGATTTTTGATCCTTAAATAGCTCCTTGATTAACTTTTTAATTCCTCTGATTACGTTTAGCTGAATGAAATTTAGGTCCTTAAATCCTTCCTTGTTATCAGCACAATTGTGGTTCACATTAAGACAGTTAAAGGCTTAGCTGTGGAAGAGGTGGTTGCTCTCTCTTTGGCTTCTTGCATTTCACAGGTGTAGCTTTGGCAGGAAACATTGCACCCTGTTGGCTCTGCCTGCCTGATACCTGTGCAGGTGGAGGCATTTCTGTTCTTTGGAATTATCCCCACTCAGCTTTCCATCACTGCAATGTTTTGTGTTGGCTGCCTATGTCAGGAATACGGGTTAGAGTAAGGATATAGTTTCAGATCACCTCATGCAAATCATGTAGACCATAAATAAAAATCGCCTAAAGGAGCAGTTGAGTTCTTGGACAGTGATTTTCCCCAGGGAAGTGATGACTGGCCTGCAGCCATCTTACTCCTGTCTCATGGAGCTGAAATCTGAGGGTGAGTTAATTTCTAGAAAATGGCTCATTTTAGCTGGCTGAGTAACAATTCTTTGTAGCATGTTGCAGTAAACCTGACAGATTGCTTTAGAATATGTTTAACTTTTTTTGTTTGTCTCCTTTCTTTTAGACCTTTGCTTTTTCTAATTCTTTTGCTTTTTAACTAGTGAGAGTATGTAATACTTTGGTCAGGAGAAAGTGCTCATAATCCACAAAGATATCCCTCATTTCTGTTTTTGGAAAAAAAGGCAAAGTGAGGCCTTAGTGAATGACATCTTCTCAGCACTTGGCTAATTTTTTCCTGTACCTTCTGCAGTTCCCCCTTGATTTCTCCCTCTCCTTCCCCCCAAAGTGTGGGCACTGGATGCAGTAGCCTGGTATCAGTTTCATCAAAAACATGCATATAAAAGTAGATGAGCCTTTTTGTGCATTTTCTAGCATTGCATTGGGATTTGACATTGAGCTGGTTGTGATTCCTAGATACATTTTTAACTATTACTCAGCAACTGCCTTTTTGCATAGGGTGTAGTTGAGGGTCTTTGTTTCTGCATTTAAAAAAATACATTTGCTTAAATTAAAGGGAAATTGAAGTCAAATTTATGAAGAGTGCATAAGTTGTATCTGGTCATCTTTTAAAATTGGTTTTGTTTGGTTGTTTTCCCCCCCCCCCCCCCCTTCTTTTTCTGGTGATCATAAAGGTAAGTGGAACTTCTATGTTTACTGGCTTTTTTTTTCCATAACTAAAATTTGGAAGGTAATTTTTTAGGGCTTTTTTTTCACTTACTTTCCAATAGAAAGCTGTGAGGGTACTGTTCTAAGAAATGAATTTATCTGAATTACCATTGCAGGAATCTCGCACATTTGACCAAATATAAATTATTTTCTGAAGCCAGTATTGTGGGTATTCTCAGTGTAATATTAATTTTGCCAATGCCTATTTTATACTCAGTACCTGCTACCCTCCTTCCTATGGAAAAGGTACTTCACATTTGACACTTCGGGGAGTTTTACCATTGAAGAAAAACCTTCCTTTCAGTCCTTTCCTGCCCTCTTGCAGGTATTAGAACTTCAGGAAAAGCATCTCCAACTCTTTATGCTGCCTTAGTAGGGCAGAGTAAGTTGAGGGCAGTGTTTTTGTTATTTAGTCACAAAAAACTGAGAACTGACAAAAGAAGGGCAAAGTTTATAGCAGCTCCGAGTGCAGATGTAATGAGTTTGCACCTGCCTGTTGAGATTATTATTGGTGAAGGGACTTTTCTTTTGGTATTGAGCTGAAAATTTTATTTTAAACCTATAGGGAATGTTTTACTCTAGTCCTCCAGTGCTTTGTCCTTTAGGCGTATGCAAGAGTTCTGGTTATTTTACATTCTGTGTATATTAAATTTTACTTTTCTATATGAAATGTTCTTTATAGTACAAGCTTTCCAAAGGTGTTTTTTTTAGTAATATTTTCATTTTATGAAAGTACTGTGCCATTTTTTCATGCAATTTATGTTGCATTATTAGTAATTTCTTTCTTGGGTGGGGGATACAACTGGGGAGCATAAGAAAATGCCTTACAATTGTATATTACCAGCCTGATGAAATCTGAATGTTGTTGTCAGTATGTTTGAGGAAAGTATCAGAGGAAGCCTTTTTCCTCCATGTTTGCAAAATAGTTCATTTTGTGAATTGGGCCACGTGAGTCTTGCCTGTTTTTTGTGATGTGGCAGACAGATTAAAAGGAAATCTGGAGAAGAAGAGGTTACATGAGACATGTAAAAACTTGTTACATACAGTGATGGGAGCACTATTGGAAATGTAGCCAACTGAGTTCTGGCATATGTTTTCATTGATTTTCTGCTCTAATTGCCTGCTGTGACTGAAACTGCTACGTATCCAATCAGTCTTGTAAAACTTTGTTATGAACCCACAGTGATAGATGATGAGAACTGAAAAATATGAAATTTTGTTACATTTGAATTTGGAATGATCACCTCCTGCTCTGGAAATGATTTGTTGACTCTTTGGCTCTTCTAGGAACGTACCATCTGATTTGATCAAAATGTTTAAGTTGAATGCAGAATTTGGGTTTCAGAGCAGCTTCCAGTAAGCCAAATGAAGTACAGTTGTTTGAAATAATTAATTCATTTCCTGAAGAACAGAGAGCTAGTTGTTAAATGCTGATAAATATCCAGTGCTTTCATTTAGTTGTTTACCTTCACAATACTTTAGCACATGCAGAGTACATTTTAGCAAAAACCATATGACTAGTACATGCAGCGTAAGTTCTGTCAGTGGTTTTATGCATCTTATCCTTGAAGTTAAGAAATAACTATTGAGCTCCAAAAAGTATTTATGAGTTTATTTGGTATGATTGTTATATTAAACCATTTCTTTTACACAGTATAAAGTTCCCATAAAACCTAAAAGCTATGTGACAAATACAGGAGTTTTTATCTAGCACTGTGTAGATTGATGCTGTTTCAAAATATGCAAAGTAGTCTTTTTTTATTCTTTAAATACTTCTAGCTCTATACAGCTGAAAAGTGCTTCAGTTTTTTTTTCAGAAACATCTACTTTTCTTACTAAAAGATGGCTTCAAACACAATAGCTCCAAGAAACTATAAAGATAAAAGGAGAGTTGATAATTAAAGTTACTGCATACTAGCTATAACGAAGGATTTTAATTCCTGAACTTGGGAAAAAAGGGGAGCATGTCACCTTTCTGACTCCTATGTGTCTTGGATGGCAATCACAAGAAAGGAATGCAAACTGCTTCGTAACTTTGAAAGCAACACAAACCAACTTAACTCGATGGGTAGTAATAGGGTAGATTCCAGATTCTGTGGGAGAAGGTGGGAAACATGCTCTGTGTGTTTTTGTCGACGTAACTGGAAACAGTGGGGATTTCATCCTTGTCCGACTTGTTTGAGCTGTCGCCACGTGGACTGGAGTATTCAGAGCAGTTTGTATTCCACGCATCCACCAGCTGCTCTGGTTGGTTTTCTCTCTCAATGGTGGTAAGAAAATCTTTTAAAACCTGCTTGAATATGTAGACTATTTCCCAGGGTAAGACATCGTTTTCTGCCAAAACTTCGCGAAATCTAGACGCAAACAAAGATTGCAATCTAATCATCGGTGCTGAAAACTCTTCTGTTTCCTCTCTGGCCATTTGAGGGGAGGGGTGGGAGGAGGAAATTACTGCATTCTGGTGTTATTCTTCCCTTGCTGCCACATTTCCCCACACACCTCCCCCAGAAGATTGTAAGAGGAAAAGAGCTCTAACAATGCACTGGATGTGCTCCAGCTATTATGAGGATTGAAAGCTGTTGTTACTGGGTATGCTTTTTTATTTTTTTTTTCTATTTTTTGGCCCATCTGGGTAACTAGATTTAAACTGACTTTGCCCTTAGGTATATTCTGAGCTTTAAAAGGAGCACAGGCTTGTTCTGCCGTATCTGTGAGTCCCTAGAAAATGTATTTATAATACAGGCTTAGGACAATTTTTCTTTGTGAAATATGCGTGGGGAATTTTTTTTTCTACACTGATTTGCTTGTTTTAGAAGCTTTCAGGTATTTTGGACAGTAAAACTTGGTTTCTGAATAATAATGCACTGCATTAGTTCTTCAATTTGATTTTTGGTTATTGGATTGCTATTTAATAACTATTGAGGATAAAAAACAGAGGGAGAACTAGAAGAATCGAAAGGTCATATAAGACTTTCCTTGTTTGGATTAGACTGGGAAAATCCTGATTTAAAACTTTGTTCAAGTGCAACATACTAAAGTGAAGATGAAATTTATGAAACACCTTTAAAAATGAGTTCCAGTTGCTGGTCACTCACTTTTGGAGATGAGAGCCAAATGCAAATTTGGATTAGGTAGGAAAGCATCTTAGTTTTGATGGAGTACTCAGAGTTAGGGAAATACAGAACAATTACCTGCTGAGAACGGTTCCCGTCTGGCAAGGCTGGATTTGTGAACACAGGACTTCGAGCTGCCTTTGCTCAGTAGCTGGAATTGTTGCTTGAGGGTTCTGGTAGTTCCTGAGCCAGTTGTAATCCATGCTGGGCTTCTGCACTTTCTGTTCGTTTTCGATCTCTTGCACTAATCTCTCACGCTCTTTCAGGTGCCATTTCAACTCCCTCAGGAGGGTCTTTGTAACTACTTCTGATCCAGGACATCTGGTGGGCTTGTAGGAATCAGTTTTTGACCATTTCATCCAGCCAAAAAGTGGCATTTTTAAGCTGGGAGGGGAGAGGAAATTAAAAAAAGAAATATTTTTGTTTCTGTTCAACTGATGAGTTTTTACCTGTAGACTTCCTTCTTAGCAACTGAATGTCTGAATGGAACTGTATTAATGACACTAAAATAGTTGGTAATATAATATGAGTAGTGATAACAATAATCTCCAAGCCATAATGAAATCTGACAAGCCTTACACTTTTCCTGTCTGTTTTCTGAGTTGATGTACTATGTGAGGTTTACGACATTTAAAAGTGCGTATCTATATCTTCAAAATATTTCATTTTTTATCCTATAGTGTAGTGAAAAAAACCCAAGGACCCCCCCTTCAAACAAGCAAACAAAAAAAGTCCAAACCCAACCAAACAGGAACATTCACTCCACTCCTCCACCCCCAACAAAACACACAACCCCAAACCTCCAAAAGTTGAAGTTACACGCACATTTAAAAATTAAATTAATTAATTAAGTGCTGGAACTCCGCATGATGTGTTTTTACAACTTCTGCATCAATCTGTATTTTAAATTATCATTCTCATAACGTGGAATCAGAAATCTGGTGGAGCAGACTTTTAAATTGCAGTTTGTAAGAAATCATGCAGACACAAGCATGCGAATTGGAGTAAAATAACATAAATTACCTTTGCAGCTGTCTGTGAACAGTGTTGTTTCAGGCAAGTTTGCTTGAAGATCTCTTATTCTGACATGTCCTGTTTGCAGGTTGTTACTACTGCTGGAAGAAAACAAGGGTTTTTTTCTCTTTTTCCTTTTTTCTTTTTTTTTTTTTTCATTTACTCAAACTGTGCTAAGAAAAAATGACTTTCTGTAGTGAACATGACAGTTTAAGTTTTTCTGCTTTTAAGGTTCTTTTTCATCCTCTGTACCAGAGAGAAGCAGTAATCCATTTAACCTAACATGGTCTCTCAAATACTTTCTACCAAGTCCATTAAGATCTCCTACCTTTGAATTGAGTTCTGCCGGTGGCAGCAATTTAAAAAAAGATGGTGACAATTTCAAATGCTTGTTGCTAAATCCATCCAAAGGTATTGTTGGTAGTGAGATGAATAATGATAGTCTGAAGCAACTACAGCCCTGCTTGTAGCTAAAGTTAAGGCTGTCGTGTGATGTGATGCTTGGCTGTGCATAGCTGTAGGTCACAGTTTAGAGCTGTATTTTTATGCCTGTAGAGTGCTAAAAATAACCATGTTGCCTTTATCATCAAACTAAACTTTCAGGCCATTGAGATGCTGGAAGACTTATCTCCCATTAGAGGGGGATCAGGCTGTTCTGCTGTCATTTTTAAACAGCTAAGAATAGTTTTTCTCTAGTAAAGATCATCTAAAGCTTTTGTTAAGTGAGTGTTGACAGCAAAGAAGTATTTGACAGTTGCTTAGGATTTTGTTGCTGCATTTAATGCTTCTTCCAGATGAATTTCATCCATCTCATGCTACTATACTTTTTCATTACTGTGCATAGCTGTTAGCATTTTAAATTAACATTTCAAATGTGTTTAAAGAAGCCAGACTGTAACACCTACAATGTGCCACTAAAGACATGTTAATCTAATTAAAGGAATAGAATGATAAGGAGATGCAAATTGAGGTCAGACTGATCCAAAAAGCTCAGAATTGTAAGTCTTACCATAGGTATCGCTTCCCTCTCAACTGGCTGTCAGTTGCCTGCTCCCTCTTTGCTTGATGAATGTTTTGAGCATATCCATTTTTAAGGTTCATTCTCAGGGATGGCACTGTGCACACCAAAGGTCGCTGAAGCAGCCATTTTCCGTTCCACTTATCTGATCTCTTCCTATTAATCTAAGCAGTAGCCATGGAATATGAAATGCTGCCTCTCCGGCTTGCTCTTGTTCTAATGACTGTCTTTCCTCCTCTAAGTATTTTTTATTCCTGCTCTTTTTTTCCCCCCCACTGGTGTGTTGAACTGTTGAGAGAACAAAGGTTCTGTAAATTTGTTCTAGATGTCATACAACATAAAGGGTGACGTGTATGGCTGTTATTAAAGCTGATATTACTTATACATTGGAAAAATTCAAATGTCAGTATTAATCCTCTTCAACTGGAAGGTTTTCACATTGCATTGTATGTGGTACTATGAAAAAGGAAGGGAGCTAGGTTTATGATGGCAGAACTGTCCTGACAGATTTTCAGATGAAATTAAAATGCTCCTTGCCACCTCCTTTACAGCACAGTTAACATGTCACCACTCTTTTCCACTGTATCAATCTGCAAGTAAACTGCTGTACAGTATAAAACCATCATAGTCTCTTTGCAAATTACAGGTGCATAGTGGATGGTCTGCAAAGTAAATGAATGAGAAATCTACAACTTCTGTTTTTTAACCTAGTGTTTGGTTGCATCATTGAAAATGCAAGGCATGGTACTGAGAGCTAGGTTTGTCTTTCCTTTGGTAGGAGAGCATTAAAGCTGAAAATTTGTATTGCTTCTACTTTTGCAGGCATTTCAGGTGTGGATTCAGGAAGAGATGACTGCTCAGCTGGGGCTGGAGTTGGAAGCTGAAACTTAGAAGTAGAGCAGTATTTTATGCAGTTTCTAGCCCATGTTTAATCCTGGAAGCTTTGAGGAGAGTTAGAATTCCGTCCAGTTATGCCTAAATGTATGCATGGATCTCGTGTGTGGTCTCTTCCTGTTTGTTCTCACACCTGTGTTGTCAATGAAGACATAAGTTAGAAGCATTGCTTGCTTTTAAAATCTTTTAGGGTTAAAACTTCTGAATCTCTTCTTGTCAATATTCTTAAAGCTCCTGGTTGGTAACAAAGTTCTGTGTTGAAGGCATAGAGTAGTAAGAATATTTTTATACACTTATGACATGAGTAAAACAGACAACATACAGGATTAAATAATTGAAATTTACCACAGGGAAACAGGGAATGCATGTTTTGAGGGTGCTGAACATGCCTGGATTTTAGCTTTTTTGGTGCAATAGCAAAGCATAACTCCAAAGGAGTGCTTTAAGAGTAATAGTGAGGAGGCTTTGTGGGTGTTCACAGGAAATGTCTTCTAGTATAAGCAGTGGCATTAGAGATGAATTAATTCTTACTTGAAAATCATCCTGACTAATGTTAGTACCAGCTACTTTAGAAGATATGGCTGTTTGTGGCAAGGTAATGTTTCTTGGCTAAAAAGAGGTGACAGAAGATGTTTATTTTACTCTCTGATGCTTTTTGAAATATCTTGAAAGCTTTCTTTAAAAAAGACCAAAACCAGAATAACTAAGTAAAATAATCTCTTTAGCACAGGAAATTTAGGTATTTGCATGATGTGTGGTAAAGTGAATTTTACATTCTGATTATGACCTTTCAAGGCTACAGTAATATATAATTTTCTGTAATGTGGAAGGCATATCTTGAAACCGGCTTATCATTCTTGCAAAATCCGGAATTCTCGCAAAAAATAAATGTTCTCTAGGGATCATCTGTTTTTCCAGGTGTAGCGTTTTCTTATGAACAAATATTGTTCTGTAACTGTATTCTGGGAGAAAAAAAAAGCTGCAAGTCCAAGTCAACTCTGAGTACAGCAAGAAGTCTTTAGTCTTAAGACATGTGCCTTAACATCACATGCATAAAGGAACTTCCTAAACTGATAGCCAGGCCTCGTAGTAAATAAGGCAGCCTCGTTAAATGTGGGGCTGCTGCTGTGCCTGTCTGTAAGGACTACAAATTCACTACTTATTTGTGGTGATGGAGTGAGCTGTTGGACAACACACTTTTTCTGGCAGAAAGGCAGTTTGAGAAGTGGGTGCTGAACAGGAGTTCACTCAAAACCACTTCCATTTAACCAAACACTGCAATGATGTGAGTAGCAAAGTGTGATAAGTGGTGAGAATAGGTGAAGGAGAAGCTTTTTATTCTTTTCTTTTGAAGATGTTATGGCATCTGTACCATCTGTGATGCTGCTCTTACTCTTGCAATTGAAAGGGGCAAGTAGTATAGCTCTCTTTATGAATGAGACTCAATGATAGACCGAGAAATAATCAACTTAATTCAGTTCAGCACATTGCTGTGGTGGTGTATGTTCCATAATTCTTTGTTAGTATATGTTGATAATAGTCACGTACTGTGAATTGCTGCCGTGGATTTTGTGTGAAGGGCTGATGAATGTTGTGGGTAAAGCCCAGTGGGCACCTGAGCACCACACAGCCCCTTGCTCGACTCCCTGCTTACCCTCAGAGGGACAGGGGATGAGGGATAGAAGAGAGAAAGGGAAAAAGCCTTGGGTTCAAGACAAAAAGCTGTTTAAGAAGGGGCAGAAGAGAGAAAACAAAAGAAGTGATGCAAAGGCAGTCACACATCACCTCTCATGGGCAGACCAATGCCCAGCCAGGTTCTGAACAACAGAGGGCAAACCAAACTGAAACCTTTCTCTTTGCCCTTTTTGTTGCTGAGCATCACAATACATGGTATGTGCTATCTCTGGTTGGTTTGTGTTACCTGCCTGGTCATGTCCCCTCCCAACCCTTGGTCACCCCCCAGTCTTCTACAAGGGCAGGGGATGGGTTCAGTGTGAGAAACAGAGGAGGCCTTGATACTGTGCAAAAACTGCTCAGCAATTACTAAAACTGTGTTTCAGAAGTACTGATTTGGTCGCAAATCTGAAACACAGCATCATAAAGCTGCTATGAAGAAAATAACCCTATCAGTCATCTGAGCGAAGAGAGATTCAATATAATTTATTCATAGGTAGCAGGTTGGATCATTTCCTTCCATTTATAAACACAGCCTCACTCTTTGGATTTAATCATGAACTTCGTAGTGCATTTTTCTTTTGATTTGACAGAACAACTCTAGCTGTTTTGGGCTGCAGACAGATGGTGAGTCTACCTCCTCTGATTGCTTCAGACAGCATTTGACTGCTGCTTCTGCTTTTTAACAACTATGAGCAAGATTTGCCATGAGCCTACACAAGGGACCTCTTGGTAAGAGTCCTTGTTTGGTCCTTTGCTGTGACAGCGAACAACAGAATAATTCTCTACTAGCAGCGTTAACTGGCAGAAATTTGTGTAAGCTATCACTGTACTTGTGGTGCTGAGATGAATTAAATCAGGGCACGGTTGAAGCTGATTCCTTCCAGTTGGACTGTCTGTAGCTTTATTGTCTCCAGTGCTGGTGACACTCCACTAATAGGCAGGGGAGTTACAGGTGTCAATTTGAAATTGAGGGGATCTTGCTCTCAGTACTAATCCTCATGGGCTATCTTTTAAATTAAGAGCAGTCTCTTACTTGTGTTTTATTTTTTTCAGAGATTTATTTAATCTGGATTTTGCCAAGTTGATAACCAAATGTTTTTGTTTAGGTTTTCTTGTTATGGGAATTTTTTTTCCTTTTTGGCCAAGTTCTTTGTCTTTGTGTTCAGAGGCAAGGGCTGAATTTTGAAGTTTTAAGAAGTGTAGATGCTGTGTGAATGGTGCTAAAGGATCAGAAACAATGCTTGGTAATAAAAATGTGCTTTCAGTAGAGGTTAACAAACATGAACACCTGTCTAACATTTCATTCATAATTAATTCTAACAACTTAAATTGCAAAATTAACTGTTTGATGTGTGGTGAATAGGTTGTTGCTGTGTGGCTTGTCACCATCTGCCACAGGTGACAGCTGCCCCCTTCAGAACATCCTTGTTGGAACTGTGTCTGCAGAAATAGGAGCTCATCACCACCTCATCTCCAAGAAGAGTCCAGTTCTCTGAAGCCCAGCAGTTCATCCCAGTCTCGCCCACTGGCATAAAAATCCCAGAGCAATAAACAGTAAATTTGAGGATTTGGCGTTTGTGGTCATTGTTTTTTGTGGATTTTAACTGTGAATAAGGTGGAAGATGGAAGGTCTTGCAGAGCTGTTAGCTTGACAGGCGTGAAATGTTTCTGAGATGTTAAGTTTACATAGTCTAAATCCAAACATTGGCATTTGAGTTTTTCAGGATTTTGCCAAGTAGTTTTAGTGCACTCCCTCTCTCTCCCCCTGACTGTTTAAGGTTTTGAACCAGGAGATGTGAATTACTGCTGTGAGGAAGAGCAGTGCAAACCTTTAGAATGGCTATATATGAAGACTTTATCACTCAGTCTAGCTAATTACATTCTATAATAGCTCTCTTAGTGGAAAAAAGCACCCACCTCACTGATTCTTAGATTCTTAATTAAATGACTTTGTAAAAGCTGTATTTTAGTATTTAATAGATCACACTTAGTCTGAATTCTGTTAAGAGTCTTTTTTTTTTTGGCTGAAATGTTATGGGTTTTGAATGACAGTACGTGATTACATTAAAGTTAGTGCATTTCTGCAGGTAAGACCAATCTCTTGTATGGAAAGCAAACTTCCAGCTAAAGGGAAAGTAATTTTTAGTATGTCCTTCAGTAAACCCAGTGGAAGGTTATTCACTGTCATGGCAAATGTTCAGTTATGTAAAGTGTCACATTACTTTAGTTTCAGAAAAGAGACTTTGAAACAGTCTACTGTATATATCTTACTAAAATTGTACTGCAAATATTGCTCTGTATGTTTTTTTCAAGTGATTCCCCCCCCCGCCAAAGATCTGTAAGTAGGTGGACAGTTTGTGTGCGTGACAGAAGCCATGACTTGGGGCAGTCCTTCTCTTGTGATCTGTGAAATGGGTGACACTAGTTTTATGTTCAACTTCCAGTCCCATGTGCACAGGGTTTTTCGTGTTAAATGAGGCAGAACATAAATAAGCAGAAAGTACATGTGTAAGAGTTTTTAAAAAACACGGCCCTAGAGAAGACTTCAATTTTTTTTTGGTTTTGTCTCTGAGATGGATATGTTCTCGAAGTTATATGGCCTTGAATAGAAGCTTCTACCCCAAAATTAGATACTTAATAGGAAATCATTTGAAATTGGACAAGCAAGCATCTTAATCCTTGAAATTTTGTTACATACTTGGGTATTTTCTTTACACATTCAGGTGTGCTGCCTGAGCAGTGCTGTTTTTTCATGGAATAAGACTATATATCTTGTTAGTTTAATAAAGACTTTTTATAGCTGTTGTTCTTGTGGCATTGTGTTGGGTGTAGGCATCGGCATTGTAGTATATGTCGCTTGAAAGGGCCAGACAAATTACCTGTCACAGTTATGGTTGAGATTGGGCAACTGGTTCTGGTTTTGGTAACTTAAGTGTATGCAAAAATGCTTTGGTTCTTATTTCAAATGTCCAAATACAAAAATTTACCCAGTGTACTCTGTTATGATAGCCTTGTTAACTTATTAGAGGTCATTCTGTAGCTTGAAGAAAAGAAAGACCTTTCTCTGTCTGAATTTATTTGGAGAAAAGCACCCTCAGTGTATTCAAAAGCATTTACAGCTGGAATGTGTCAACAATTTCTGGTCTTAAACTGTCTTTCCCTTCTAGTAATTCCCCCGAAGTGGCAGCTCTTTATTAATATTATGCTTAAAAATACTTTGTTTCAATCAAATGCTCAAAATTAGTGTGACTGGGGATATGTACTGAGCTCAGTCGCACTTCAGGAAAATGTTACAGTAGTTAAACCACATGATATGGAATAAGGAAAGTATTCTGTTATAAGTAAGTTAATTCTTTTCCAAGAAGAGGAATGCTGTGGACCTTTTTGCCTTGATAGAAGGGCTCCTTCTTGTCAGGCTCAAAGCTCTGTTTGCTGCTTCTGAGAATGTTTTTCAGAATAGGTAGGTCTTGAGGTGGGCACATCTTCATAGGTAGCTGCCATGTTATGTTTTACAGATGGGAGGTTGTAGGAAGAGTTACTTGTTGAGTGAAATTACTGATTAATCATGTTTTCAGCACTTTAATTTTCTCTGCCTTTGTCCACTCGGGGTGGACATAATGTCATGGTGTTTGCAGGGTCAGCCATAGAAATCTGGCTGCTTTTGAGAATGAAACGTGCCCTTGATTTGAATAAATTTGAATTCTTCTACCTTTTTAAATGAAAGGGAAGGAAGAAAAAACAGAACATCTCCTACATTTCCTTCAGTTGATGACTTCAAATTGTCATTGATTGTGTTACTGGCAAAAATACTTCTTAATTTGGTGGAATTTTGACTGTTTTGTATATGCAGCTGAAAAGGCTGCCATTTGGAAAGCCTAAGAAATATATGTTGTAACATGGCAGGTTTTCACTTTGGCTGAGGGAATAGAAGTGGGAGGAAGATAACTGGTCTATCAGACAAATCCTTAGTAAGTAGACTCCAGGGAAGTCTCTTCATTAGTGTTGCCCTTTCCTAGCCTGGAATGAATTTGAGTTTCTGAATCTTATTCTATGGTGTCAGCAAGCTTTGTTGAAGCTCACTGGATTTCCACGTAATGGAAATCCCTTTTTGTTTTTCCAGGTGTATATATAGGATGATACCTTCTATTGGTGGCTTATTAATGATTACTTGAAAGGATTGTATTGTTCTGGTGACTTAGGAGAGCTCCAGAGTGCTTCATAGTGATTTTTTTTTTTTTTCATTTTGCCTAAAACCCTCCATTCCTCTATAAGATTTTAAATTAATGCTGCAAAGTTCAGCATTAAAACATCAAGAAATGATATAATGAGGCTTGTTTGTTCATTTCATATTCCCATATGCAATTTTCCAGTTGCATATGATTTTTCCCAAGACTGCAGCCTGATTCAGTACATCAAGTGCTCAATGTTCATTCCTAATGACTGGCTATTAAATATTTTGTTTATTCACTGTGTAGCCTGGGGTTTATTTACTGTGTGCTGCTTTCCGAAGACAGAAAACCTAATTTCTGAAATAAAACATTCAGATATCCAAACAAACAAACACTAAATTAATGTAGTCTCACAAATCACCGAGTTAATATTGTCCTTGTATTCCTGGAACCGTACAGGTGAGGGTTGAAAGTACATACATACTTCTGGGAGCCCATTTTGAAATGCTTAATACTCCATCTTCAAGAGGTATTTAGTAAATATTATATATATTTATATATAAACCCCCTGCTGTTCCTTGGCTGATTTCAGCTGCTGTTTAAATAGTGATGTGTCTGCAAGGTCTTGACTGCAAACAAGGAGTGCAATTCTCCTTTCCCACCCTCAGCCCCTGCCCCTCAGTGGGAGTTTTCTGCTGGAGTGATTTGCTTGCTCTCGCTCAGGGCTCTGACTGTCACCTCCTCTGTGACAGCATTGACTGCATTGGGTGGCTTCTTCTTCCCCCTGAGAACTGAAGGACAAATTGTGTTTGCTGCATAAGTCCATTTTTTTGTGTTCAGAAGAGTGTGTGTCCAGTGCACTCAGTGAGGCTGCAGGTTTATGGAAGTGAAAAAATAATTGGCTGTGTCATTTATATCTGTATAATATGTGCTACAATGCTGCCAAAGCGAGATTGTGTATCCAGGCTTCGTTATGGTATTTTCAGCTCCTGAATGCTCGACTTCTATACCGTTGTTGAATTATTTGGTTTCATTTGTGTTTAGTGTATGTTCAGTGCAATGATCTGTGTTATAAGCTGTCTGGCATGATTTTTTCCCCACACTGTACCTTGGATTCAGGCCTGTTGAGGAGTGTTCCGTGTTCCAGGTGTTCCAGAAGGGTTTGGGCGATGCAAGTGTTGTAGTTTCCTTGCTCAAAGTTGGCGTTGTTGCTCACATAACCTTTGTGCAGATGGGTACAATCCTCTTGAACCTTGCATTGAGAGGTACTTGAGATCCAGGGGGAAATTGCTGTGGGTCTGTGCCTAAAATATTGTTAAAATTGGATCAGAAGCTATTTTCTTCATTTGCTGGCAGCAGTAGGTGATAAATACTTGGTGTTCCGATCTGAATGATCGTATTGTTTGTAGCACAGTCTGGCACAGAGTTTGCCTTGTCAGAGAGGGTGGGTGCTCTGTGGGATCAAGATACTGAAAATTACTTTATAATAAGAGCTGTGTGACACTGCCATGGTAATAATCTGGTGTTGTTTTAAGCATCATTGTTCCTGGAGTCAGTGTTTCCTAATATTTAGGTTGAGAAATAAACACTTCTGCAGCACTGTTTTCTAGTAAAACTGAGAAACAGATTTGCTCTGCATTAGTGAATCATTGCATAGCAAAGGCTTGCACGGGGCCCAGAATTTAAGCAAAACCATAGTTTTGACTTGTAGTTTGTATTTTGTTTTAAGAAATAAGGTTGCCTTTGATGTGTTCAAACCTCTTCTACATTTAAGTTCAGTGGTTATTTATTAACCATTCAAGGATTGTTTAAATGCTGTTTTTTTCTCTAGTGAGTTCCATGTGGAATTCTTCACACTCTGTAGAAGAAATTTTTTAAATCTTATATTCATGTAACAATTAGACTTTGTGTGTAATAATTTCCATACAATTCAATGATCAGGTGATTGTGTTAATTTTTTTTTTCCCCTGACAGCCATCATCTTTTGACTCAAAATCAAAGACTTTTTCCTCAAAGGAGTGAAGTGATTGTTTTGCCTCCTGTCTACTTCCTCTGTCTCCAGGGAATCGTGCAAGAATAATGTCTATTTTCCTAATTGTATTGGATCAAGAATTGGGGGAACAGAGATATTTTATCTTTGTTCAGAAGAAATAGTGGTCTTTCATTAGAAGAGAAATTCCTAGGTATTAAAACCTAAGGGATGATGTTTTGGAAGCTCAATTTTTTTGAGTGTAAACAAAAAGATTTAATGTGGCATGTTCCTCAGGCTAGTATCTAAGTGCAGAGACGAATTTTTTTTCTGAAGTTTGTTCATGGAAGTAGTTACTGCATGACATGGAGACTCTGAACTTCCTGTGTAATGCTATTATTCTAAAATATCTAAATTACTTGGATTAGGAAGCGCTGATTTATCATTTCTTTCCTCTTCAGGCTGCCCGTCACAGAGAGTGTTGGAACTGAACATGCTGGAAAATACAAACAAGCAGAGGAAAAAGAGCTAGATGTAGTTGGAAATGGTCAGCTTGTCTATAAACCAGGTAAAAAAAAAGAAATACATATAAAACTTGGGTGTGCCTATCCTTTTCCTTCCTCTGGTCTTTCACCCCCATCTCCTCTACTCAAAACTGTGAAACTCTACTGTGTATTTCTTGTTTGTTTATTGATATATGTGTATTAGTTTGATATATAAAGGCATGGTATTAAGAAGTAGACACTTTATTTTCTGGAAACCAGAACATTTAATGCAGTTGCATAGATGAATGTGCATACAGCTGGCTTACTGTATTGATAAACGTAGATCTATGATTGAAATAAATCTGCAAGGAAAAGATACCACTCATTAGATGAATATCTTTGTTCTGTTTTCCCATTTTCTATCCGTGCTATTTTTGTGTGTACTAGATTATTGCTTTGAAGTGCCTTTAGAGAGAAATTTGATTGCACTTCTTTCCTAGGAGCTCTGGTAAAAGCAGTCTGAGGCTGACTCACTTGTCAGGGCAGCTCAGCTTCAAACTCTTACTGTGCCTCTTAATTCCCAAATTTGTAAATGTAGCTGATTTCCCAAGAAGAGGGCGTTTATGTGTTTTGTCTGTTCTTTGTGCCATTCTGTTAATACCTTTTGTGTACCTTTGCTAATATTCCAAAATTTGACCAGAAGAGAAATTTTCTAGAAATTACTGTCCTCCAGTGCTTCTGCCAATTCTGTGTCCTCTGGAGCTCGGGTGGCTGATGAATCCATGTGCTGTGTCTGTCACCAGCTGAGAGGCAGGAGCTGCACTTGGCCTGTTCAGCATGTGCAGTGCACCTCATCTTCTCTCCTAACTACCAAATACTGTCCCTTGTTCACTTGACATTACATAAAGCTTGTGGCAGAGGAGGTATTGGAAGGTGAAAATGGGGAATAAAGGGACTGGAAGGAGCTTCCAGTGTTGTGGTTCAGGTATGTGGTGTTCCCTAATTTTTGTGCTTTACTGGCAAAGGAAGGACAGCAACAAGCTGAATAAGCATGAGTTCCTTAGATGTTTCTTTAATAGTGTAGTGGTACTGATTAATGCAATGAAATACCATACATCATTTCATGTCCTTCACCTATTAAATCCGAATTCTGCCTAAAGTAAGCCAGCCATCTAATTTAGGAATGCTATTGCCCTGCATAACTTTGAATGGAACAGATACTAGCAGTGTTCTTTCTGTAAAAGAAACACAATTAAACTTGGACATTTTAGGAAACGTTTCCATGTATTCATCCTGGTACTTTATTTTATAAATACATATTTTCTTCTTGGTCTACTCTAAAATAGTTTCTCTTGAAATTTATACGCTTTAATATTTATTCTTGCCTTCCATTTGTAACTTAAACAGCATTTGATTAGCAAACAACCCTAAAAAATTACTAAAATGCTGGCATATTGCATACTTTTATTATTAATCTGTTAGCTATTTCCCTTCCCCCGCTCTGTTCCCCCCATCTTGTCTTTGTCTGTGTCATTGTCTGGAGTCTCGTTGCTGCAGGAGCTGTTCTTTGCAGTGTTGATGCCTGCCTGCTCTCATCAGAGCTCTGCTCCCAGCTGTATCCGATCCACTGGCGGGCTCTCAGCAAACTGGATAGTGACAGGACTGGAACATTCCTACGGCATTCTGAGACTGAGCTGCCAAATCCCACCTAGATGCAGAATAACATAAAAACTTCAGAAAACCCTGGTTCTTACTGATAGCAGTTTTGACTTATTCAGAAATGCTATGTTAGGATAATAGAACAAAGAAGCTCAGTAAGCGAGCATAAGATTTGTGCTGTGAATTTTATAAATTATAAATGTGTGTGTTGTTACACATTTGAGACTGGTACTCTCAAATGGTAATATGTTCATCATGCAGATCTCAAGAGCTCCAAGACCTGTTTGTAACTATCAGCTATATTGATCTCAAGGTGTATGTTCTCTTTAAGAACATGAGAATTGTCATAAATGATCAAGGATTTATCTAGATCAGGGCATGTGAGTCTAGCTGTGTTCAATACAAATGTAGTCAAGAAATAACCTTCATAAGATGGAAATGAGAAGCTGATTTGCCCTGAAGGTTCAGAATTGCTATCCTTTTTGTAGCTTCTTTCTTTTGGAGTTGCTGTTCTAACAACTGTAGACAATATCTTCTCTATAAATTGACAGCCTCTTTTAAGTCTTGCAGAGTTACTGAAACTGTTATGGTGTTTGTATTGCTTATGCCGTGTTATTTTATGAAATTGAGTTTAAATCTTGTGATTTCCAATTTCTCTGAAACAGCAAATGGTTTTATACTGAAAGGATGAACAGAAGTGCCTGATCTGCTTCTCTGTTGGGAAGACAGATCATCAGGGAACTGCATTTAAAGTTGTGTCTTCTGCAGAACGTGGCGTAAATGATACTGCTCTTAAGAAAGCTTCTAAAATCTGTAGTAAATTCTCTCCCTTTTTTTTTTTTTAAGGATGCCTGTAGATGTATTTGCATGTAGCATTGTGGATGGCAGTTTTTTTCCTTTTCTTGATCTTCATTATTTTCATACCATTCAATGGATCTTCTAGGTTCCATGTGAAGTAATTGCTTACAGACAAGAAGCAATTTAAATATTATTGCTGCCACAAAATAACTGAAGTTAGAGTCCCTTAAGTGTTTGGGATTCAGAACAGATGCATGCCTGAAAAATTAATCATAGTACAGATTTCACCTCAAAACCTTTTGTATATAAAGTCCGTGCAAGTTGAAGAGGGTTGTAATGGATTGTTAGCCTATTTTTTGCAGTCAGGAAGTTTAATTGCTTTGCCCAGGCTCTGGATTAAGCTCTTTAGGGCTCAGTTAGCACCAACTTCATGTGCTTGGCATTATGACTGAAGTAGTGTGATGTACTGGGAAGTCCTTCAGCTTTGTGGCTCAGTGTAGGCACATGGTTGTTACCTCTACCTTTCTTATGAGCTTCCTTGCTAAGTGTAGTCACTTGGTGTGTTTGTAGCTCAGCATCAGAATGATCAGTGATGTAATAAGCATCTCATTTGACTCACATAAACAGTACTTCCAAGTATATTTTGTTTTAAGCATCTCATTTTAATTTGCTTAGTGGCAGATACTGAGATCCAGATGTACAATCTCTTCTCCCAGAAATGGTGAATACAAAAGTCTAATCTTGTGTTAAAAGGATCTCTTCAAATTCAATTCAGGAAACAGGTACCAGAGGGAACGCATCTGCTATATGGGCTGCAATAACTGAGATACTGGAAAATTGCTCTTTCCATGGGAATTGGACTGTTTTAGTCATGGCAGTCAGCATATCTCTGCAAAACCCTCATAATAATTGAAAAGCACGTGAGCAGGCAAATTGATCTTCCCCATAACTGAGTTTTCTGTTTCTTTTTGCACTGACTCTGAATAGGGAACTTGGGTTGCAGTAATACTACTTATACACCAAAATATTTGGCTTGTTCTAAAACACCATGGTGGGCAGTTGTATACTTCTCAATTTACCATTTCCAGGTTGCAAGTGTCCTGCATTTTCTGTATGTCAGAATCTAAGGTGCAGGTTAGAGCATCATGCCTTACAAAGGTGTGCACTGGTTGTCCTGCTCTTATGAATGTTGTCCAGAAAGTATAAGCAATTGAAAAGTTCGTGTCTTTCTCGCTGATAAGTCTGTAGTCCTTTACCTTCTTGAATCTGTAGATACCTCTATATTGGCAGAAGAGCAGTTCTCATTTAGCAACTGTTTTATTACATATTAGATACAGAAAATACCCAAGAAAAACCCCAAGCAAAACCAAACAGCAGCTGAAGGCAATTACACTGTGTGTAATCGAGTTCACAGTTCAATGTTATTTAAATGAGTGGAATAACCTTGGAACTCTCCACAGGGATGTATATTCAAGTGTTTCTCTTCTGCAGCAGGTCTTCATGAATCTGAACAACACCTTCCATTTTTAAAAAATAAAGGTGAAAGTTCTGGGGTCTTTTAAGGTGGTTACTGAAGTTCCTTGTCCCTCGTTTGGTTTTTCTTTCTCTAATGATCATAATAGATTTCTGATGAAGTTTGTGTCCTCAGTTTGTTAGACTGGCCATTTTCATGGCTTCTTAGGTCAGTGTTCCTCTGAAGTGGCCAGTTTACTGAGGCCCAAGTCTGTCCTGTCTGCTTGAGACAGAAGTCTCACAGTTGTCATGGTTTTAGTTCGCCGGGGAAACTCAGTAATGGCTGTCAGTTCTCAGACTCTGCACATTGATGGTGTCTAACATTGCATCACCATTTACTTCTGGTATAATTTTTTTCCAAACTTTTGGGTTCAGGAGGAGGTAAGATGTTGCTGTCATAGAACTGTTATATAAGCAATATTAAAAGAAGTTATGTTTCATCAGTGAAAAAAAATGTATCTAAAAAACTGGTTAAATAGATCTGGTTATTTAGCAGGTGCATTAATATTGATTAGTTTCTTTTTTTCCTGGTTTATTCCTTTGTATTTTTAAGATAAATTTTTTCATTGAAATTTAGGTTAATGGTTTCTTGCTAGTACACATTTTACTGAATTACAGAGGTTTATTATGTGAGTCCTATTATTTCAAGTTTTTGCCCCTCCCTCCTTATTTATAAGCACTGTTTAAAAATTTGCTGGTGTCTTTTGTTGTATACTTCTAACACATTTTTCAAAATTGCAGTTGTTTCCTGGAGAAAACCTGATAGAGATGAGGAGGCTGTGGTGCTTCAGCAGGAATCTGCTGACACTGGGATCTGTTCCCTAGCAGCTTGAGGTTTCTTCCAGCATTGGCCAAATCACAGAGAGCTATGGATGTCTCAGAAGTGACATGTTTGTGCCAGGGGGAAGCCAGTCAGCCTCTGTGCAGTGTTGCTGTGACAGAATGCTAGATATGAATTTTTCTGGGGAATATATTTAGAAACTTGACCAAAAGTATTTTCAAAAGGACAGTTAATATTTTCAAGGCATGCTGCTGTTAAGTTTGGTTTTGTTTGTGTTCAGTAGTGCTAATTAAATCCTTGTGCAGTGACTGCCTTTAACTATTGCATTACACAGAGTCCAGGTAAAGAACCTTTCTTGTTGCAGAGTGTGGCTTCAGGAGAACTCTGCTTTTTAATGCTTTAGGAAATGGTCTTGGTGAACTGTCCAGGTTTTGAGGGTTTGTTTTAATGTGAGAATAACTTAATTTGTATTCCTTGATGCTTTAAAACAGGCTGGGGGCTTGGAGCACATTCAGGTGTAGTTCAGACAAAAGATGTTCTTCCTGCTTCTTTTTTACTGCTGTGTGGGATTCTGATAACCTTTCCAATGAAAGCGAGCTATAACTGCAGTCAATTACTGAGGTTATAGACTTTATTTTACAGTAATTATTGCCTTTGTATAAGGAATGCTAGACTTCTTTCTCACTAGTCTATTTATTTCTTGGAGAAATAATGCCATAAAAAGAAATTAAGTATGAGGTTTTATTACCTCTATGCAAGTGAGTCAATTTCACCACAATACCTGGTGAAACCCATTTGAAATAGAAAGCATCCTTTTGATTTCATTGTGGTGGGTTTTTTTTAGTCAAATTATTTAATTGTAACTTGCAAATATGTTGCTTACCAAAGCCTTGCCTAGGTTTTCCCCTTCTACTCTTGCCTTCACACCTGCACTTTTGTTATTTGTGGTGGATCTGACAGCAGACCTCTGAGCAGAAACTCATGCTGGCACTGTAATATTTTTGTTCTGTATTACCCAGTGGTAATGGTGACCAACTCCTGCCAAGAGACTGCAGATTGCAGCATCACACTGCAAGGTCATTGTGATGCTTACCACATTTGTTTTAATTGCCAAGTGGTAGAAATATTATGACCTTCCTATCACATTGTGGGTTATTTTGCACTGTGGATCCAATGAACTTCAAGGGGAAAGAACATGGGTAGATGAAAAAAAGTGTATTTTTTTCAGTATTGTGAATTCTTGGGTGCACACGTAGAATTGGCAATTGTAATGCAGACTGTGCAAAAATACTGTGTTTTCAATTAAGAGAAAAGCATATAGAATTGTATCCATCCCTTACACTGATGGTGGTTTATACACAAGTGCAGTGTTTTTTTCAGAGTTGCTTTCAGTAAAACAGCAATTGAATAAACACAGAAAATCTCCCTCAGTGTACTAATATTAAAAGCCATAGTTCTGTTAATACTCACAAGTATGCAGTTCAAATTTCTCTATCGAAATAAGTTATTCTTGGTTATTTTTGTGCCTAGGTACTTCATTGTCTCAGTATGAAGCAAGTGATTCAACTTCTATACCAAAAATTAAACATAAATATCTGGATATGCCTACAGCCAAACACAGGAAAAAGGTAATGTCGATGTCCTTTCTCTCATGGAATAAAGCTGAAAATACTGTTTTGTTGTGGTTTTGGGGGTGGATTTTTTTGGTCTTGGTGTTTTTTAGAGGAAAATACCTGTTCATGTTTTAAACATTATATGAAACTTTGGGATTTTGTACAAAGCCACTGTGTAAAAATTCTTAGAGGAAAAATTATAGGTATTTGTGTAAAATATGTGAGTATATTCCCATATTTTCTGTGATCATCTGATGTGTTTTAGAAGTCCGCTTATCTCCAGATGCCTAGAAGATGATAGAAAAGATGGCTTAGTGTTTGACAAAGATGTGATGTGTGGCCTGGAAGCTTTTGATATTTCAAATCTATTTGATTTCTGCTTTGAGTTGTTTTGCAGACTGACGAGTTTTTTTTAAAAATTGTTCCAGATAGTCTCTCTGATACAAACCCATCCAGTTGTGATTGTAGAAGGAGCAACTGGCAGTGGTAAGAGCACACAGATCCCACAGTATGTTTTGGATTACTGCATGCAGCAGTCTCTGCCCTGCAACATTGCTGTTACCCAGCCTCGGAAAATCAGTGCCAGCAGCCTTGCCAGGTGGATTAGCAAGGAACGATCATGGACTCTGGGTGGATTTGTAGGATACCAGGTATGAAAATTCCAAATTGTATTTAAAAATGCACTAGAAAGTACTGTGTCTTCTTTCTTAATTACTTTTAAGCAGATCTGGCATACTGAAGTAATGTTAGAGAATCTGCTTTTAAAGTAAAATTGCATTTTTCTATCTGTTCTGCTAAATGTAATTAAAACAACTTGTGAAGTCGAACAACTATAAATCCTAGTGGGACTCCCACAGAAATATGTCTGCATTGGACATGTCAACATTATTATCACTGAAATCGTTGCAGGAGAATTATATTGTCATTTTTTCTCCTTAATTATCATACTTTATCTGTTTTCCTGTACTACATTTATGTGCCATCTCTGTCAAAGCTTTCATGCAGTTATGGCCAGATTGTTTTGTGAACATCCTTTTGTTTCTTCTTAGCACACGAAAACTAAAACTAGTTTTTCGTCTTAAATCTGTCTCCTCCTTTTGCTTTGTCCAACTCAGCTTCAAACTCAGTTCTGTCCTTCATTTATAAACTGGATGCCACTTTGCTCTTTTGACAAAGACCCTGGTGCTTGAGGCAACTCTTTGTCAGTACCCACAAAAACCTTCTGTGATGGTTCTTTCACTGTTAATTTGCCAACTTCTGTCTCTGGATGAGTTTCTCTGGGTCCTGAGGCTGGTGGGTTCACAGTGATGTTGGCAGTGGTAGGGATGTTCATGAGGAATTGTCTGCTTCTGGAGTCCTTTGCTGGGAGGAATATTTGTTGGGTTCTTCTTCCTCTCTGCTTCATTATTTTTCCTTTTCTTTCTTCCTTTTTTTCTTCCACTTAAGGTATTATGTGTATGTGTTTGCTAGCATGCATTTAGAGCTTTCTGTTTCTTCATTGGTCTGCAGCTTCAGGTTACTTCTTCATCTGTTACCCCATATTCACTTTCTTCCACGCCACTTCCAGTGTCTCTCCTTCCCAAGGTCTCCGCTGCTGTACCAGACCTCTATGTCCCTACACAGCACTAAATTCCTGTCACAACTACACCAAGTAAAGCAACAATGAAGGCAGATGAAGAAAAGTTCAGGGAGAGCAGCCCTGACATGCCTTAGTCCTGGGGCCTTGCAAACTCTGTCTGCTGCAGCAATGCCATATTACAGGGTTGTGCGGATACATGAGCTTGATTTTTCCATCTGAAGGATTTTTGCTGTCATCCCTACTGAATGCTGTTTTTTCTCTAGGTGTCAAATGGATCTGTAACAAATACTGTAGTAGAAAAAAAAGGGTTTTTTTTGGTCTTTCTTGTTTTTAACACAACTCCAGAGTTTAATTTTTCTTCAGGTAGATTGGAAAACAAAGTAAAAAGGCTCTTCATGCTTAATTACCAAGTTTCAGCTCTGAGAGGTGAAGACTTGGGATAATTCTGTGATTATGATCTGGCATTACCTCAAATTTTAACTAAGCCAATATTAATAACCTCCAGCCACCCTATTTGTAGCATTAGTGTGGGCTGTTGTTGTGGTTTAAACCCAGCTGGCAGCTGAGCACCACATAGCTGCTCACTCACCCCACCTCTCCCAACCCTGGTGGGATGGGGAGGAGAACCTGAGTAAAACCTGGAGGTTGAGATAAGAGCAATTTAATAATTGAAACAATTTAAAACAAGAATAGTAAGTAATGATTAAAAAATAATAGCAACCCCCCCCCCAAGTGATGCACAATACAGTTGCTCACCATCCGCTGACTGATGCCAGACCCCATCCCTGAACTGCTTATTTGTTCCCCTTAAGGGTAAATCCCCAGTTTACCTATTGAGCATGAGGTCCTATGGTGTGGAATATCCCTTTGGCCTGTTCAGGTCACCTGTCCCAGCTATGCACCCTCCCAGTTTTTTTGTGTATCTCCTCATTGGCAGAGCACAAAACGCAAAAAAACCTCCTTGTCTTAGGATGAGCACGACAGCAACAACCAAAACACCAGTGTGTAATCAATATTTTACTAAGTCCCAAAAATAAAAAACTGTACCAGCTACAAAGAAGAAATTAACTCTCTCCCAAGCCAGTTATGTATGTTGGTTTTTTTCAAAATAAGCTCTACTTAAAGTCTTTGATGTGATTTGACACCTTGAATTGGTCAAAAAATTGCTAAATTGATTTGTTGGGCTAATGAGTCTTAAAGACATAAAATGGTGCTGTGCTTCCAAAATGTCTTTAGGGCAGTGTATGTGGATGTTGTGCTTGTTGCAGCAGCACTTGTGTGAGCTGAGTAGAAATGGAGGTAAAACAGCTGAGTGTGGATGTGTCCACTCTAGGCTGATGTAAAAGCTGCAAGTGCAAAGATGGTCACAGCTCTGCCTGGGTTGGCAGCACCTGAGATAGCTAAAGTTACAGAAGGACTTTAGGAATCAAAAATCTCCTACAAAACATAGGGTTGTAGAACTTTCAGGAATAAGTTAGCTGGCTTTGGTTATATCTTATACGGCTTTCCTTTACCTATTCAGTAAGCAAAATACATTCTGGCAAAACCTTTTTCTTGCTCTGCATATTAGTGGAAAGGATCATGTATGTACCTTTAGGAGTCTTTGAAGAATTTTTCTAAGGCTAAAGCCTGCAGCAAGGAATTTTAATACTTAATAAACTTCAGAGTTTTACATTTATTTTTTTTAAATTTCTCCCAAAGAAGAAACAATTAACTGGATCTGGACTTTTAGAACACTTTTCAACAGGGACTTTTACAAGTGTGAGTAAATAATTTTGGTGGGCTTACACTGTTTTATTTTGGAGTACTTTCAGATGCATGTTTCTGTAAATATATTAGACATTTCTTTCTATCTAATATGTATTTTTCTTACTGTTGTTAGTTAAGTTTAGAGAACATTTCGACAAAGGAGACAAGGTTGCTGTATATGACAACTGGAGTTCTTCTTCAGAAAGTAGTTTCTGCCAAGAGCCTAAATGCGTTCACACATATTTTCATTGATGAAGTAAGTTATTGAAATAAGCTTAACTTTCATATTAAGAAAGCCTTCTCTTTTGTCTCTCTTACCATGCAAGAGAAAGCAAAAAGCAAACATCTACTTGTAAAGATGCTTTGTATAAGTTGTCTGAGCTAGCACTTGCTGAAACAGATTTGTCTCAGCGTTCCTTTGAGCAAGAAGTTTAGAACTGAGCGTGTGGGGAGGGTTTTGTGAGTGCTTAGATTTTGGTACGGGTACCTGGAAATGTTTTTTTAAATCCACCTTGTGGAATTCAAGAACCTGCCTGAGTAGACTTACTAGGAAGAGGCAGGCAATTTTCACTCACTTAGGTATTACAAAGAGTCTTTATGGTTCAGGAATATCCTGAAAAATACCCCTGTAAATGTTCCATCTTTTGGCTGGATTTAGGAGTTCACTCATGTGGATTCATTACTGTTGCTGTAGCTTCACTTAAAAGCAAAAGACAATACACTTCTAGGTTTTTTGTAATTTGTGTCTTTTTTTACATGTTTCTGTGCTTAATTTGTGTGGAAAACAGGGCTGGACTGTTACTCATAGGTGTGAAATTGTGCCTTGACAAACCATGGATGTGGGATGTGGTGATACAGAAGAGAACCTAGGGGTTTGGTTTGATGTTTTTGGGAGAGTGATGGTGTTTGTTTTTTTGTGGTCAATTGTTTGTTGGTTTTTTTTGAGGGGAGGAGGTTGGGTTTTTTAGTTTTGCTTATTTTGCAAGTGCCTTTTTAATTTTTATTCTATATTGGTATTGTAGTTGAGAGGAACTTCATTTCTTGTATATTTAAGGAGCAGGGGACAGTAGTTGGTGTACTATTAGATTATTACACTAACAAGGAGGGCTGTCATGACTGCTCTTGAATTGTAAACCTGAAATTGGAAATTGAAATTGGAAACCTGGAAAAGTTTGAATTACATTTTCATATGTAGAAACATTTTGGACTCGTTCAAAAAGGTAAAGAACACAAATCCTAAAGAACTGTACTAGTTGTCTTCATGGAAAAGATTTGAGCACTCTAATGTGTTAGCAGCCCTGCCAGCCTTACATTTTAAAGATGAGGAAATGCAGGCTAGATGTACATCCAAAAGCTGAGCCATAGAAGATGCATACTTAGAGAAGTGTTAAGATTGCTCATTTAGTTTTAAAAATTCTTAGTCAGATATGAAAGTTAATGAGTGAAGTTTTCTGTCCCCTTAGGCAGGACAACAGATTTTTTTCAAACTCTGCTTGGGTGCTGTAATTTGAACTAGTGGCATCAGCTTGTACCATTTCTTTCAGCAACATCTATCTGTCAAGACTGCATGTGTTTTTCTAGTCCCTCCTGTTCCCCATATGCCACCTTTTCCCCCACATTTGCTTCAGAGGTGATGATCTTGAGCCAGCTGTTGCTGTTTTAACAAGCAGATGTTCTCCACTACATTTTTAATTGCAAGTCTCAGCCCTCTTAGAGCACTGCAGACATTTAGAAGCATACCTAAACAAACCTAGACCAAAAGACTGACTTCTTACAGCAAGACTTTACTGTCACTGAGGAAACTGCCTTAGCTAAAGTAATGGGACAGTATTGAATGTAAGTTGATATATATGTTATGTTAGAATATGCTAATTACCTTACAGAAGTTGAATGTTGACCTTTTGAAGACTGAGCTCCAGAAAAAGCTGCTGCACTTTAATTAAAGTGTTATTCATGAAAGGAGTATGATCATCATAGATAATGTTGAGAAATATTTGCTGAACTGCAAGGAGCAGTCAGAAAACTCAGGTGCTAGGATATAGAAAGGAGTGGGTGAAAATTTTTTTTAACTTTTTTTTTTGTGGGTTTTTTTTTTTTTTTTGTTTTGTTTTAAAAAAGAGTTGTGTATTTTGGTCATAGCTATGAGCCGTTGGGAATGGGACACATCTATTCAACTTGCTTGGTTTTCAGACAAACCAGTGTAGTCCCTTCCTGGATCATTTGTGATCTTATCAGTACAGTTCATTTGCTCAGCATCAGTATCACTTCAGCTTATTGTCAACTCTGGTAGAACCAGTGGCTGGAGCTCATGATTGGTTTTTTAGTCATTATGATTTTCATGACTTAATAGTGACATATGGTTTTCACAAAGGGTGCTGTAGTCATCTGAACAGCCTTGTTGGGATTTTTAAGTGTGATTAACGTGCATAGTCTCAAAAGATGTTTTCTTCTATGAAAATGTTTTATTACAAGTTACAAAAATAAAGCATTAAAATGGAGTAGGAAAGCAAGAGATTGTCAAAAAGATCACGAATTAATTAATTAAAATTAAATTGTGCATAATGTCTTCCAGGTGCATGAGCGTACAGAAGAAATGGATTTCTTGCTCTTGGTGACCCGTAAACTGTTGTGTACCAATTCACAGTCTGTAAAGGTGGGCTCAGACTGAATTCTGCTGCTTTTTGTTGCAAGAATGTTTTTGTGTGTTTTAAAGAATTTACAGCAAATTATTATGTTATTTTGCACTAAAATATTTAGTTTGCTCTCATCATAAGTAAGCAAGCTAAAGGGCACTCTTTTCCTGGCTGCTATAATGTATTCTGAGAGACTTTTTTTTTTCCCCTCATGTTAAAATGCATTAGTTTCTAAAGCCTGCTTAAGGCTAAAAAATGCAAGATGGATATTTGACTAGAATTACGTATTGGGTATTGAGGGCAGTGCTTATCCTTGGATAAATATGGTAGTATTAACTGCTGGGAATACTGAGCTTTTTTTGTTAAAGTGGGAAAAACAGCAAAAGACAAGAAATGCTGTGTTGTAATTTTTGGGCAAAACTGGTAGTAAAATGTGGGCTGAGAATTTTCTCTGTGTGTTAGGCACTTGTGCTTTGTACTAAAGCAGGGTTTACAGACATTTAGCATGACATATTTGGTCTCTGAGGTCTCAGTCATGAACTCCTGAACTGTGAGAAATTAATTACAAGGATGGAGTTAGGCTCAGTATCTCTTTGTGCAGCTATTTGGAATCGCAGATAATTTGTGACACTCTACGTGTCTCTTAAGTGCTTCAGTTAATTGTTGAATTCATGTGAATTTTTCTGTTCAAAACAGACATAACTCAAGTTCTAGTCTGGCTCCTTTTGTTGCCATTGGAAGGGAATCTGTGTTCTTGTGTGCAGTCTATCACCTTGATTTGAACTCTGATAACTTCTTTAAATCTTCCAAAGACGTTGTCCCTGAAACTGCCCTTCCAGTTGGCATAGGGCATGACTGTGAGCTTCACATCTTTCACTTTTTCTCTCTTTCTGTGCCACCAAGAAAACTCTTGTCTTCAAATTCAGAGACAGTAATGTGAAACTATTCAGCCTTTTTTAGCGCTTGGCTCTGTCTATTGAGAAGACTAATAATTTAATCAAACTGAGTTTGTGAAAAAGTTTGCCCTTGATGCTGATTATCTGGTTGGTGTCAGTGGCAGGAATCCCTACAGGCTCTCTCATATTTTCTGCTAGAAAACGGTTTTCTGTTAGAGGTTCTTGAAATACTTCTTTGTTCGTTTAAATCTGTCAAAATTGTCTCTGAAAAACTGTATCCCCTTTGTATCATTCTCTGCAGTTGTTTCTGCAGGTGACAATTTCATGTTGCATAAACCTGAAACAGCCTTACATTTGAGGGAGTGAGAGGATGGCCCTTTTGAATTTTTTTTTATGGTGAAGAGAGGGAAATTCTTGATCTCAATTGCTGGCTTTTAGCAGACAGGAACAGGTAATTCAGTGTGAATTTATACACTAAGCCCATTGTCTCCTACTTTATCCCTTTTTCAGCCCCTTTTGAAAAATTTTAAAGGAAGGGGGCTTTGATATGTGGCAAATTCATTTAGAACATGTAAGGTTTTCCTCCCAGCCTCCCTGGATTCATGAAACAAAAGTGTGCAAAAGTGGGCCTGTCTAAGGGGGGAAACAAAGCATTTATAACTCAGGATGACATGAAATAACATGAGCTGTTTGTTTCCTAATCTGGATGTTGCAGACTGCAGAAGCAGCAGGTAATTCAACATTGCATCAACTAACAGGATGGCAAGAGCAGTTCTGATGTACTGGGGGACAAGAACTACATGCTGTGGTTCACCTACCCACTATGCTGGGTTTTCTGGCAGATTGCTGGTGCAGATGATTATTTTTGGATCGCTGAGCAGACACTGGATTGTTCTAAGGTTGATCATGCTGGGATAGGGTTGTTGCAAGGAAACCTGACACTGTAAGAGGGGCTCTGTTGGGTGAGACCAAACAGTGCCATTTCCAGTAGTGATTAATAAGTTTTTGGTATCATCTGGTGGGCCTTTAGACATCTCCATGCTGTGTAAGTGGTTTTGGACTGCTTGATCTTGAAGAACTGGCTACTTTGATTACCCTCTATTACGGTGTGTTCATCTGTTCTGTTGGGGGTACAGGCTTGTTGAATTTCTGCTTTAGGAGTAAATGAAACTCTTTGTTCACTTAGGTGATCCTTCAGGCACTCTGTTAAGAATCTGTCATTTCCTTTCAGTTTGGAAAGACTCCATGCAGATTAGAGAATCCAAATTACAAAGATTGTCTGCAAGAACGGGTAGTTTAATATTCCTTGCTTGTAATTGCAGTTATGGTAATTTAGATTGGATTTTGTTTCAATAGCCTTCAGGGAAGGTTGCATTTACCCTGCTGTCCTGGCATAGGTGAGCCATTGTCTGGAGGCACGAGGCAGTTCATGCTGTAGTGGGACAGGTTTCATGTCATATTTGCAGAAATATGTCCTTTCAGGCTCGTGTTAAGTAACTTCATGGTTTACCCTTGCCCTCCTCGTGTGTTCCTTGTGCCATTACCTGTGCTTTGTAGCTGGGCACTGCAGTACAACATTCATTAGCTTGCCTTCCTGTCACTTTGTAAGGGGGATGCTCTTGTGTTTTATGGCATTTTTGTTTTGGCATTTTATCAAGAGTACTGTATGGTTTTGGTTGAACTTTCACCATGTTGTCTGCCCTAGGCAGCTAGCCTCAGCCATTCTCTTACAGGTGCTTAACCTTCATGTGCTAGCTGGGGTATCTTAAGAATTTAGCCTTGATTGTCTTAAATTTACTTAGGTCACATACTTGTAAGTAACCAAAGTTAGACCATTTTAGCATGAAGAATAAGTGGAGATTTCCACATAGCAGGGCATTTTGTGTTAAAATTATTGTTTTACATTTGCTGTGCACTTTTCAACAGGTAATACTGATGTCTGCTTCCATCAACTCTAAAGAATTTGCAGATTACTTTGCAATTCCAGTTCCTACCGGGCTGAATCCAGTCTGTGTATTTAAGGTGGAAGGCAAACCTTTTGCAGTTGAAGAATATTATCTCGATGATCTGAAGGACGCTATTGATTTCAAGGTAGTGTAAATATAATTTCATTTCTTTGGATAGAGTGAGAAAGAAACTGGAATAGTAAATAGAGAACTGTGGAATAAAACTACAAATAACCAATTTTACGTTACAGTTCTAGATAAGAATTAATATATGATGATAAAACAGAAGTCTTCTTACCATCAGACTAGTTTCTTTCATGTAACAGAAATGGGATGTCAAGTGCTGGAAGTTTTAAGATAGTGTGAGGTATTTTATTCAGTAGTTTATATTTAAGGTGAATGATGTAAAATTCTGTGCAGAAAGTAACATAGGAAGATTTTATACATCTCTTTGAATATAGCTGAGAAAATCAGGGAATGTTTCCTGGGTTGGTTCATGTTTGTGTTCTGTATCAAAAGCAGAACGTGCTATGAAATGGAGTCATCAGACAATAACCATTTGTGATTAGAACTTTGATATTACCAAGTTGTCTGCTCTATCAGCTGAGGCTTTCCTGTTTTTCTTTTTTTTTTTTTTTTATCTTCTTCATGATAGCCCCAGAGATGTTATGCAGCATTTTAGAAAGTATTTCTGTTGTAGCTACGTAGGCCAGTGTGGCAAATATGTAATTTTGAGTAAGGAAAATATGTTAGAATAACAGATACTTCTCAGATCCCTGGTGGGCACTTGACACTGTTACAGCTGCCCTGGAGAGCTGCTGCTCTGGTGCCTAAGGAGGATAGTATTGGCTGAAGATTTGTTTGCTGTATCCATCTTTAGCTTATAAACTGCATGGATTTATTTTGATTGTTTTGTTTGCAGAGCTCTTGACATGCTGTTTTATAGCAAGTATCTGTGTAGACAGCAGGTAGTGAAGGAATTAATGGAAAGATGAATTATTTTGTTTTCTGTGATTTTATAATAGGAGGTTGTTTTACATTTGAAAAACAGCTGTGTAGGAATTAACTTGAGTGAACTCTTCCAGTATTATGGTTCAAGGCAAAATAAACAGGTTAAAGCAAAGTACAATGAATGCACTCAGGCTTTACTGGCTTTAATTGTGACACCCACTCCAAAAATAACTGGGACATGGGAGTAATTATTGGTCAATTTTGATAATTCAGAACACTGTTATTACAGTGAAGAAGATGAGTGATACACTTAAAAAGGAGCACTGTGTGAACCAACCTGTTACTACTTAGATTTCATCCCTCAATTCTGCAGAAAATAAAACAGTGAAATAAAACAGACAGTTTGAGAACCCCAAAAGGTAATTGTTTATGCTGTACACAGCACAGGGATTGGTTATGCCTCAAAACAGGCAAGCTGAAATGAAAGGCTGTCAACTGTTGAAGTTTTAATGCAACCAAAAAAATAAACTCAATGCTTATAGCAGTTGGCCTATCAGAATTTATACATTAGTATGGCAGTTCAGATAGATATTATGTAATAGATGGGGGGTTTGTAAAAGATTTCTGATGATGACAAGGAAAAGATAACCAAGGAATTCAGTAAGGAGTTTACTTCAGTCAAGTTGGATTTGTCATAGCTGTGCTTGGAGCTGCATGTTGGGTTCCACATCTTTCACCTTGGGGATCATGAACAAAAGGAATGGTTTTCAGTGCTTAGGCCTTTCTATAGTTTTTATTTTCTCTGTGCCTTTTTTTAAGTTTTCATCTGATTATGTATCTTGTGTTGTCTTATCTATGGCCATTCTGTTGTTCAGCAGGACAAAGAGAGTATGTTTGTCTAAGAAGTTACTCGTGCCTCAGGGCACCAATAGAAGCACAGAAGTGCTTTGTATTTTCTTTCTTTGTATGTATGAAAAAAAAATGGAGAAACTGAATTATAAAGCACTGATGCTTGGTCTCTATCTTTTTTCTTATGGTGCTTTGTATGAAGGATTTCTCTGAATACTAGTTATAATTAAAAACAACTTAAAAACATGGAAGGTCTAAGATGATTTGTATAACATCTTAATAAAATGAAAGTGGAACGTGAGTGTTAAGACAGTTAATGAGCCAGCACTGCCATATGGAAGCAGGGGCACATCTTTCATCCTGCTACAATCAAAATCAGTTGGATAAGTGCCTGAGGTACAGGCTTCGGGCTTTAGTTCTTGATGTTCTATTTTCACCTATAAAAGCCTGTAAAATTCACATAAAGGGATACAGCAGTTAAAAGAAAACACAGTCTTTTGCTCTTTAGATAAACAGAATTTTTTTCCAGGTTTCCTTTTGATTTTAACATTAATAGCCATGAAACCAGATTACATAAATCTTCACTCATTCCTTAAAGCATCTCGATTGAAATCAGGTTAGTCCTTTGTAACCGTCTCTTTGCTGCGAGGTATGAACATTTGACCCTTCTCAAAAAAAGTTAAAATAATTGAATGTTCCTGTGTAAATATAGAATTCTTTTATGAATCATACAGAGCTCTTGGCTTTAATACATCGTTCAATTCTGCACGTGATAATGTTTTAAAACGATGCTTGAAAGTAAAAATTTTATTTGGGTAATTCTGACTTGGATAATTTGTGAATTCATTGATACGAGTTTTGTTTTGAAAGATAAATAAAAATGCCAGTCATTTTTTCTTTTGTATGCCTGTTTGCAGTAAACCCTTTGCTGTGGCTATACAGACATCTAGCTGAATCAAAGATAAAGCTTTCCACTTGAATTACTTCATTTGTAGGAAAGAATAAAAATAAGGGAAAGAAGGAAGAAACCCTCTTCAGTGTAACACTGGCTTATCTGCCCAGATATGGGATCATTTATAAGTGCTACTGTTTAATTTGTAAGCATGGGCTTATAGAAAGTAGTTTCTTTTGGCATAATGGGCTTTGTATACACATTGTTCTGGATGTTTAACAGGGTTGTGTTTCTGTCTTATCAACAACCCCGAAGCCCCAAGGAGTCATCAGAACATGAAAAGGGCATGAGGGCTCTGTCTATAGGCAATTTTAAAGCTGGTTGTGTAAATGCTTACCTGCTGTTGTGGATGGTATTGGAGATACGAAATGCAAATTAATTGTGTAGTTAATTCAGTTAGCAGATTTAGAAAATGAAGCAAAGTGTGAAAATGCAATCCATTTTTGGCTTGCAAAGGTAAAAACTCCATCATATCACTGGAACTGGAGTCCTGATGAAGGTAGTGAACTGCTGTCAAAAGCTATTTTGACTGTGTTCCATTATTTCAGTCAGGTCTGACTGGGCTTTTATATTTGCTGTTTGTCAAATTGTTGTCTTTTTTTAGGAGTGATGTGGAAGCCTTGTCATGTTAAAAGAACACTAAAGGTACAGTTGGTAGCAAAATTGCAAAGACAAATTTCACAGCTATTTGAGCAGGGATAATACAAACTCAAAAATCTTATGTTCGAGCAGCCCAGAAGAGATAAATCACTTAGATTTTCACATATCTCGGGGGGGAAAAACAAATATTCAAGTACTTTTGAGAAGTAATGTTTTTTGTTTTCTCATGGGCTAATCAAACTCCTCTGGAAAAGTGTCACTGCAACCAGTTTAAAATGAAGTTCAGTAGCTCTGGGACTGACAGAGTTGGGCACCTGGAAGAGTCTGCCTGGGTGGTTTATTTCAAGGGGGTTGGAGAAGTGGAAATGAAGTGGAAAGAATATTGTCTATTTCCTATAGATGGCACCCTTTTATCCCCCGGTCTATCCTGTGCCAGAAGACAGGAGGATAATTTTCTCAGGGTTTCCAGAAAGAGAGTCTTTCTGAAGACAGCAAGATGAAGACACAGAGTTACATGATGTAAGGATTAGAAAGCTGAGGACAGAGGTCGCAGTAGCAAAAGCTGATCTAAATCAGTGTTAACAGTGCTTTGGTGATTCTGTCATGAGCTCCTTCAGAAAGGAAATTGGGAGAAAAATAACTAATTGCATTTTAATAGTTGAGATAGTTCAGTTCTCTGTGGTTTTTAGCTCTGAAACTCTTGGTCCAGTAAAGAGTTTGCAGTAGAATGAGGAGAAACCCTGAGAATGAAATGTGAGCGATTATCAGAAACCACTTTCCATACAGCAAAAAAGTGTGTAATATTGTAGACCTTTTCCACAGCATGTCTAGTTCATTAAACTTTTTATTTTAAAACTGGAAAGCGATTAAGTTACAGTCTTTGGTCTGAAGACTTGATCGTGTTCTTAGATGTTACAGCCTTTGGTATGTCACAAAGTGCTAGAAAACAGACAGAATCACCATGGTTCTGTTGTGTACGACGGAACAGTAATCCTTTCACAGGGTATGACCTAAAAGATGAGATCCATTAAATGCAAAACCGATTTAAATGAGTAAGGTACATGATTTACGTGCAGTCAGGTAGAGACCTGCATTGTAGTAGCTATGGGAAGCTCTGTACCTTCCTTACACAAATTCCTCTTTGTGTCATCCTGTTCCCATGGGTTGTGATCAGTCTCATGTGTTTAACACTCCTTGATAAGGAGAATGTCTTGCAAAGGAATGGAGTGTGGCCTAGTGCTTATCTTTAGTAGGTAAGTACCAGGAGTATTTCCTGAGCATTAGAATGGTTGAATGCCTGAAGAAAAATGTCTGTTTAGAAGATAATGAGTGCATCAGATGAAGTTACTTCTTTCTACAGTTTTCTGTGCTGGATCAGTTTTAATTGAAAAGCTCTTGACAAACTGAAATACATGAGCTACAGTCTTTTGGCCTGTTATACTGTGTTAACCTCAACACCTTCTTGTCCAAACAGCTTAATCCTCAAAGCAGCGAGGAACCAGTGATAAAAAAGAAAACGTATGAAGTAGCAGTGTCCCTGATTGAGTCATTTGATGAGTTTGAGATGAAGAGGTAAGACACAGTTCAGGATCTGGAATCAGTGGTTCTTGGGGAAATGAGATGGTAATTAAGCAACACCAGCAGCCCCAATATTATAGTTGCTAGTGGTAAGTAGATTTTACATGTATCTCTGCTTCTATTTTATGTATTTGTTTTATTTCTACCCTGTGTTCTTGAAATACACTTCATGCCCTGGATTGTAAGTGATCATTCAAGACAGCCTTGTCATATGGAAACTGTATGCTTTGCTGTAGACCAGAGCCAGATATTGTTTATATGAATTAAGCTGTTTTGCTGTAGTTTAGAATAGCCAAATTATGCTACCTTTTACTCACAAGCTGCCTTTAATAAGGAAATGTGAAGGAATTAGCATTTCAGCTTTCAAATGCCCAAAGGGCTAACAGGTACGTTGTTATGTACCTTCCATTAAAAATTTTGCTTTCTTTTTACTATATAATTTTAGAGTAGAGACTGAGGGATACCTTTAAAAATTTTACATCAGGAATGAATACAGCAGAACAATTGGAGTTCTAGATTCTCTTAAGGTGATCTTGACTCACAACAGATAAATCCAAGATCTCTGCCTCCAAGTTTGTCATGACCTCTAGTTTGTGATAATAGTGGTTGGGATTTACACATGTTCAGCTTTTGTTAAAGGTATCTAGTGGTATTTTTAGAATACAAGGACATTACAGATACTTAAAAAGTTGCTGAATTGCTGAATAAGTTTACATATGATTATGCAGTGTTATACTATGTTTTGAGTTTAAGATCTTGGGTAACCAAATTCTGATTAATTTCAGAAACATTCTTACTCAGCAATGTTTTGACATAGGTTTGAGGAAAAAATTAAACCTAATGCTCTGGTTGCACTGTTTATGTACTGTGTTTTTCAGAAAATACAGTTGCAAGTAATGGTTTGAGTTTAATTTTTTCAGGAAGTTTAAATAAAGCATGTTACAAAAAGTGTGCAGTGCTGCTTTTTTTTTCAGAATAAAATAACTTGGGGGAATGAAATAGGCAGGTTGTAAAACTAATGAAACTGTGTATTCTTGTTAGGGAGGAAAACAACTTGAGTGATACACTGGAACGTGGCAGTGTGCTAGTATTTTTACCAGGTGAGTATATGATTTAATAATCTTTTTTCTGGCACTTTTTTCAGGGGTTTATTAAGCAGGTACTTAACTGAGGTCAACTGGTCTCTGTGGGCCTTTTTTCTTGAAAACTTGTTTCAATGTGGCTATAATTAGAGAAGCTGTGAGTCAAAAATTAAGATTTTATGTATTTTAAAAATAAAGGAATAAAATTAATTCTGCAGTTAATACACAGGAATGCAGTTGCTCAATTTTTTAGTGTAGTTATTAATTATTGAATTATGAAGTTCCTAGGATTCTTTTAGAGATGTTTTCTTACCTGCATAGAATGTAGTCTTTATTTATATTCTTGTTGAAAAAGATAAAACTTCTGTTTTTCTTTCCATGTGCATTGGCTAACATAGTTGGCATCTCAAAAGCGCATACAATGGTACAGCAATTAATGATCAGAGAACTTGTTATATATAGTTACAGTCTTCTGTAAGGAGTAAACCTCAGTTGTTGTGCACAAAAATGGTTGTCTGCTTTTATTTTGACTGTCATTCTTGTTTGAACTCTTCAGCTAGATTTTAGTCAGTGTAACTGACCTGCAGACCAGGTTTCCTGAGCATCACAAACCTGTTAACCTGGTGTTGTATTCTTGTACTTCATGAACTGGAAATCTGTTAGTTGAAAACTTTGACAAGACTTGATTACCTTCCAGCGGAGAGTCATCTTAAGGTCCAGAGCAGCTGTTTCCTTGGGTACAATGAGGTCTATCCCTACCAGGACTTTCTGAATTTCTGCAAAGTCTTATTGAATGTCATTTCCTTGCTGGGTTGAGCTTAGGAATAGGCATGCCAGTGCAAGAGCTGGCAAGACAGCACACTAGCTCAAAAATACAATGCACTTGCAGAATAGCTTTCACTGGGGAGTGCTCCCCACCACCTAAAAGGCATTAGATCTGCCTTTCTTGGAATTACCTTCCCTATGAAATCCATGGGTAGAAGGAATACTTCATTGTGTCAGTGTTGGGCCTATTCCAATTTGTCATTAATAAAGTAGGGAGGCCATCTCTGTTACCTCTGGCCTCTCACATTGGTGTTTGTCTGGTGTGTTTTCAGACTTCGTCATGCCCTCTGAATCTTCATTTCAGGCTGAAATTACTCCTCAGCACTTTGAATTCCCAAGTCTGCTTTCACTTTGAGGCATTTTTGTTAGTGCTGCTATCCCTAATGGCTTATAACTGCAAGTGATATAGTGAAACTTTTTGTTTAAATACATTTGCTAAATTCATGGAAACCTGTACAGGCAGTGCTTTCTGAATGGGTTGGTACCCAGGTTTGTGTTTTATTGTTGTTGTTTAGTGTTTAGCCTTGGCTGGTTTTAAACTGGATACTCAAGACTGTTCTTGAACACAGGATTAGCAAATACCTCTTGAAATTTTCCTCAATTTTTTTTATACAGAACTGGAGAAGAGGGGAGGAGAGACCTCAGTTTACAAGAGGGCAGCTGAGACAGAGCTTTGGGTAAAAATAACCTCCACACTTAGGACAGTGATTTGAGATGTTTAGATTTTTTGACTGTTTATGATTATATAGCGTTTAAACATTAAAAATAACATTCCCATTGACTTCTCAAGTTGAGTGTGTAGCAGCAGCCAGAAAAAATAGTGCTGTGCTGAGGAGTGCTGGTAAGTGATTTGAGACAGCTGCAGCTGCTTTGTGGAAGTTGATTCTGCCCCATCACTGAGTTCCACAAATGCAGTGGGCAAAAATCACTTCCCAGCACTCCTCACACAGCACTGCTTTTTCTGGCTGCTGCTGCACACTGAAGACTTGAGAAGTCAATGGGAGTGTTATTTTTAATGTACAAAATGATATTTAATTGTAAGCATTCTAAAAATCTAAACATCTCAAATGAGTGTCTAAAAGGCGTAGATTATTCTTATCCAAAGCTCTGTCACAGCTGCCCTCTTGTGCTGTTACTGTCCTAAGCCTCTGTTCTGCTTGGGTTGATCTCTCTTTTATATTTTCTTTTACACTTCTTCATGCCTCACTTTCTTTACTATCTTGTTTGCCAGACAGACTTTGTAGTTTCCATTTCGTGCCAAGGCCTGTCTCTCATAGTGGAAGCCTTTTGTTCTGTAGGGATTAATCATCAACTCTTGTCACTTCTAGAACTGGGCAGCAGATCCTGCCTGCTGTGTTGGGTCAGTAGGTACTAGACTGATTAATAATTACTATTAACAGTGATTATGCAGAGTCTGCTCTGCCAAAGATGAATCAGACTTCTTTTAGTTGTTTTTGATCATGAATGGCATTCAAGCCCTGATGTCATATTCAAGATATGTCACCAGGCAGTATGGCAAGTAGGGAGCATTAGACAGCCAGGTAGTCAAGCAGTAGGTAGCAGGATGGGGTAGGTCTGGTATGGTATGTCCAAATAGACCATATCATGGTGTCCATGTGTTTTCTGTCTTTAATTACACGCTCTAGTTCATTTTTTCTATATTATAATAATCCTAAAAAGTGGTGCTGTTTTTGTATGTCCCATTTTGCAAATTTTGCTCTGTAGTGCTGAAGATGTTTTGCTGGGAGCTTTAATTGCTTCATCACTGTGCTAGTCAGTTATTTGCGTTTTTGAGTACTCTTACTTCATTTGAGCTGTGATGTAAATTAGGCTTCCTGGCTGTCATTTTTACATTCTAATGGCATTGTTTTCTCCTGTAGTAGCCTCATACAAAAGAGACATCTCTGAAACTTTCAAATTTTCCTCTGATTGCCCCTCCACGAACAAATCATCTGTTCTCCCCCCAGCCCAGACTTCTTTTTACCTCCCTTAACTAGGGTGGCTTCCCATCGTTTTCTGGTCTCAGTCTTTCTAACTCCACTAGTTGACTGATTTCAATGTTCTCCTCCAGTTTCTTTTCCCAGCCAGCTTTTTGTTATGACCATGTTGGTTTGTTGAATCTGCGCTTTGACCCCCGCCCCAGTTCCTTGTTTTCTGGCCTTTTTTCCTTGCTAACCTTAACTTGATCATAATCTCCATTACATGTAATCCATCATGTGTTCTTTCCTGTAATTTGTGGTTTAGTTATGACTGTCTCATATCTTTTCTGAAAACATCTCTTCCTTCATTTGCATTAGGTTTCCATCCCACATCTGAAGTCAGGTAACAGTCATATAAAGAGTGCAAGAACTTTCACATCCTCTTGCTCAAACTGCATTTAGCCTTTGCTGAAAGTTGCAGCAATCCTCTACTGCAGTTACAGAACAGTTTCATTTTTAATATCTAGGGAAATCCAGTGTTGTACAGATTTTGAAAATGGGGCTATTGGAATTGAAGTCTCAGTAAGAAGTAAACTAGGCTTCTCAGAAATATTTGTCTGTGGAGAAATTCAGGAAGGTAGCAAAAATTCCTTAGTCATAAGATTTCCCCTGGCAGACATGAAATCCAGGTCCCAAAGAGTGGGCACTGGAACTGCCAAAGGTAAGATGGCTAAGGCAGAAATAACTTTTTTTTTCCCCCTTGACTCTGCTCTTTGAAAGAACTTGTTTTGGTTGAAGTACCCAGTTTTAGCTGAAATCAGACATTCAGCCTGTGGTGAGCATTGTCAATTGTAAGAAACTGAAACAAGGACTAATAATGGGATGCTCTCAGATGGCCTTTATATCTGCTGTTGCAATTTGACTTCAGTAGGATTAATGCAAAATGGCTCTTGAAAAATTGACTCACTGTGTTTCAGTGATTCATTATTCAATTTGCTTTTTAACTCTTCTGCTGTTTTATTATACAGTGAAAGGGAGGTAATAATGAAAGTCAGTTAAGAATTGAAATAGATGTTTTAGAATTTTTAGTGATAAACTGATGATTGCTTTTTCTCTAGGTTTGGCTGAAATAAGAATCATGTGCTCATGCCTCTCAGATAAGTTTAAAAGGTAAGTTGCACCACATTTGTTTCAGTTCAGTTAAACCTGAGCACGAGTTTTTCAGCTGTTCTAAGTACTTAAGTTCTAAGTACTTAATAGTATTTAGCACAGAATCAACTTTTATATTCTTGCACAAGTAAATATGTCACTAATATGTTTTCTTTAGGTGGCAAGTGTACCCACTTCACTCATGTGTGTCATTAGAGGAACAACATAAAGTATTTTTGGCTACAGTTCCTGGCTACAGAAAAGTAAATATTGTTGTATCATTACTTCTTTAAAGCATGTGAAACCTTTTGATAGAGTAGTAATAGCAAAAAATAATAATGTATATAAGTAATATTGGGTGTTCTAACTTAAAAAATTTTGTGAGGACAGAGCAGTTTTGGTTTTCAGTGTGTAAACTGATTACCCTTCTTACCGAGCTTACCAAGCTGTTTTAGACCTCAAGAAAAGTGCAGTAACAAGAAGTTATCCTTAAACTATTGCATGATGCTGGTTTTATCCTTCAGAGTAGTTTGTGCATGTTGGGTTTTGCACCTGCATGACGGTACCATGGTGCTGGTGGCACTGAATGGCAAAGTAGTCCCCAGTGTGGAAGGGACTCTCACCTGCTTTGTACACACTTTTGGGCTGTTGTCTTTGTTTTCTTCATCTACTATCACTAATAGAGTATCACTGCTAATAGCGTGATGTTCTATTATGGCAAAGGCATAAGGAAGTATTTCCTTTCTTCCTCTATATTGTCCTCTGCTATACTACTTAATTATATTTTTCTGAGCTTAGAACAAGAAAATACAATCTCGTATTATATTGCCTTGTGTTATATTGCTTGTAATAAATGCTATGTTGCCATTACATTTATATTTCTTCATATCAAGTTGAGTTTTTCATGTAGAAACATTAATGTATTTCTTTCTTTATGCATTAATTTCTCATTTTTTGCTTCAAATCTCAGATTATTCTAGCTACCAACATAGCTGAGAGCTCTGTAACAGTTCCTGATGTTAAGTATGGTAAGTCATCTAAATCTTGTAATTCTGTATACTCTGTGTGTGTAATATTTTCCTTACTTGTGCTGGGTTAAGTCTCCACAACATGTCACCATTTTACAGTGTTGCTGTTGGAGTTGAGTTTTGGCAGTTGTTGAATTCTTGCTTTCACAGCAGGGAAGAGAAATCTGAATATACAAACAAATAGAGCTACTGAGCGGGGAATTGATTTTAATCTTCATTGAGGGGGTAATTTTAAATGAAGTAACAAGCGGAATCAGACCTCATGTCACAAGCTAAGCTTTTTACTCACATTCTGACTATATTTTGAAATAATTGCTTCAGTTTAAACAATTCTGGTACAGAATTTCTAAATGCAGAAATTATTGCCTTTTAATGATTGTCATCTCCACTAATTGTTTATTATATTAACATCTTTTAACAGTCCTGTTAGTATTCAGAGTATCCTCAGTCTTTTTTTTAATAAACCTGGTGTTCTCTTTATTGGTGTGCAAGTTATTGAAACTTGCCTTTTCTAATAATATGAAATCAACCAATATTTCTTTCCACTGCCATCAGAATATTGTTTTATAATATACTATTTGTTTCTTACTTGCAGTGATAGATTTTTGCTTAACTAAAGCTTTGGTTTGTGATAAGGAAACCAATTACCAAAGTTTGAGACTTTGTTGGGCATCTAAAACAAATTGTAATCAAAGAAAAGGTAAGATGAAAATAGGTAATGCAAAGGAATTTTAGAATTCTATGTTACTTTTCATTTTATTGACAGTAAATAGAACAGACTGTTTTTGCCATTAATAGCTGATGATTCTTTCCCATGTCAGGGTATAAAAATGTGATTAAACAACTATGCACGAATGCTTTATTTTACTCAAGTATTTTTTTTCAGGGGAGTGTTTGTATTTTATTGAAAATGTACTAAAATTCCTGGACCATAAATGGACCATGGATTCTTTGTTATTTAATAATAGGTTTTTTTATTAAGGGCCGTTTCTGAAAAGGGGAGATAGGTACTGCTAGGTATTTATTAACTCCTTATGAGTATCAACAATAAAAGAAACTTTCATGTCTATATGTCACTCTTAAATAGTTGAAATGTCTGCAGCAGTGTCTTTAGTTTAGACCAATATTCACAGCACAAGTTTAAATAAGATTTTTTTATTGACTCTAGTAGTAAGACAATACTCTTAAATACCAAAATCTCTTCGTTTCAGTCAAAAAGGGTACTAAATAAATTAATAGCAGTGACATCTTTAGATGTAAAAATATGATCATTCTTAAACATTATGAGGACTTCACAACTGCAGTTGCATGCTAGGTCCCCACCAAAGCTGCTCTACCACCCCCCTGTCCTCAGCTGGACACCAGGAAAAAAATGATGACAGAAGGCCCAAGGTTTGAGATGAAGACAGGGAGATCACTTAGCAACTACCATCACAGGCAAAACAGACTCAGCTTGGGGAAATTATTTTAATTTTATTACCAATCAAATCAGTCTGGAGTAATGAGAAACAAAACCACATCTTAAACACCTTCCCTCCACCTCTTCCTTCTTGCCAGGCTTGACTTCACTCCCAGTTTCTCTACCTTCTCCCCTCAAGAGGTACAGGGGGATGGGAAATGGGGGTTGTGGTCAGTTCTCACACATTCCCTCTGCTGCTGCTTCCTCCATGAACTTCTCAAACGTGAGTCCTTCCCACGGGTTGCAGTTCTTCATGAACTGCTCCAAGTGTGGGTCCCCATGGAGTTGCAAGTCCTGCTAGCAAACCTGCTCCAGAGTGGGCTGCTCTGTCCATGGGGCCATGTGTCCTGCCAGGAGCCTGATCCACTGTGTTTCCCACAAGATCATGGCCTGCTTCAGGAATCCACCTGCTCTGGGATGGGATCCTCCATGGGCTGCAGGGACACAGCTCCCTCACCATGGTCTTTACCATGGGCTGCAGGGAAATCTCTGCTGTGGAGTCTGGAGCACCTCCTCCCCATCCTTCTGCACTGACCTTGGAGTCTACAGAGTTGTTTCTTTTTCATATTCTCACTTCTTTCCAGTTGCTATTGTGCAGCAGGTTTTTTTTCCCCTTCTTAAATCCACTATCCCAGAGGTGCTACCACTGTCATTGGTGGGTTTGGCCTTGGCCAGTAGTGGGTCCATCCTGGATCCAGTTGGCATTGTTGCTGTTGGACATGGGGGAATCTTCCAACAGCTTCTTATGGAAGCCCACCCCTTACCAAAACCTCCCTGTGAAACCCAGTACACGGCTTTATTGCCATTTGGCTCAGGGTCATTGTAGGTTTTGACACCAGCCAATACACAACCAGTCGAAGCAGCATCTTGTGTAGAAAACTCAGGCTTGTTATGTATGTGACTTAAAAATATGGCCTGATTCTCTAGTAGAGAACACTGAGAGGAGTGCCCTTTAGTTTGTTGAAGTGGATGGTGTTTGGATTTGTGAGCACAGACCTCTGAATCACTGTGTTTTCTGCAAATAGTAGATCATAAAGATGCCTTTCTGTTTATCATTGTATCTTAAAAGTTGTTTACAGCTAGCAAAAAAATCTATATAGAGTCAAATAGGAAATGCCTGTTCAACTGAGAAAAGTGGATGTTGATTTGAGGGCTGTTATGTGAAGGAGATATTTGAGCGAAATACTTACGTAAGTCTTTTGTTAGTTACTGCTCCTATGAAAGGAAAATGTTTTCATGCTCCCCTTATCTGACCACTGGGCCTGTCTGCTGCAAGGGAGCAGAGCAGTGCTCAGCCTGCAGCATCAGCTGTCGTGTGCTGCTCAGCTGCCCAGGGGGGTTGGAGATGGATGGCTTTGGAAAAAACTTGGGCACTTTACAAACTGGTGATTTGGGTTTGGGTTTTTTTTATGTGAAGGTCGTGCTGGACGAGTTTCCAAAGGGTATTGTTACAGGCTGGTACCCAAGGCTTTCTGGACTAACTGTATTCCAGAGAAGTCAGAACCTGAGATACTGGTAAGACCTTTGGGTTAGGAATATTAAGGTGTTTTTTTTTTTTAATGTGTGTGGTCATGGCGGAGAAGAAAAAGTTTTGCTTTACTTTTCCTGAAGACAGTGTACAATTGGAATAGTTACTAATAGCTGTAGCAATGACTAGAATTCAGCTTCATAAGTAATTGACAAAGGCCATTCCATATAGTTTTCTTACAGAAAGAGATGTGGATTAGAAATGAGCAATCTGCTCAAAACAAAAATAACCTTAGTTACACAGAATTAACTTCAGGTTTTGCGAAATTGTAAATTTTAACTTATTTTTCATATAAAACTCTTTGTCACGCTTCCTATGGGGGGAAAGTAGAAATAATATTGTCTTCCCTTCAGCGTTGTCCATTGGGACCTACGGTGTTAAAACTGAAAAAGCTTGATATGGGGGACCCAAAAACCTTGCTGGCAACAGCTCTTTCTCCACCCAGTGTACGTGACATTGAACGTACCATAGTCCAGCTGAAAGAGGTAGGCTTCCTTTTAGTGTTGTTAAATCCAGGGTAATAGAAATGTACTGTAGAAGTGGTTTTCTTGGTATTTAAGGTAATAGTAACCTTAATTAGAACCTCAAATATTAGCTGTGTCTAGACAATTTTTTCCCACAGTGGACTGTTGTTTGGTCCTCATCTTATTAAGCATAATTTCTGTAGTTCATTACAACAGGATTATAATTTCATTAGAGAGTAATGATAACTTGAACTCTGTAAGTGGTATGGTTTATGAGTAAGTAATAAATCACACTCTTACACCTTATGGTGTGTAGGGGTCAGTCTGAAGATACCCTTCTCACCTGTACAAGGAAGTTGGTGATTTTGCTTTTCAACTATAAAGTTGATAAGGGGTGGAATCTTCATTACATTACACTTTGTTCTTTCCAAAGTGCATAAGAAATAATATTTGTATCATTTGTATCTTGCTTTTATATCCAGTATAGATAGTAGCTTTGATTTGAAAAGTACTGGGCTTTAAAAATTGTCTTGGATTTGCTGAGTCACCTTTTACAAAATTTTAATTTCTGTAGCTGGGAGCACTTACCTGTGTGCGGACAGAAGAACGTCTGCATGATGGTGAGCTGACTTTCTTAGGAAGAGTGTTGATACACTTGCCAGTGGACCTGTATTTTGGAAAATTGATAGTCCTTGGGCACGTCTTCGGGTGCTTGGAGGAATGTCTTATTATAGGTAACTGAAAGAGGAACCCGTGAGAACATTTCTCTAAAAACAAACGATTTGCAGGTTTTCATTTTAATTTGTTTTTGTTGTAGCTGCAGCGCTGTCTCTGCGGAATTTTTTTTCAGCGCCTTTCAAAAGCGATGTTCATGGATTCAGGTAGTACCCGAGATGTTTTACAACTTCCTAACTACACTGGGGGGCAGAGGGCAAAGTTGATCACTCAAAATAATGTTCCATGTCATGAGTCTAATTTTCTGTCATATTGCCAAGCAGTACAAAAACCTTTTCTAGGTAGATACTGAAATTTATTTATGTGTGAACATAAACCACTGAGCTAACTCATCCTTTCCTGAGCACAGGGCCCAGTTCTTCAGCCTTGCCTTTCTGATGTAAGCATGTGGCAGTGTCTATTAAAATGTTCTTTAAAATAGCAGGGACAATTTTTTTTATTACTACCCTGCCCATACAGAGCTTCTCCTTCAACAAGGAGATGTGAATAAGAACAAGTAATTACAAGAAGTGTATCAATCTTGTTTATGTTAAAGCCCTGGAAGATGTTACTAATGTACCATTCTGAGCTGCATAACACATGCAATATTTGAAAAAGAATATTGTTGATAATACTTTTGTTTGTATTGCCAGGAAAAAACTGTTTTTTGCTGGGAATAGTAATAGTGACTGTATTGCAATTGTGAATGCATTTAAGGTAAGTCTTTTTCTTCCAGTTTAGATTACAGTGAAATCTGATAGACCAAGGTAGAGATTCTCATCTTTGTAGGATCAGTGTAGCACTTGTGATTTGAAGTTGTTAAAAACTTCACATTACTGCTAGCAACTTACTGATACTTCTTGCAGTCTGTGTCCTGCTGGGTAACACTCCTAGTTCTGATTGTCTCTATTATAATAGCCAAAAATAAAATGCCAGAAGTGTGGTGATATTTGTAGATTACCTTTAACCAAGGACAGTTTGGACTGGTAAATTCTAGTGCAGAATGCGTTTGGTGACCTTTCTCCCAACCTTTTATGTTTGCCTTTGTGATGTTTTATGTTGTGCAAATGTCATTTTTTGATATGCTTGTCTGTTTGGTAGCCCAGTACCATGGACAGGGATCGATCCCTGCAGGTACAGAGCTGGTACAGCATAGCAAAGACTACTGAAGCTAGAGGAACTTACTGTTCAAAATCCAGCATTTTACACTGTGCATGCTCTGGCGTGTTCTGTAATCTGGAGACTCCAAAATCTTCAGCTGCAGGTTTAATTTGATTGGATGTGATGATCTCAGTGGTCTTTTCCAACCTATTTGATTCTATGATTCTGTACTTTATTCACTTTTTTAAATACATTGTCTGTCACCAAAAACTACCTTGTTTTTCTTTACTCTGCTGTCAGAATTTCATAAGCACACATGGGCACATATGCCACACATATCCACTGATCCTGAGGCTCAAAAATAATCTTTTCTGAATTCCCTTTATATGTATTATATTTCCTTTGTGTCACCTGGTAATTGTCACCTGTTAATCTGAAGATGATATTGTAAATCAGTACGTTGTCGTGGAGGATAAATACAGACATTCAGACAGAGCTTCCAGGGCAGTATCTCTGTGTGTCAGTGATGTTTGTTTTGAATAGCTGAGTACCAGGAAAGAACAGGTAAGTTCAGGAAAGTTTGTTTTCAAACTCCTTGGTTCAGATTAGATTTCTTCCTCTATCAAGGCAGGGAAATGCAGTCTAGCTATTCAACTATGCTAGTAGTCAATATCCACAGTGAGCTGGAAAATTGCATTATGAGGTGACTTACTATTAGTTTCTCTTTCAGCCTTGTTTTCTGGGAGACATTTGCATCAGAACTGTATCCAAATCAGTTCACTTACTTATGTCCCAAAGCAAGGAGTTAAAAAAAATTTCCGAAAGTAGTCTGCTTTATTATAGCATCAAATTGAGGAATGCAGATTGTTCTAATTTATGCATGTTTTCATGTACTTTAATGTTCTATCCATTTCCTCTCAGAAAACTGGGTGAGGGGCCTGTTATATGTGGCTGTTACCAGGTGGCTATTGCACCTCTCCCAACACAAATCAGGACTTGCTCTTTTAAAACCTTGGAATATAACATGTTCAATCTTTTTTGTAATGCACCAAGATCCAGAATTTCTAAGCTTTGTCTAGAAATTCAGTGACTTAAATGCTGTGTTTCCAGTTCAGCTCCAGGACCTGATGGCAAGTTTGAGGCAATATATGTAATTACGGTTCATCCAGTAGTGCTTAAACTCCTTTTCAATCCACTTGAAGGCAGAACAGTTATCTTCCTGCAGCAATTGTGCTGTAGTATTTATGGTTTGTGTTAGCCTGGGTGAATTTTGGTTCCTTAAATGGTGTTAAAAACTATATTCAGTATTGATATGGGAAAAAACCTTTATGGTTTTAAGTTGCATGTTAGTATTTGTAATAATTATTACTAAAGCACTGCATTTTGTGTCTGAATACTTCACCACTTCTTTCTTAGGCATGGCAGGCCTGCAAGCAAAAGGGGCAGCTGAGGAACCCCAAGGTTAGTTGCATTTCTTCTTTTCTATTCAAAGTTGGTACCTTCAGTGATGGAGTTTTTGATATTCCCTAGTAAGGAATTTTGGCTAGCAAACCTTATTTATAATAATGATGATTTTTCATAAGTAAATAGAAGCATAGGCTTTGAGAGAAAATGAGTCTTTGAATCCAGTACAGAGTTATTTGAAGACAGTCCCTTATGTAGTCCCTTTCACAGATGAATCAACAGTGGCCAGAGGGTTTGAAATCCAAGCTAAAAAGGGGAATTGAGCTGTAGTTGAAAGAAACACTTGTAACACACAGAAGTGTCTTATTTTTTTTAAACACACAGATCTCTGCCCTCTCTAAAAACTCTGAAAGATGAAAGATGTTTATGTGCATCAGTCACAAAAAACCAGTAGTATGCACACAATAGCCTTCAGTCTTTCCTTTGTGTGTATGAGATAAATATTTTTTATTTCCCTGCTTTTTTCAGAGCATAGCATCTTTTATGAACACCAATGTGTAACATACTCTGCATTATAAGGAGTAGCTAAGACGGTCAGAATCTCTCTGACAAAATTGTACACTCAGATAAAGAAGTTCTGGGGTTTTTGTCCCCTGGTGGCCAAGAAGGCCAGTGGCATCCTGGCTTGTATCAGCAATATTGTGGCCAGCAGGACCTGGGACGTGGTTTATACCTCTGTACTGGTGATGCCACACCTTGAGTCCTGTGTAGAAAGTACTGTAAGACATTTTGGTGCTGGAGTGTGTCCAGAAGAGGGCAACTGAGCTGGGGAAGGGTCTGGAGCACAAGCCTTGCAAGGAGCATCTGGGGGAGCTGGGGGTGTTTAGTCTGGAGGAAAGGAGGCTCAGGGAGGTCCTTGTCACTCTCTACAACTACCTGAAAGGAGCCTGTAGTGAGGTGGGGGTTGGCCCCTTCTCCCAAGTGATAAGAGGAGAGGAAACAGCCTCAAGTTGCACCAGGGGAGGTTTAGGTTGGATATTAGGGAAAATTTCTTCACTGAAAGCATTGGAATAGAGAAGTGATGGAGCCACCATCTGTGGGATTGTTCAAAAGGCATGTGGATGTGGTTTAGTGCTGAACGTGGCAGTGGTGGGTTAATGGTTGGACTTGATGATCTTGGAGGTCTTTCCAAACCTTAACATATCTATGATTCTCTTAGTGTCCATCTTAAAGTAGATTTTTGTAGTAGTGACACAGAGGAGTTGTACTTGTGGGTTTATATGAAACATTTAGATGACCCACAGCTGCATTGAAGATATCCAAAATATAGTTTTAGTCAAATATATAATTGTCTTATGTTTTCATACTCGTCATAATACTAAATATGAATGCAAAGAGAGTTGTGAAATGACACTAAATTCTTCTATTGCTATGTGTAATTATTATTTGTGTCCACAGAGAAGAATGTGAGACAAAGTTTACTACCAGTTGAAGAAACAGATTTCTAACTTTCTTTTTCAGGAAGAGTTGGAGTGGGGTCAGTCAAATTGTGTTCATATCAAGAGGATCAAAGAGGTAAGATGAAATAGGTAATCATTTTTATAAGCAGAAGAACTTTCCTTGTTTTCTGTAAATCTTGGATAAACCTACTCTGTTATGTATCTATATATACATCTTTTCTTGAAATGATGTATGAATTTAGATGAAATCAGTTTTCCTTTTGTTAGCATGAAAAAGGTGGTGGCAAATTATTAACTGTTGAACATCTTTTTAATATTTTTAATGTTGTTAAGAGACCTCCAGTATTATTTGCTAGCTTTATGGGTTCCTAAGATCACTGGTTGTGGTGTGATTGCTGTCTGTTGTTACAGAATTCTGTCTTCTGGTTAGGATAACTCTAAGTAAATACAGTTATATAATGAGGACTGGACTTGAAAATTTGTGCAGCAATTAGTGAAAACTGTGCTTTGCAATGGGCTTGAAGCTGAATGTGATACGTTGAGGGAGAAATAAGTAAAACTCCTGAGTACCTGTGATTATCAGAATGGCCTTGCCTGCTATTCCAGTGGTTCTCACCTCAGGCATGAGCAATGTAGGGCCTGTGTTCAAGAAGCACAGGAAATATAAAAAGCTTTTGATAACAGCCAACCATCTGGATAAGAAATGCGAGTTGTTTTTTGGCTTGTACATGTGATAACAAAAAAGTGAGAGAAAATTCTGTAGAACTGGACAGTGGAATGATCAGTTTTACATGGTAACCTCTCCTGGTTCAGTTCAGATAATGCAAGAAGAGGTTGTGCATGACATAATATATGAGGAGTTTAGAATGGACATCTTCGCTACCCTTTAGTAAGATCTAGGGTTTTTTATTTGCCACACTTCAAGATAATATTCTTACAATTCCTTGTGTGGGGGTGAATTTGCAAAGCTGAGTTGGTCACACAGGTTGATTTCTGGTTATGGTAGTTTTTCTAGTAGTGTCCTAAAACTGCCAGCAGCAGAAAGGAAGAGAAAATGTGGATACAAGGAGGTTGAATGGGCTGTACTTTAATACATTTGCTCCAGAATCAGCTGGGAGAGTGAAGGCACTCACTGTGTGGTCAGAGGACCAGTGGCTGCTTGTGGAAGCTTCTTGGAAATGCTGGAGATTGAAAGCTTAATATGTTCTGCTGTAGAGCACAAGTTTGATCTCATGTACAATAGTCATGGTTGTCTGCTGAACTGAGGGTGCACCATGGTCACTTTTAGGTGCAGAAGTTCAGGTGGTTAGCATGATTTTTAAGATGCAAACCTAAAATTATTTAAATGTAGAATATCATCCTTTTATTTCCTAATTTTGTTCTATATCATATATGCATAATATGCTTTGTCACTACAAAGTTCTTTAAAACAAGGTGTCAAGAGAACTGCTGGAGTCACAGAACTGAAATTATTCTCCAACAGAGAGGTGCTAAGCAATGTATTGATGAAATGCATACTAGTGACCTAACAAGGGAAGGAAGTTTTTCCAATTATTTTAGACTTTTACTAACAGACTTTATTTTAGCTTGTGGATGGCTTTGATCTGTTTAAAATGTAACTTTAGAGATCAAATTTCAGGTGGCAGAGTTATTTTACAACTTGAAAAGGCGAGTTGAAACATTTAACATGTATGTTAATGCTCAACCACCTGCTATGGACCAGGAATATGTCTACAAACAACAGTTCATTTTGAAGGTAATGCTTTATTGTCATAAAAAGACATTATTTATAAAATCTGTAGCTGGATTTTTGTATACTAGTACTGATGAACTAATATTACACTCATGTTTCATAATTCTCTGTGGATGTTAGGATTTTGGGTAGAAAAGAAAGTAATTCTTTTTGAAAATGTATTGACAATGTAGAATGACAAGTAATATTAGTTTTTTTGGAAAATGATGCTATCACTTCAATTGGAATGCCTGCTGTCTTGATTGGTTAGTAGGGAGGGGGTGCTGGAAATTAAATAAGTTCTAGCCATTTTAACTTTGTCAAATTTCCAGTTAAATTTGTTGTGGTATTTGGATTGATTAGCAGTGATTTTATTTTCAGACATATTTATCTTGTCTGTGACAGTGGGCTTAACTCTGTAAGCAGTGAACTTCTCGAAGCTGAATTGTTAAATTCTGTAAGATGTAACCTAAAGACTGAACAATTTACCTGTGGCTATTTTATGAGAATTTGTTTAAATTGAGGCTCTTCTTGAAATCAGGATTAACAGTTACGGTCTTCATAGAGCAAGTCTGCATGCAAAAATATTAAAATGTAGAATTGCTCCAGAAATTCAACTCTTTTCATAAAAGGATGTTTTTAAGGATTTGCATGAATTAATTTTTAGTCTACAGTTCCAGTAATTCCTGGAAAGAGACAGGAAAAAATATTCATATGAAGAGCTGTTGGAGTCTCTTCATATTGCCAGTGTATTTCTTTTTAAGAAACTGAATACAGTGTCCTGCATTTTAAAAAATATTTTCTTGATTTCAGGTTGTAATAGCTGGTGCTTTCTATCCAAACTACTTTACTTTTGGAAAATGTAATGAAATAATTGCTATGAAAGAGCTTTCTGGCAAAGATCCAAAAACCACTGTAATGGTATGTTAAGAAGGTGAATTAATTAATTAAGAATCTAGTAATAGAAATATGTGGCGTTTGGGTTGTATTTTCAAGTTGGGTTCTGTCTTGGGCAGGGGCAGAAATAATTATCTGCTCTGATCCTCACTTGGTAAAACTCTCTGCTCTCCCATCTCCCTTTCTTTCAATACAATAAACATTGTGTGGGTGGGCAATTTTAGAAGAATTCCTGAAAACTGCCTCAATGCATTTGATTGCTAGTCTAGCACAGGCAAACAACTTCCATCAAACTAACAAAATATTTGGAAAAATAGAACAGCATTATCAAGGGTACTTTTTAATGAGTACTTATATAATATGTTGTCTTAACTTCAATGTTACTTTTTTAGTCATCCGCTTGATAGTGCATGGCATTCATGTTTGTTGCTTTAAGATTACTCAGGTCTTTCACTATGCTTTTCATCTTCTAAAATTACTTTTTCTCTGACTGTGTAAGTAGGAGTTTAAAATGACTTTGCTGATTTATGCAAAATGGTGCACAGTCTAAACTAGGAAAGTGTTTGGTGTATCTGAACTGGTAAAATAACCACAACCAAAGAAAGCAAACCTACAAACCAGGCAGCCTTGAAGAACAGACTTTTATTGGCACAAGAGAAAAGAGATAAAAAGGTAGAGAAACTCAGAAAATCTTAGTGCTAAGGAGGTTTTTTTGTGCTTTACTGCTTACTCAAGAAGAGGGACTCGTTCTGTACTGAAGAAGATGCTGGCATGGCAACATCTGTGCACAAACATATTTATATAGGCTTTTGAAGTTTTCAACATTATTTAAGTATATTGAAGCAAAATATCAGACTAGATTCAGTTTTATGGAATAAAGACAAGTCTTGCCACAGCAGCATTGATTAAGATTAAACTGGTAGATTTAAGGAGCTACTTACTGTTAATGGATGTAACTCTTGATCTGCTCATATATCAACTGCTTGTTACCTTGAAGAGGGAAGAAGTAGCTGCTGTGTCTTCATCAATGTAAATGATCATCTTGGGCACGAATGCTGCAAGTTCCTCAAGCTTGTAATTTGAGAGACTCTTACAGCTGTGTGCTGCTCCTAATGGTGTGTGCTGAAGATATAAAAGACAATTATTCCTCCCACTCTCTCTGGTCTCTCTAAATCATCTTGCCTTGATGCAGTTTCTGCAGTCTAAGCCAGACCACATTTTTGACCAGCAGCTGGTCTTAGTAGTGTAATTCCAAGGCAGAAGAAGATTTTCTAAAAATAGTCTGTTCTGTCTAAGGTTGTGACAGCCAAAGAAAAGAATAGTTGCATAGCCCCTGAAAAGCAGTTTGAAGTCTCAGAATTCGAACTTGCTAATGATTCTGCGTTAAGTCAAGATCTCCTATGAGAGATTATTAAGTAAGAAAAAGTTAGAGAAATGGATATCTGGCTATAGTTTCATATTAATAGTTGTGGAACCTTACATTTGAGTTACTCCTCTGCACAGGGAAGAGCAGGAGATTGCTTTTCGTCATCCCTAAGAGGCATGTATCCATCTGTAGGTGCTTTCCCGTTGTGCAGGCTGTCCCACCACACCTCAGTAATTCAGTATGTCATAGTTGTGCCAGGATATGCAGAAACTGTAGGTCCCCCTGCTTCCCAGGCTGTGCACACTGCCTAGGATATATTTCCCTATCATGAACAAGGGATCATAGCAATCCACTGGTTTTCTGTTACAAGCAAAACCAAGGATACTAGACAGCTTTTTGGAAAAAGTATCAAGTTAATATATATAATTACAAATTCATCTGCTTCATTTGTAGTTAAAGAAAGCATTTATCCACCCGTTTGAAGCCGTAGAGCATCACTACCAGCAGGACTATGTTTTTATTGTCTTTTGAGATTCTTGGATGTACTGTAGCATATAACTTTTTTGGAATTTGTTGGAGTTTAGATTTTATATTATTGCATATGTCAAGGGGAAAGCTAACTATTTAGGTGAACTTGGAAATGCATTAAAACAATTGTATGTGTCCAAATGTAACATCTTTTTCTTAACAGCTGAGGAATATTCCTCCTTATGGATATCTATACCATAAACAGTTGCAGTCACAGCTCAGACAGTGTGGGCAAGTAAAATCTATTGCCTATAGTGGATCAAAGTAAGTATGAAATACTTTTAAGCATTCTGCCTTTCTTATGTTCTCAGTTATGAATCCAGTAACCAATTTCCTTGTCACTGATGTACTGAGAAAATTACTTCACTTCTTCTCTCCTTAGAATTAGTAACTTCTGCTTAGTGTATTGGCTAGATTTGAAAAGGTGGTTTTGAAGTTTGATGTACATTGGTTGGAATAACACTAGATAAACTAGCTGAGGTTGAGCCTTCTGTTTTGTCTCTGATGTTCTCTAACAGTGGACCTTAATTGCAGCTAATCTGTGTTTATTTCTAACTTTTATACTGAATTTAGCTCATTTGTAAAGTCCAATGGCTTTTTTTTTAGCTAATCATCTGGCAGACTTTGGCCTATATCTGCCAAGTTGAGTTCATGTAGCCCTTCTTATTCCTTTTCCAATCTTCTCTTGGTCACCTGTATTTTCACATCCTATTTATTTGTGTTAAATTTGGCATGTGCTTCTAAGAATGTTAGAAAGTTTTCATATAGTCATCAGGATAATTCAAGTTTGTTTGTTGTTGGGGTATTTTTTTGGTTTGGTTTTGATTTTTTTTGGGGGATGTGTGTGTACAGGGCATTTGTGGAGTTCTCCCGTAATCCAAAGGAGCCCCTGAAGGTTCTTCCCGAAGTGTACCTGGCAATTAAGATGTCAAAGCTGAGGATTCCTTGTGAGTTGGATGTTCATTATTCAGATGATGTCAGAAAACAACTGCAAGGTGTGGCACCTTCAAGTTTGGAATTTCTAAGGTAATTGTATTATGTATGGAAAATGTGTTTCTTTGCAGTGAAATGAGGTTTGGTGGATTCAGTGGGAATTTCCTTGGAAGCATCACCAAGGAAGATACATTAGGTTCAAAAAACAGATGTAAACTTTGTGTAAGCAAAATATTCTCTCAGGGCTAAAAATAACATGATTGTCTTAAATATTTCTTTATAGCTGAAGGTGTTTTACTGTTTCAGAGAACTCCAAGTATACAGTTTTCTTCTCCCCCGCCAAGGTTCTACTCCATTTGGAAATGTGGATGTATGCAGTAATTTCTGTTCATGGTAGAGACAACATGGGGATTGCTAAAACCAAAATAAATAAGGAGTGGCATTTGGGGACAAAAAAGAAAGGGGGGAAATGGAACATAACAGTAGAAACTGTGGGGAAATGTACTGATATAAGGTGTAACAACATAATAGAAAATACTGCTGAGGAGTGCAATGTAGTCTCTATGGTCCACACCTGCTTTTGGTCGGGGAATGTGGCATGTGGGTTTCCTTGTTACCATAATCTCTGATTCTGAGCTTCACGTCATACAGGTGACTTGATAAAATTGTAATCTGCCTAGCTCCTGGTGGGACTGCAGCCATTTTGGTATTTTAAAATAAGCAATCTAAAATAGGAAATCAGGAAAGAACCAGGAGGGTTAAAGTACAGGTGAATATTTCACATCCAATTGATTGTACTTCATTCGAAATAAAGTACCGTAGCAGCTTCACTGTGCCCAAAGCAGCACTTAAAATGTTTTTGAAAATTAGTTCTTGAGAAACTCAGGTCTCCTAGACTGAAAGGCTTAATTATAGAGTTCTTAACTTTTGTCAAGTATAAGGAGTATTTATATATATATATAAATTTGTTGAATTTATCTTTCTCTTGTTGTGTATTCTGTTTTAAAAAAAAATAAGTTTAGAAGGCATGCCATAGCAAAAAGCCTCACTATTTAACTTAATTCTTTGTGTATTTAATAAACTGATGGCACAGTTGTGTCCTGGAGTGTATCTTCCCGTGTTTGATTATAATGCAATTCAGTTAATTCAGTTGTAATTTGGTTCTGTGTGGTCATTTTATGTTCTAATTGAATTAATGTATTCCTAAATAAAAGTCATTAAGTACATAATGTGCCCTAGGGACACCTTGGGAAGCAAATGAAAATGAAACAATTGATCTCTTGAGTTTTCTCTTGTGAGTGAAGTATTTAGCATCTTTATTCCATAAATTTTTTAGAGTAACTGTAGACTGTCAGAAGCAGACAGTGGAGCCTGTGGAAATCTCATTTGGTGCTTCAGAAATGTCAGAGATGATCCCAAGTCGTTTTCTGTCCATCAAGATAACAGAGGTAGGAACGTTCTACATGTGAAGTAGGTCACACCTAATAATTAGGACCTAGATAGCTTAGTAGAGATTAGTATCTGACAGCTTAAATAAAAAAAATGTGTACTGATAATGTTTTTAGCATAGAGATATCTTTGAGAAGCATGGAGAATGTTCTTGGTCTAATTTTTAGTAGTTCTTTGTTAAACAGTGCTCACATGTTTGCACTTGACTGAATTTGCTGGCAGTAACTTAGCTGGAAGTAGGCATAAAAGTAAAGAGGATTAATGGAAAAGAGGTAAAATACTTGTGTAAACTACAGAAATAAGAATTAGTAGGTATTTGGGCCATTTACCTGGTTATTATTAACTGCCAGTTTTCTTCAGAAACTGTACATATGAGAAATGAGAGGAATTAATGGTAGTATATGCTCATTTGGAAAAATGCATAAAAGTGTATTGGGGAAAATTATATGCATACATAAATATTTCTGAAATCTGAAGCTGAGAATTTTTAAGTCTTGTGTTGACTGTCATCTTCTCAAGTTGAGTAATAGCAATATATATTCTGCTAAAATAGAAATATTAATAAAAACATTCAAACCACTGAGCTAGGGTTGATTATAGGATCAAGTATTAGAACAGCTCTTGATAGTAGTGGCATGTTTTGCAAGTGTGGAAAAGAGTATTTTTCTTCTGTTATGCAGCTAAGTCTCTTGGTTAAAAAATGTTAGTGAATTTGATCAGACCCATTGTAATCACTTAACTTATGCTACGTTTGTTTCAACATGTCAGCTTTAATGATTGTAAATAGAGATTGTTTTTTATCATAAGCGTTTGATACAAGATCTGAAATGGTTGCATAAGTTTACTAAGCCATTTGAAAAGATGACTTATTTTATTCAGTTTAATTTAAATAGTTGTATGTTCTTACCAGTTTCCTAAAGCTTGGCTAATCATAACAGTAACAATGCTAATTTGCTGATAGATGTAGCTAGCTGGTATTCTGTTGCTGAAGAAAAGTGCACCAAATCTGTATACGTCTTGTCTACCTTGTGTTTTCTGTATGTTAATTTGATTTAGAAAAATGGAAGCAGTCTTTGATTAATTTTCTATATTTTAGTAATTATATCAGAATCTGTTCAGATGAAAACTATATTGCAGTAGCACAGAAAATAAACATTTTCAGATAACATCTAATTATAAAACAAATGCTTCACTGCATTTTTGCAGCATGTGAACTGTGTGTGTCACGAGTAGGAGTGTTTTCATGTATGTTGCTCACATGTGGTTTGTATTTGATGTAGAATAAAATGAAATTTGTTGTCTTACTTTTATGCTTTCAGATAGTAGAAGTTGGACACTTCTGGGGTTACAGGATAGATGAAAAAAGTAGGACTGTACTCCAGGCTCTAAATGCTGAAATTAACTATCAGAACCTGAGGGATTTATCAGTGCCTCCACGTCCAGATTTGCTTTGTCTGGCACCGTTCACTTATGTGGAAAACATAGGATACTACAGAGCTTGTGTTCTCTATGTTCATGGAGATTTTGCTGAGGTAATATGCTATGTCATATTGAATTGGTAGGATGTAATTGGGTTAACAATCTTGGAGCTTTGCTTTGCTTTTTCTTTATACAAATCACTGGCCAGAGTAGATTAATTAGGTTTTTTCCAGAACATGGGAGATTTTAGTTATTGAATTGAGAAGCTCTTGTTTGATACAGTAAAAGTTCTTGTGTGCTGAAGGAACGCCAAAAAAAAAAAAAATAGACTAAACCACCCAGTAAATCTGAAAATGTGGCAAGGAATCCTTAGATAAAGTAGTAGATTGCTGGCACCAGCCCCATCACTTCCTCTTGATGAAGATACTGAGATCCCTTTAAAAAGTAATTTTCTTGCCCCCATTGCATCGGCAGTTTTCAGTCACTCATGGCAAATTCATTTAAGCTTGTTCTGCCAGTGTTTCTTGCCCTGGTTTACATCACTCTTCTTTTCTTCCCTCTTGGACTCCCTTTTGCTAATGGAAGCAAGCTGTGCTCTCTTATGTCACATACTACAGTGAATCTGCTGGTCTCCATCTCACTCCTCGATTTTGTTTTGACCTCAGTTTCCTGAAGCAGAATTACATATTCTCCCATACTCACAGCACTGCCTTTGCTTAGCAACAATGCATAATGCAACACTTCATCTTCCAACACAGTGTTTCTCCTCTGCATTCAAAATTATTTTACATGGCACGTGCCACATTTACCTTTTCATAACTTTCTTTGCATGGACCACCTCTTGTCATCTTATACTCAGTTCTGTCTCCTTGGTAATTTTCATAAAATTAGAATTTATTCATAGTAATTTATACATAGAATTTATAGGAGTGTTTATAGCAGAAATTGTTAAAATTTCAAAATATATTATCTTTTACTTCATACAGTTTGTTTTTCCCTGCTCTTGGTTCCATTCACTGTGGTTTGTTTTTTTTAACAGTGTTTATGCTGCTGAGGTCTGTATCAAGAAATTCATGAGAAAATTTTGACACTTTGTCCTGAGATCAGTAATGGAAATTAGTGCCACAGTTCAAGATTGATACTAATTTTTCAGGCCAATACTTTGCAGCAGTTTAAGGGCAGATTTTTTTATTTTCATAAGATTGGCCTTTGCACAGCCTATTCCTCGGCTGAATTTGTTTTATTTCTTAACCTAGCTGGATGTCACTGATCCAGGGTTAATACTGATCATTGCCAGCTGTTTAAAGTAATGGAAAATGTGAATAATAGTGCTCATCACTTTCTTTTTTGAATTTATAAACTGTCTCTGGATGCGTGTTCTCCTTTGCTTATCTAAAAGCAGTTTTTAGGCAGTAAATTAGGTAGGTAAGTATCACTCATTGTTAAGAAGTAAGGTTACACACACACTGCTAAGAAGTAAGGTTTCATAGCTTTAATTGTGGGGAGAGAATTTAGAGCCTTTCAGAGAAATTTGCCTTTCATAGTTTTAGTGAATTTATTTGCATTACAAGTGGGTGTTTAAGCCAAGGGACCAAATAATAGACATGATAAAATTCGACCTATTCTTTTTTTACATGACTTCATTTGCATGTTTTACAGACTTTGAGTTTGCTTCCATGTGACTCGATAAGGTTGTGGTGTACTGTAATTATTAAACTCAAGTTGTGGCTTTTCTTGTCACTAAAAGTAGCACTTTTAATGTTGTGGAACCTTTGCAGATACTCTTGATTCTTTTTCCAGGTTTTTTTTGTGGATTATGGCAACAGATCAGAAGTGCCTTTAAGTAAATTAAAAGAGATTCCAAGCTGTCTTCAAGGGCTTCCTTTCCAGGTAGGGCTGATGCTTTTTGCTGCTGCTTACTAGATATGTTAGTATCTGGCCTGGCAAACAGGAGTGTACTTCAAATCAGAATGGTTTTCAGAACTATAATTAAATAATACACGTTTTGCTGCTGCAAGGGCCTACAAATTACCTTCACTAATAGTTAGGTGTTTTCCACAGGTACGTATTTCCAGAGCAGGAATTCTTGTGTAGAACTGAACTACGTTGTATTGAATTGTAGTGAAATGTTAATCCAGCCTTGTGTTTTCAGGGGTCCTTCCTCTTGGTAGGGTTGATTTTCTTTGGTTTTCTTTTATAATTGATCCAAAAAAGTAAGAGGAAATAATTTTCACAAGAAACATCCTTTTTTTGGAAATGTATTTGTGCTTCAGGCCTAATCTTCTAATAACTGGCTAGGAAAAAAAAAGTTTTCTGTTGTAAATTAATTCAAAGACCTAATTACAGATAGTGGCTGTGGAAGGGGGTTAAATGAGAACTTAATTTCTCTTGCCAGGGACAGAAGAGCTGCAGTGGTCTTGCCAAATTTTCTGTTACCTTAGTTGAAAATAATTGTACCCTGTGAAGTTTCTTACAGAGGAGACATCTCTACACTCCTAAGATTTCAATGTGAATAGTGAACTAATACCACATTATCCTTTGCTCTGATTCCGTAGCAACTGTGGTCTATATTGAAGTGATATGAGATGTCATGTGTAGCTGTGTTGTCAGTGATGAAATAGGAATGATGCCAGTGGCTTTACAGCAATCCTGGGAATTAACATAAGCTGCCGCAATAATTACGAACTAATTTACAGTTATTAATTCAAACAGTTTGTTGAGGAAATGAGATACGTTTGTGCTGATTCTCTGCTCAGGCAGGTGTTTTCAATGTTTCTTTTGCCTCTAGGCTTTAGAATTCAAGATCTGCAAGATGCGTCCATCTGCCAGGTCCATCGTGTGCGGGGATCGGTGGAGTTACGGCGCCAGCCAGAGATTTGCCTCTCTGGTCAGTGGCTACACCCTGCTGGTGGAGGTGTATTCTGTGGTGCACGGGGTTCTGCACGTGAACCTCTTCCGCTGCACGAGGTGCAAAGACCTCGTGAGTATTCGAGATGTGCTCATTGAGGAGTGTTATGCTGAGCCAGCAGAAGAGTCATACGAGTCACAGGTATGTATTGACTAGGCTGCTTCTGCTGTTCTTACTCTTGGTTTGTTTCAGTTCAGTCTGTCTGAAGTGCTGAGGAGCTGAGCTGAAGCCTGGACTAGTGGCTTGGGAGTAGGCAAGGTTGATACTTGGACAGGACGGTGTATTTTTGTGTGTGTGCATAATGCATATTGTGCTGTTGGCCAAAAGCATTGCTGCTTTGAGACCCCTTTTGGAAGATGTTTTTCCCAGGAAATTATTTCATCCATTGAACTGTTCCACTGTTACTTGAAAGTTTGAATTTATTATGAATTCTTCATACCTGTAGATGTTTCATAGTTTTAACTGTCTTCCATTTGTATGTTTTTCATAATCTGAATGGTCATTGGAAAAAACAAATTTTTTTGTATGTATTTCTTTGTGTAAAACTTTTTAAAATTTTGTAAAACATAACTGTTAGAATTTTGACACTCTTCCACTATTGTGTAGCAAAGCCATGATTTGCTCGAGGGAGTACTTGTGGATGAAGTAAAGAAAGAAGAGAAAATGCCTGTATCTTCAAGGCAGGAAGAAAAGCACCTCATTCAAAGATTGTTAGCCTGTTTTTCTCACAATAAATCTGATGCACCAACCCAAAAGGTAACTTGTGTGGTGGCTTTGGCCTGTCATTACATGCCCCTTGTTCTCACAGTGTTAGAATGGAGATGAGGACTGAAAGTACCTGAAATAGCCAAGCAATATTTGTTGCCTTTCATAGGGCATTCTACTTTCTTTTGGCAGAAAGCCTTAGTGTGACCACCATTTCAGACTCATCTGCTGCAGCTTTTAACAGAGTTTTGAAGTGTAGCCTTAGAGTGAAGTTAACCTGCTCTTCTGACACCTTCTAAGGCAGCACTTTGAACCAGTGCAGAACAGAGATAAAACTGAAAAACTGAACACAGTGTTTCCACACATGGTAGTCTTCATTATATAAGCTACAGCAAAAAGCCAATTTACAACCCTATCAGTTTCTCAGAAAATTTAAACATGGTTTTTACTGTGCACAGTGTTTCATTCTTCCTCAGCTAGTGATAGGTCAGCAGCTGGGATAGGTGATGCAGTGAATGCTCCAGTAATTGGTGGTAATGAAACAGTGGATGCTTTTCCTCTGCCAGTTCCAAACACTGAATTCGTTCTTACTTACATGTTTTGAGATATCTAGTCACTGCTAAGTTGGAATATAAAACATAAGAACATGTCCTGTATTCTGATTACCTCATCTACATTCTCATTCTTTCCCCCTTTTCAGTCCTGACTGAAATTTTAATCTATCAAGCACGTAGTCGTGCTCACTTTACCAACAGGAGTAATCCTGTTTAACTACTCATTTTGATAAAGAGAGATATTTTCAAGATTGAAGACCTGCTCATGTAAATGAAACCAACCTGATTTTAAGTGATCTATGAAGTCTGAACTTGTGTTCAATCTGTGAAAATAAATTGTTTTTGTTTAGGTGCCTCAACAAGCAAAGTTTGCTTTAGATGAGTACAGTGAAAATGCTGTTTATCAGTTTATCGAACCAGTGTTGCTCAGTACATACTGAAATGTGTTTTAGCTTTCATTTATAGAGAATTTTAATTTGGAGAGATCCAGGTCCTGGCTAATGTTATTTTTGTCTTCCTTTTTTTTGAAGGTAACAGTTTCAGGGCCGTTCAGTCCTTATGAACTGAAATGCTACAGCCTGACTAGGGTATCCCAGTTCAGGTATGAGAAGAATTAATGTGAAATATAATCATGTTCTTAGCTGCTGTTTTCAATAAATGGGCAAAACCTGTCCTAACTACTCTTACAGGTTTTTACTGAATTTTTATTAATTGAAAAGACTGAAGCAATCGGGCCTGAATTGTATTCATGTGCACACCATTACTATTTAAAATCTTATGAATAGTTTTATCAAAGATGCATTATTGTCTGACAGAGAAATTATTTATTAACTATCATACAACTTTGCTAAATGGTATTCAGATAACCTAAATAACCAGTAACAGCTATTTTGAATTTGCATTGTGAATTTAAAATCCTTCTTTCATTTGCATGTTTGTATGGGTTTTGTTTTTGTTTTTTTTTTTAATATTGAAAATACTTCTTATTTCTTCCCCAGGAATACTTTCATATGTAAGGACAGCATAAACTCCGTTGTTGTCCATGATCCTGCAGAAGATCCCTTTCAGCAGTTGTTGGTCGCTGCTGATGTATCAGTAAATGCAGTTGGTAATGCCTAATAAAAATGTTTGGATGGTTTTCCTAGACTTCTGTTTTTATGAGTGGTTCTGTTAGTAAATATGTCACTGTAGTTCCATGTTATATCTTACTGAGGTTTCACTTTCATAGGATGCTCCTTAAATTTATTTTAATTTTTTTTTCTTTTTGGTGCCAGGATCTGTTGTGTTTTTAGGAGAAACATCTTTGATGCCTCCTATTCCTGGCCTGCTTGCACTCCTCAGTATGCTGTTTGCACCTGCAATAGAACTCAGGTATTCATGTATTTTAAAAAGTGTTGGGTTTTTTATTATTTTTTTTAGGAACCTCAGAAATTTTTGGCATGTTTTTTTTCCCTTCGGCTTTCAGTGTTTTATATATTCTCTTCCTGGTATTTTTTATGAGTTTTAGCATAGCTAAAATAACTTGTCATTGTACATATGAATTGGTGCTGCAGATTCTACTCTCGTGATAAGACAGTGCAGTTCCTGACAGTCATGCTGGAAGCCTGGGAAAACAGAATGTAGAACTGGCTGTTTTAAAGCTATGTGAGGAGAGGGAACTTGAGTAATTTTTGTAAAAAGCTGAGTTCTGGCAGTTGCATTACTGTTGTCTTTTCTTTAAATTCTGGTATTTGTAGATTGTCATTTCAGCATAGTGAGGCTAGCTTTCCTTAATTTTGTTTATGTATGACTTTTTTGGTAAGTTTTATGAGTATATGTGTTCATAACCAGAACTTTAGTTTTGTTTCATCACTGTATTTTAAAAACCAGCATGACTAGATGTGAATGCCTCTCAGTTGTTTTGTTTTAGCTTCTTTAAAATACATATCTTGCTTAGCATGGCTTAGACAAATTCATTTAAGTCTGTCTTCCTATGAGTTTAGTTTCTTCATCTGTAGGTGAGACTGTTTTCTCTTTTTCATGTAGGGTTGATAAAACTGGAAAGCATTTTACTGGTGTTCTGTGTGGTTTGGGTTGGAGTCAGACTTCTGGGGCTCCACTGCTTCCAGAGAATGATATGGACCTGACATTTGATGTGCATTTTGAAGTGGAAGACATAACAGAGGTAAAACTTGCATTAGAATGTTCACTACAGGAGGAATTCAGTAGAAGTGCATCAGAAATTGTTAGCTCTCAGAATTAATGGAAAAACTTGTTTGGACCTGTGGGTTTGGGGGGTTTGTTTGTTGGGTTTTCCTTTGATTTTTTTGTTTGGATTTTTCTTAATATACTGCCTGGTTATAACCTTGGATTCTTATCAGGAGAACAGTTGCCTGCTCCTTGCACTTTGAACAAATAAAATGTTATAGAATGTTACACACTTTAAAAAAAATTAAAAAGCGTCAATTTTGCAGTAACGAGATGTCAATACTTGTTAGTCTTGTTCATAGGATCATTGTGGCTTCTACTGACAAGCCTGGCATTGCTGCTTTGCAGGCTTCAGTTTGATTTTGCAACTCTGATAAGTCATCTGTATCGAGCTGCTTCTCTCAGAGCAGATCAACCAAACAAACAATAAAGCCCCCGCATTCCTCATTACAGCCTTTTGCAACTCACAGAGTGAGATCTGTCAGGGGGAAGCGTGTGTAGGGCAGTGGCTGTGCTTGACATGTGCATCAGATTTGATGTGTGCCTTAGACAGTGAAGGACCTCACATGCCCTGGTCTGTTGTGTACAGAGCAGGTGGGTCAGGGGATGACCAGGGGTTTTTAGAGGTTTTTTAAGGACACAGTGGACGTGCTGGTGCACATACCTGTGAGCTCCTTTTCTGAAAGCACTGACTTGGTGTGATGTCTGTATTCATGATGCTCTAGCCAGAATGGTAACACCAAGCTGTTGTACCCTTGAAAACTATGAAGAGAGAGAGAAAATTCTTAAAACTTCTACAGAAGGAATTCTGTTTTGGAAATGCCCAGGCAAGTGGTAGCCTCCATGTTTTGTGGCACATCTGAGTAACCTTGATGGCTGTGATATCAACTGGCTGAGCTATTAACATCTTTGACCAGCAGAGATGCAACTGGAGGAAGAACTGTTGCTGGAGCTTCAGCTGTTTTTGCTTATGCAAACAATATTCCATTTGAGCTTGGGTGGTATGGGTGCCATGACTGTCTTCATGACAGTGTAGTACAATACAGACCTAAGTGCTGGTTTTGAGTACTTTATATTCTGTCACTGGTGTTTTACAGATAAACAACCTAAGGACAGCCATTAATAAGCTGCTCTGTGAAAGTGCAGTGCATTCTGGACGAGAGCAAATGAGACAGCTGCAGGAAAATATTCGTCAGAAGCTTCTATGGTAATAATTTTATAGAAATAAGACCTCCTGTTTCGCAGTCTCAGCAAAACCAAGATGAATGATTGCTTGAAGCATAGCTTAGATTAGGCTTTGGAAAAATAATGTATTCTTTCATTTAATGGTGCGTTTCATTTACTTTGTTTATTTATAAAGCAGTATACTAAACAACTTTAGGCTTCTTGTGGAAGCACTGGTTCTTCAGGGAAGCCCAATCACTTGAGAGTCATAAAACCTAGACTGTGAAACCTGTTCTGCAGGATACCAGTTCTTATGTATCTCTTTTTTGCAACCAGGACAAAGCTAATGAAGTCCTATGGCATTAGAGTACAGAAAGATTTAGAAATCTTTCTCCCTGTATATTAAATTTGAATCATATGTGCTGCCTTTCCTCCCTCAGCAGACCTGTGCAGGATGGGTGTTGGCCAAGTTAATTGGAAGTCTCAGGCTAATTTAGGAATTGAAATAAGGCCACCTGCCTTTTTTGCCAGAAAGCTTCCCTGCTTCTTGTACCTGAAACAGTGGTTCTGAAAAGAGCATTGAGGCTCTGGCAGTGCAGTCAGCCTTGAGAATTTTTTGAGCTTGTAGTTTGGTGAAAGTAGTGCAGTGAAGTATCCCTGTAACAGCTGCTTCTAATGCTTGCCACTGTTGAGCATAGTGTGAAAAATCTTTCTTTGTTTGTACACACAGTGTGCATCTTAGTGCTGCCTGTATCATCAGGACAATTTTCTCATCCTCACCTGGCTCTCTACTAAACCAATGTTAAAAGAGCTCTGGTTCAGTCATGAATTCAGAGTTTTGTTATGGACTCTAGCCTCATCTCCAGGAAATATGACCTTTTTTGCCGGTAGAGCTTTTCTAAAGTAACTATATGATGCCAGTGAGGCAGTTGCTCATGTTGATAAAGATCAGAAGTTACTAAGTTTAGCTGCTCTTACCCAGGGTTATCAAAATTATTATCAGAGCAGCTGTTCATGCTGATTTTTCAGGTGTTTCTTGGTTTTGAATGTACCTGCTCAGTTGATTTTTTTTTCTGTGAAAAAAAGTGATTACATTGCTTTAAGTTTAAAGCAAGTACCCATACTTCTTGTTTCCAAAACTCATGTGCATTGCATAATAGATTAACAAGTGCAGGGTCAACCTTACCTTTTCAAGCACTGGAAATTAAATTAAAAAGCATAAACAATAGAGAAGTCAAGGAATGTGGGTAGGCAGAAAGAAGCAAAGCCACAAACCCTCTCTGGAGGTGACCGTGACAGTAACAGCTCATGCTCGGTCATCAGCACTTCCATGTGAAATTCAAGGCACTGAAATGTCACTGCTATTTCTTCAGACGTGAACATTTGCTACCGTTTCAGCACCTTTTTGGGACTGATTGTTCAGACATTTCCACCAGCTGGGAGGGGAAGGGGCAGCCTGTGCAGCTCTTTGGCTCAGGAACTCAGCATTGACGTGTCCCCCAGCTCAGCCAGCACCAACTGCCTGGTCATTCTCATCAGCCTGCTGGGCTTTTTTTTTTTTTCAATTCTGGATTTTATACCTTTCTGCAGTAGCCTTTTCTCTCTTTTGTACTTTTACTGGTTGTCTTCCAACACTCCTACAGCTGTTTTTATGTGTTTATTTTGGAAGGAATAAACAGTCTGATTATTGTAATGATTTCTTTTCCCTTGTGAAAAATCTTTCTTGGTCTTGAATATTTTTTCCTAATTGTACTTTTTAAGTATTGCGTGAAGAAACTAACATCTGTTAATAAGAATACATAGAAATTGAGCCTGAACAGTCTCCCATAACTTTTTTCATTTTTCAAAAGCTAATTGTATTTACAACATGTCATCCTTACTTAAGACTAAAATCAGTGTTTGAAAAACACATCTAGACAGAATTAATTAATGTCTACTACTGTTGTACTTTGTACAGCTTGAGGAAATAACTGGAGCAGACAGACAATCTATAGTAATTGAGTTGTCATGCAAAACAAAATACCCTAAAAATAGCTGTATTATACATTCTAGTGAGTAAGCATACATAAAACTCACTGAATAAATCATAGTTGCAAATTCTAGTACTTTGTAATGAAGAAAAATCTCATTATTTCCTTTAGAAAAAAATACATTCTGATACACTTGATGTCTCTCTGAAAACTTGTATTTTGACTTCTTACATTAGAGGGGCAAAGTACAGAGAAGTGAACAAATCAGACTAGATTAACAAGGATATTTAAGTTTCCCTTCAGCACACACACCCCGTAAATACTTGGTTGTATCTAGTATAAAAGAATCTTTTGTCTTCATAATTAATCAAATACAAGTGTGTTTCTCAAGGCTATTTTTACGTAATTTCAGTTTAATCTGCAAACCAAGGCCTCGTGATAAAACTGTTCATACATGGTGTGGGAAGCAGTATGCATGGAATCAGGTAAGGGTACAAAGGCACTTCTTAAATTTCTTTTTTCTTGAGAAGTTAAGTCTACCCCAGTACAGTTAGTTAAGAGTGTTAAAAGGGAGAATTTCCTTTGGAAGGGTGTCCATTTTGGTTATTGAATTTGAAAATACTGAAGGTACTGTAGGGTCACGTTTGAAGCATGAGAACTTTAGTGTATACATCAGTCTTTATTGGTAACACTGTTTTTGTAGTCTATTTATTTGTTGAGTGCTTTGGTTTTTAATTTTGTTTATATAAATACTTAGGTTTTTCAGGCAGAACTCTCCATGGGTTTTAAGTTGAGAGAGGTTGTAAAGGCAACTCTACATTTTTTGGAGTGCAGGACTAAGACTGCTACACACACCTTCCCTGTGCCTCTCCCACCGAGGGGTATAAAGGAGGGCTTTGGGTCTCTCCTTTTGAAAAGAGGGGCAACAGAGAATGAGCACCAAGGTCACTTGTTTATAGAAGGCATTTTTTTAGGTTGTGTTGTGATATACTGCCTTAGGCCACAGTGTTTCTATTTTCATATTTCAAATTCAGTTATCCTTGGTGTTAGGAAGATTTTATTTTTACAGTTTTATTGGTGTTTAGCTTTTATAACAAGCTATTGTACAGGCCTTGGAGGAGGATTTTCCCCACTGTGTCTGAAGAATCTCGGGATATCTTTTTTTATATCATCACATAAAATGCTACCTGTAATGCTTTGGAATTGGTTATGAAATAGTATTCTGGGCAAACCATGAGAGACAGGATTTTGTAGCACTAGCTCTTCTGTTGGGATGTGAGACATGGAACTGAAATTCCTGTATGATTTGAAACTCAAAACTCTTCAAGTCTTTCTCATAACCGTAGGAAAATTACTAGGAAAACAGGAAAAAATTGCTAGGAATGCATTCTGACTTCCATCTTGGTTCTTTTGGTTAGGTGGATTCTCAGCGTATTGACGAGTCAGAAAAGCAACATGAAAGAGGAAATGGTATTTATCAGCTTCACAAGCTTGCTTTGTTGAATGATTAAGTATTTCTAGAAGCCTTTCAGAGGATGAGCTATTACAGCTAGTCTAAAAATTGCTTCTGTCTTGGATGCATGTTTTGCAAGACTGTTCCTTAAGATTAGTATAAGTGTACTGAAGTACAGTTTGGAATGTGTTTGTGTGTTTTTGAAAAAGTTTGCTGGCCCAGAGCAGACAAGTTTATTCTTAAAACAAGCTGATGTAAAGCAGGATAAAATTTTCTTTTTTAATAATATTTTTGAGCAGGTCTATCACAAGGTTCACGGAACATGAAGCAAATCTAGGTTTTGTTGTTCATTTTCTGTCTAAGAGCTCATAAATCAAGGGTTATGACTTTTTTTCTCCCTTGAACTGCAAGTTGCATTTTCCTGTTTTCTTTGTCATTAGTTTTTCAGAAAATACATAGCCAAGGGGCTTGGGGTTTTCCTTAAGCAAAAACTAGAAATCAGAGGAAACTGATGATCTAGATTATGTTCTGATCCAAACTATAACTTTATATATTTGATACCATTTTTTTCATTAACTTCTCATACAGCAAAACATAACCTAATTTATTTTACTGTATGGCAGAAGAATGCTTTTGAATTACTGATTCATGGCACCTTGTTTCATCCTTTCCTCCTAGTCTTACCTGCGAGATCTTTAGCTCTAAAAATGAGGTCAGTGGTTTCAGAATAAAATGCAGAAGTGAAATAAAATGTTTTTGTCTCTTCTGTTGTGCAGTCATGCTTAATAAAAGCTAAATGTAGTTATTAATGGTATGTGATTGCATTCATGAAATACATGAATACAAAAACAGTATATGGAGGAGTATTCATCTTCACTGTTTGAAGGTCATGCAATATCCAGTCATCCTCTGAAGGACTGGGAGACTCAGTGGTCACCACGAAGAAGTTGCAGATTTGGGGAAAATAAGGGGATGCTTAAACTAAAAATTATTTTAACCTGTACTTGAACAGAGGTATGACTCTATAACAGGCAATTTTAGTATTTTATTAGAGCGTTATTCCCTTAGACCCATTTTACTGATGCTTGGGAATTATAAATGTAATACTTAGGGAGACATGTCTGACAGAAAAACTGCATCTCAAGCGGCTTAGACAAGAGGATTTTTCAGATGAGCAGTTGAGTATTGCTGTTAAACACCTTTGGGGGAAAATGAAACAGGTAGGACTTCAAATCTTTTCTTTACCTATTAATGATGGGAGTTTCTGCTGGAAAAGGAAACTTTGCAGTACAGAAGGGCATGTACAAGTAATGGAACTTATTCCACGTAGACAGCACTGAAATGTTAATTTTTTTTTATTTTTAAAACTGTTTCTCCTATATGTGGGTCTGTCCCGTGTGCATGTGCTGCCACCAGGCGGGGGCTGCTGTGCTGCTGCTGCCTCTGCTGGCTCCTGTCATCACACAGCTGAAAGGTTTCCTTATGGTGAGAGGAGTGGATAATGCCAACTCCCACCCCAGTCCGTAACCCATAACTGGCCCTTGGTCAGTTTAGAAATGAGAACTGTGCATTGAGAACTCACAGGAACTCCCAATTCTGTCCTGGGTACATAAAGCACCTGCAGATATGATATGTGACAGAAGACCCTTGAAGGAAATCACATCTTAACATCTCCCACCAAGGCTGAGTTGTATTTATTGCCAGGTGAATATATGGTACTAGTATTTAAAAAGCAGCTGTTATATGTCATTCTTTGATTTAGGTTTCAACAGCACTGCAAAGTCACTTAAACAAGTTAGTGTAAGCAGCTTCAGGATTTACCCCTTCAAGGTTAATAATAGTATGCTGCACTGGAGAAAGAAGCGTTGGAAAATAGAAGTGTCTCTATGGCTATCAACATAATCCCAGTCAGCCTGGTGCCTTTTGGGGGCTGATTCCATAAGAAAAAGGACCATGACTGCTTGTCAGGATTCCTTTTATCTCCAGATGCTCACCAACATTGAGCAGCGTGAGATTTCACTTACTACAATTTATTAGTGATGATCTGTGTTTATGTACTTCTTCATCACTGAGCCCAGTGTAAAAATATTGGGTCTATAACTGGTCAGATTAATGCTCTTACTGAATTGATAGGTGTTTCTGCAGTCTGAAACAATATGCATTAACTATTATTCATAATTCCCCCCACAGCTACAATGAAATCTGATAGCAGTTTTAAATCAAAAGGAGGTTTTTTTGCCATTGCATGTAATTAATTTTGGAATTTACTGCCACAGGCTGTGCTAGACATCAAATATATGATCAAACAGATGAATTGGAGCTTCAGGGAAGGCAAATCCTTCAATAACTGTTAAAACTGAGGACTTGAATAGCCTACCTACTGAATTCCAGAAACAGAAAGTATACTGAAAGAATGCCTGATTTTATCCAGTTTATGGTATCTGGTTCACGTAATAGTATCAGAATGACCTTTTCTGCTCTTTAAGATGTATTTCACTAGTATTTATGAAGGCGGTGGACTCCCCATAACTGCTGTATGAGCTTAGGCCTGCTTTAAACAATTCAGAGTCCAGAACACTGAAGAGCAGGAGCAGCAGCAGGAGCAAGCTGGCAGAAGAACTGTTCCTTCTTTTCCTCTGCCTGCTGCTGGTAGAATAATTCTGCTTTAAGCAAGATAAATCATGCACACATACCAAGGTAGGAGAGAATCTTATATACCTGGGAGGGGAATTTGGGAGCTGGAATGGTTTTGGTTGTGCAGTGAGTAGATGGTGGCAGAAGATAAAGACTGAACAGGGAAGAATATTGAAGACAGGGAAAGGATGAAAAACAAAGAAAGCAGCAAGAAGGTGTCACCTCTGTCCTGAGCTGGTGGTTGAAAAAGGGAAATGGCAGAGGAAGGTCAGAATTGGGCAGAGACTGACCATGTAAGCTAAGCTTGAAGGCTCTGCTTAGGGGCTTGTGCACCTTTAAGGGCCTCCCATAAAGCATTTTGGAAGAGGCTGGTAGGGCAGCTGGGGAATAGAAATGAATCAGCTGTGGGTCTCAGGAGAGAGACACTGTTCCAAGGCAGGTGCTGCCTGGAATGCCCAGACTCCTTCCCAGGTCCAGCCTCTCTCTTTCCTTCTTTTCAAAGGTGACCACATCATAGGTGTCTGAGCTGTGGCAGCTGACACCCTGAGTGCACAGAGGTTGCCAAAAGGTGAGGAAAATGTCACCTCTGGCTCCCAGATGGAGTCTTGATACTGCTGGAGAGCACTTGCTGTGTTCTTTCAGTAGAATCATATTGTGACAATGAACACGCACAGTGAAAGGGCAAAGGATGGAAGCACAGGTAGGAGTTTCACAGTTCCTTCCCCCAGAAGTTGTGTTTGTAGGGATAAAAGAGGTTTACATGACCCCAACAGATTCCAGCTGAGCACATGGGCACTTGCACAATGGCACTGTGCTCTCTGCAGGGAGTGTGAGGGGGGAAATTAGGGTGGGTGTGGATGCCAGTGTAAAGTCATCTACTTCCAGAGAAAACAGCACTGTCCTTTTTCAGCTGTACAGGATTCAGGGAGGGATAGGTGAATGCATGTATGTCCTGTGGAGCTGTTGATCTTTCCCAGTAGATGTGCTGCTGTAGGTACCTCAGCTACCTCTTCCTAAAGTGTGCCCATGGGTTTTACGAGAGCTTTTGCTGACAGAGCAAACAAAGGGAGAGTTGACAGTTACCAGGAAAAGGAAGGCTGGAAATGGAGTTTGAATAATGAAGGGATGGAGGTTTTGCCCTCGGGTGACTTTATGGAGCACGGGGAGCACAGTCACAAGAGGCTCTGCCTTGCTTAAGCCTCTGTCAGGTGTCTCAGGTTTATTTACAGTGACCACCTCCTTCTGCATAACTCTTGATGTGCCCAGAATGAGAACTGGAGGAGACAAAGGGCTGTTGAGTCACACAAATGATGGACGAAGTGAACAGAATTGCCTTGGAGAAACCATAGAATATCTGCAGCTTGCTGACCAAAGGTGAGACTTTTGTCTAAAAGACTTTTGTGGATTTTGTATAATCTTGGGAAAGAAAAACCCTGTTGTGTGTAATCAGTAGTGAGATTTTTCGGTCTCCTCCCAGTTCACTGAATAAGTAGTTGGGCTTCACTGAAATGCAGATGGGGAAGCATCTCTGGGTAAATTTAGAACTGTAGCTCTGGAGTTACCTGGGCTGGTCCTTGAGACTGCTGTTCCCCTCTATCTTTCACCCAAAACCAGCATTTCATGCTTAGGATTTGTGCACTGCCGCACTACTTACAAGAGGTTAAATTTTGATGCCAGTCTACATACAAATGCCAGAAAAAGGCCATGTGAATTAGGATAAATTACAGAATCATGGTTTAAACCAGGATACAGGTGTTGATGTAGACTGTGACAACAGTTACATTGATCCTGGAAAATCAGCAGATTTTTCAAGGGCCAGGTTGGCAGTGGGTTTGTCTGCCTTAGCCTTTAAAAAGGGCTAGAACTGAACAGAAAAATAAAAAGCCCCATCATCAATGTATAGTTTGATTTGGAGTTTCTGTAAAATAAAAAAACCTGGAAAAAAGCAGATGAAACTCCAAAGTTGTTAATAAATGAAAGAAACCTGAGTCAAAGAGATACACCTTGCTCTTTCCTCAGATATCTATTAATCCTTCACAGGAGTGTTGAGGAAAGAGGCAGCCTCTGAGCTTATCTGGTGAATCTGTAGGAAGATAGAGTGCTCTTTTCTCAGTCCCTGAGCACAGCCACATGGGTAGGTGTTTTTGTCGTTGCTGTCTGATGCTCCTATATTTAGCTTTCACTCAAGCTCCAGGCGTGTCTGTCTAGTCTGGCAGAAGCTATGACTTTGATCCCCTGGGGAAACAGAGTATGGTGGTTGCTCCCTTTGCTTAGGGAGCTCTTCCATCCTTCAGGACAAGGACAGGACCTTCCCAGAGGTCCCCCACTTACAGGAGGGGTGACTTTAGGTCCCCTTGCTGGGGAAGTCCTGGCAGCTCTTGGCTGTTTCTTGAGCCAGTGGGGCATCCTGGGGTGTTTTCCAAGGATGCAGAGGGCTGAGCTTGGGTGCTGGTGCTCACTGCAGTGCTTTCAATCGAAGTGCTGAGCAGGGCAGGATGAGCTGCACACACCATGTGGCCCCCCAGATGAGTTATGCCCTTCACTCCTTCACCCAGCTAAGTCCCTCCCTCACCCTGGGGACAGACAAGTGGGATTGCCACTCCGTTCAGGGAGAAAGGGAGGTAAACAGGATGCTTGAAATGCTGGTATTAATTTCCTCTTGCCCTCTTGAAAGTGCAGAAGCGGCTTTTTCCTCCAAAAAACTGCAATCAAATCTTCACCACTCATGGTTAGATGAGTTCACATCTTTCATGCAATGCTAATGAAACTTGTCTTTGTGCCAGTCAGTGATGAGCCCCAGGTGCTCCACAAACACACCACTGTGAGGGTTTCCTTTTCCCCTTCTGTATTTGTTCTTCATTTACTCCATGGAGAGGTTTAAAATATTTCAGTTCTCTTATTTTGTTTTCCTCCTAAACAGAGAATAAAACACCCAGAGGTACCTTTCTCCCTGGATACCCATGTTTGAAAAAGGAACAGTACAGCTGTTGGCAATATTTCGACATTTACAAAGCTCTTTTTTCTCTTTTGGTTTGTTAGTAGCAAAAATCTAGAGTGCATAATCAGGAAATGAACAGCACAGAGGATGCATATGTATCTCTGGGGCTTTCTTGGTCTATCTTTAATAAGGACTGAAAGGCCACATTTGAAAGACAGGAAAATAGATAAGATTTTATTAAAATTCTTTATACAGACAGTATCTTCCACAGCACATATTTCCAGAGATCACAGAACTTTGCTGCAGGGAGTTCCTCTGCTTTCTCTAGTTTAAGATGTTAGCTCTGTCTTGGGACTACTTTTAGTTGGTCTCAGCAGCAATTGTGCAAACAGCCTCCTCCTGCCCAATGGCCGGGTAAGTTGGGAATTGAACAGGCACACTTTACAACAGATAATTTTACGTGTTCTCAAAGGAATAGATATTGCTTGGATTTTATTTATGAAGGAGAAGGAGGTAGAAAATACACTGGGAAAAACACTAAGTGGTTGCTGTTGATAGCAAGTCTTAGAATTAGCATAGTTACTGGAGCTAATACATTAGTAGAGATGTTCCATAGGATGTCAGGGCTGCAGGATGAGGAATCCATACAGGGAAGCACAGTCTGAGCCTAGGGAGCTTCTAGAGAATACAGGAGTGCTTCTAGAAGGAAGATTTCACACTTCCTAAATAGATTGTTTTCAGCTGAAGGATAAGAATGGCAGCAAAATGATCCATCTAGAGATGGATCTTCAGTAACACTGTGTTGTGAACCTTTGTACCACAATCTGGAATCAGGATGGAAAGGGCTTCTTGCATACTTCCTCTATGCATATGTGCAAGAAAGCATTCCCTGATGATGCTATGATTTTTATTTTCACATTAAAACGTAAGATTTTGTCTTCATTTTACTGCTGGCAGATTTCAAGTTATTTTCCAGTTTATTTGAACTGAGACAGTTCTTAATTTTTCTGCTATAACAATATGGTCTCATGTGATTGCTTGACAACTATAAATCCAGTTATATTGAATTTAGATCTTCTTTCAACTCCTGTATTTATCTCATGCTAAGTACTGATGTACAGTCAAATTGAGCTGTCTACCTTTTGATGAAAGCTTTCCAGTTCAGAATCATTCCAATAACTAGTTTTAATATAATCTGAACTAAATGAAAAAAGCTACCACAAACTGTTCTGGAACATAGGAAGATTATAACTTAGGGCCACATTATCTGCTGTAAGAAGCAGTTAAATTACTGTAGTCCACAATAAAACTTTTTTATTATATAATTTTGCTCATTATCTCTAAACACAAGAAGGATCATCTGTACGATCCCAGAATATGCACCACTGCTTTATTCATGTAATGTGACACTAGAAGACTTGGCCAAAATAGTCAAGTGTCCTGATGTACTGGACATGGTCCTCAGTTCTTGTTTTCTTTTATTTAGTATTGGGGGTTAAAAGGGGATATCTTTTGTATTTTATCTTTTTGTGGATTAGTGATTTATGGGATTGAAATAAAGAGGACCTTTTGGGCTGGAGAGGCTGTAAGCACTAGGCAGGCATTTACAGAAAAATGACCTTTGGCTTGGCTTGTCTTGTTCTCTCATAGATACTGAAAGGATGGTACAGGCTAAGGGAAATTTATCTAGGGCTGCACTATAAAGGTGTCTGCAATTTGGTTTTCTACTTCCTAGTGTCAGTAAAAAGAGGTGTGAGCCAGGTACACTTGTGATTTAAATAGGCATGGCTCTGTACATGAATCTGGACCCAAGTGGTCCAGGTTCCTGTGATATCTGACAGAAGAATATGGGGATCCTCCAGCGAGGGCTCTTGTCTTTTACTTATGCAACTCTGAATTGTGTCAGTAGCTAGTAAAATATCAATTAGTAAAAATAGATTGCATTCCAGCTAGAAACACACAATACTGATGGCTGTAGTGAGCACCCTAACAGTTGCAGCTGAACATAATCTTCAACAGCTCCAGCCATTCTGGGACCCAGCTAGTTTTTAAAGTACAATACTTGTCAGGCTTCCATGAAGAGCAGGCCAGTCCTTTCTAACTCTGGATAAAATAAGGAATTTTGAACTCCCACAGAATGCCTGGCTGCACATTTGAGCCCATCCATGGTGCTGTGCAAGGTTCTGACACTGCTGGACACTAAGCAGCTCAGAATCCAGTTTGTGTTATTTAGCACTTGCATGCTTTCTGTCTCCCTCACTAAATTTTTCCGTAGTTGTTACTCCTTGGAAAGGTAGGAGGGAACTTGGATTTAACAATCCTGCTTTTATTGCAGTTCTTAGGAAGAATCTTATTCCCTTGGATACAGCAAAGAAGCCACATTTGACAACATACCTCTCCCGTTTCAGAGAATTTCTGCGGTACAATAAGGTTGAAAAATTACTTGCTAAACAAACAAGAAGATCTTAGAGCAACAAAGCAATTTCATGTCTCCCTGCTCCCAGTGAGTAACACCTTGGTGTGATGACTGTCATTTTGTTCTAATAATTGTTATTGTAACTTAAGCTCAGCCGGTACATTGAGTTATTTATGTTGGCATTTTGACTGAGTTTGAACAGAATGCAGAATTGATGAGCTAAGAAACTCAAGAGCCAACCTAATAGGGAAAAATAAAATGTGTGGTTAAGACAGCTATGAATAGAAGAAAAGGAATACTGCCTCTTGGACAGTTCCTTGGAAATGCTTTCCCCAGAGCAGGAAGAACATCTGCAAGCTGAGATCACTGTACCTGAGGGCACAGCAGACAGGGATTTTGGGAGATGATGGGACTCAGTGAAGCCTGAGCTGTGCAGGCTGCAGAGCTAAGGAAACAAGCTATAGGATATAGCATTTTTTTGTGCCACAAGTATTCCAGATGGAAGACTTTTGACCTCATCAGTACACAGGTTTCTGCCCTTTGCCTTCACCTCCTGCTGAAAAGCTGGGGCATGCATCACAGCAAACTCGTGTCCTTGGTGGGGCTGATCACAGCTCGTGCTTTATTAACTCACCCTGGCATTTGTTCCCTTTTCCTACCTGTATATCAGGATGGGTTTTATTGGTTTTGTTTCATTTTCTAAAGCCTTAAAAAACATCAATAGTTTATCTTGCCTGCAGCCTCTGTGAGGCTCGGGACCCGTGCCGCACTCTGGTGTTCGTGTACCCTGCCTTCCTTCTTCCAATGGTGTTTTCGTTCTTGATGCCAAGTCACTGCGCTTACTTTGCCTAAGGCTGTGTTCAGCCTGCCCTTGCCAGTGCCTACAGCCTGTTGCCAGACTGTGCTGAGCACCAGGTGCAGGATCTGTTGCCAGCTCATCCCAGAGGTGAAGTAGAGGTAACTGCGGAAATTTCTCTTCACTGAGTCACTTCAGTGTTGCTCTTGACTTCCTGTGTCTGGATTGGCGTGTTTTGTGCCATTGGTGGTTTTTCTTGAGCCACAGTTCCAAGGCTGATACAGGATAGTTTCTTGGTTAAATGGTCCCTTCCCAGTGCTTTTGCCAACACAGCCAGCTTTGCTTTGAGATGGATTTCCCTGTTCTCAGAGTGGTGAGCAGTGCTGTGCAGAGCCCAACTCTTCTGCTCTCTGGCAGAATGAAAAAAAATTAAGAATTAATCTGAAGCCTGAAAAAAACTCAGGGGTATGCAGCCTCTCTTGCAGAGCAGTCCACCTACTGGTGCTGCTACTATTTAATGTCATATCAGGATTTGTCTTAGCACTTGCACTGGTGTTTTAGCTACTGTTTCTATGAGGCTTGATGCCTCTGGCAAACATGCAATTCCAGTGGATTCACCACCACCTTTTCACATGGAAATACTGCAGTAGCTTTGTCATCATAGTGGATCCTCCACTCTGACAGAAGAGTGTTGGTCCCATCCACCCCTCAAGGAAAGGGGGATTAAACTTGCACAGCCCACTACACAGCCCCACAACATCTACTTCCCATCCTTGTGTCCCTTGTCACTGTAATCCATGAATCATGGGGCTGCAGGCTGAGAAGAACTGATGGCACAGCATGAACTCTGACCTGGATATTCTCTGTCAGCAGATCAAACAGAGGAAAAAAAACAAACCAACAAACAAAAATATTTTTTTTAGTTCATGTTCAACCATTGGTGAATGCTGGATGTGTACTATGCCTCTCAGAAAACTCTGGTTACTATTAAATTACTAACAACTAATTTTTAAACTAATTAGTTAAAACTAAATTCCTCTCTTCTAGATAACTGAATTCAGTAAGAGGCTGAATCTAACCTCTCAGGTATATTAATTGACATGTAGTAGTCCACAGAGGGGAAAAAAGTAGACAAGCTAATCATTTAGTTGAGTGTTTCAAGTAGAGTGTTGCTTGGGTTTTTTTCCAGTACAAAGACATAGTATCTTGAATAGAGAATTTTGATAGGACAATCTCCTCAGGATTTCATTCAGACTGTGAAGTGTGTTAGGGTATATAAGAGGGAATTGGATTCAGGTAGGACCTGCCAGAGACCTAACATACCTGCTGTCAGATCCTGTAAGGGCTGAGAGCTCTAAGTGGGCCGGCACTGCATGTGAAATTACACGTTGAATGAGATCAGCTATTGTGGTTACTGTTTCTGTAATATCTTTTTTTTTTCTGATCAGTTAGAGTTTCTTTGAGATGCTACTAGTTTGGCTGGGTGTTTACTTCCCTATGTGGAACTCCAAGAGCTTTCTGCTGACTCACTGGCGTAGCCTGTCCAGGTCGCTCTGAATGGTGGCACAACTATCTGATGTACCAACTATTCCTCTGGATTTTGTGCTGTCTGCCAGTTGTGCTCTGTCCCATCATAAAGATCATTAATGGCTGTGGCAGCTCAGCCAATTTTCAGCTCACCTCACTGCCCACTTACTTAACCCACACGTGACCAGTTTGTCTATTGGGATGTTATGGGGATCAGTGCCAAAAGCCATAGTGAAGTCAATACAAACAGCATTCACTGCTCTGCCCTCACCTCTGAGCCAGTCACCTACTCAGAGAAGGCTGTCAGGTTGATTAAGTGTGACAAATCTGTGGTGACTGCTCCACACTGCTTTTTTGACCTTCATATGTCTGGAAATAGCTTCCAGGTTTATTTGCTCTGCCACTTTTCCTGGGACTGAGGTGAGGCTGACCAGCCTCTAGTTTCCCATCTCCTCTTTCTCCTTGCCCTTCTTGAAGGTAGAAGTGATGTTTCCTTTCTTCTACTCCTCAGGAACCTTCCCTTGATTTCTCTGACCTTTTGAAGATTATCAAATGTCATCAGCTGGTTCTCTCAGCACTTGTGGGTGCAGCCCATCAGGTCCCAGGACTGGTTTATTTAAATATTCCCTAACCTGATCCTTTTACAGCGACAGTAAGTCTTCCTTGGCCTGCATCTCCCTGTGTCCTCAGGTGCCTGGGATTCCTAAATGTAAATGCTACCACTAAAGACTGAGGCAAAGGTAAGGTGGCATTGTCACTCTTTTACATGTCCTTTGTCACCACCTTTTCCATAGTCATGCTTTAGCTGCTTATTGACCTGTAGAAACCTTTCTTGTTAAACCTTCCTATCCCTCTGTGAACTGAATTCCAAGTTGGGCTTTGCCTTTGATGATATCCCTGCACACTCTGACGATATCTATACATTCCTTCTGTGTCACCTGTCCCTTCTTTCACCTCTTGAACACTTTCTTTTTATGCTTGACTCTGGTCTGGAGTTCCTTGTGCATCCCTGCAGGTCTGCTTCTGCCTTTGCTTGATTTCCTCCTCAATGGAATGGACTGCTCTTGAGCTCATGGGTTGATCCTTGAAAATGGGTCAGAAACATAGAGATTTCTTAAGAGCTTCATTATTTTTGATGGGTAATTTAGCTAGGCCATTACATCAACTTTTTTTTTTGCCAGCTTGCTCCTCTTGCTGCTTCTGCTATTCAGTGTTCTGGACTCTGAATTGTTTAAAGCAGGCCTAAGTTCATTCAGCAGTTATGGAGAGTCCATCACCTTCATAAATACTAGTGAAATACATCAGAATTCAAAGAATATAAAACCTCTCTATAATAGCAGACACCACAAATTGGAGAATGCACTGACAGCATTAAACACAAAACACAGGTGTGGGACACTGTGTTATGGACAGACCACCACAAATTTACATAAATTCAGAAGCACATCTTGAGAACTTTTGGAGCATTAAGCTGTCTCAGTCCTTGACAGGCACTTAATTTCTTGGGGCATCAGACCTTCTCATTTGCAAAATCCTCCTTCCCTCATTACAGGCACCCATCTCTCAGGTGAGGGATAACAGGTGCCTTCAGCCTTGTCTGTGTGCTTTTGGAAAAGCTTCTCTATCCCAGCACCACAGAAAGGCTAAGGTGGGAAGGGCCTCTGGAGGTCATCATCTCTAGCACCCTTGCTGTCCAGGAGCATTTCCAGATGGATTTTGAGTATTTTCAGGGGTGGAGCCTCCACAGCCTCTGTAGCTAATTCTTATTATGTACCAAACCCCTCATTTTTGCTTAATTTAGTTCTACACAGATCTCAAAGCATTTTTAATTGTATTTTTTTTTCACTTTGCAGTGCTACTCACATGGAAAGAATCATTAGTTTTATACTGTAGAGAAAGATCATTTCTGTTCTGCAGGAATCCTTAGAGAAAGAACTTAGGACTTTGTGGTGAATATGATTTTGCCTATCTCGTGGACCATGGGATCCAAACCAAAAGGAACTATAAAACTGCCAATAGTAAGTTGTACGTGTCATATATTATTTTCTTTCATGTTTCTTGTCAAAGAGCTAAAATTCAAAAATGTGAAAGAAAACAAGACACCTTTGTTTTAGTAAAACTGAAGTTCAATTTGAGTTGGTTAAAATTCAAGACTTTATTTCACAGGCTAATCACTTTTTGAAAAATGATTCATTGCCAGAACAGAATGTTAGAGGACAAAAGAGCACATGGTACCAATTCCAGAGAAACCACCAACAGAATTCACAAGAAAGGGACGTAAATAAGAGACGTTGACAATAGGAAAAAAAAAAAAGATGAAGCTCAGTTTATTTTCCTTGCTACAGACTACAGAAGAATGTAGATAATCTGAGGGTCAGATAACCTAAGAGTGTAGATAACTCAAGCTTAGAACTTTCATTTCCAGGAAGAACTTATTGCAGCATTTCTAATAGCTCAGCAAAAGGCCCAGACTGTGCATCTTGGAAGCCTTTCAGTACCTCTGAAAACTTAATTGGTGAGGCTTGGGCTTGTTTTGGCTAGGTTACAGTTAATTTTCTTCGTAGTAGCTACTACAGGGCTGTTTTGAATTTGTGCTGGAAATGGTGTTGATAACACAGCTATGTTTTAGGTGTTGCTGGGCATTGTTTACACAGCATCAAGTCCTTTTCTGCCTCTCACAACACCCCACCAGAGGGGAGGCTGGGGCTGCACAAGGAGAGACACAGATGGGACAGCTGACCCCAACAGACCCCAGGGATATCCCATACCTTACAGCATCTGCTCAGCATATACAGTGGCGGGGGGTAGGGGTGTTTGTCTTCCCCATTAACCGTTAGAGGTGCCAGAGCCCTGCTTTCCTGGAGATGGCTGAACAGAGTTCCCATGCCTGCCCATGGGATGAGTTCCTTGTTTTGCTTTGTGTGCATGGGTTTTGCTTTACCTGATAAACTCTCTTTATCTCAGCCTATGAGTTATCTCACTTTTACTCTTCTGTTTCTCTCCCATATGCCATCAGGGGAGAGTGAGCAAACAGCTCTGTGGGGCTGAGTTGCCAGCTGGGTTGAAACCACGATAGGCTACATCCAAGGAAGTGATTTTCTTGCAAGCCGAGGAATGATGGCTTTAGATGACTAAAAAGACATGAGTTCTGGATGTGTTATGAGTTTGAAGCAGGAAGTTTTGGAATCAGAATAGCAAAGTGGCATTTAATAGAGAAAAGTGGTTATTTAATGTTCTCTATCGAGCAGCATCTCGTACATTAGTATGAATGCAATGACATTCACTAGCTGGAAGGAGTTTCTGCCATCACAGCCAGTTTCTGTCATTACAGAAATTACTTCTTAATCTGTCCATCAATGCATATCAAATCATACTTTTAAGTGTTGTGAAGAGTAACCATGTCTCTTTAATAACATTTGACTGACACCACCCATTTAATTTATCTAAGCCTGTCAGCAGCCATCAGATGTTAATGAATTTTAGTTAACATTTTGAAGCTGGCAAAGTAGAAATATATGTCTTCATATTATCCTTTTCTTGTCCTATCCTGACTCCTGAGGTCTTTGCTGGTGTGCTGTTGCTATGTGTTTCCTTAGTCAATAAAGTGCCTTCGTGTTCCAGGTTGGAAAATGGAAATGTCAAGACTAAGATCACAGAACTTGCTGTCCCATTGCATTTTGTAAAGGAGGTGTAAAGTTAGCAAAGTATGGAGCAACAGTTTACATGAAATGCAGATGTGGTGCTACCCCACTGAGGAATGCAGTCCAGCTAACTTCTGAAAAACTAGGGTTGGTTAGTTTGTTTTGCTGTTTAGAAGACTACAGAAGGGAGAATAAACTGACAGTGTAGGTTTCAGTTGCAGCTTGTCACAGGTCACTAGTTTGTGAAGAAGTGGTGGGTCAGTGGTGATACCAACTTCAGGTATGAGTTTCATGTTCTTTGGCCAGTTTAAAAAATTGCTTCTAAAGAAAATAACCTTTTTGACTGAGTCAAATAATGCAAACTACTACAGCTTTTAATAATCTGATATAGCTCCAAGAACCCACGATCTCTGATACGATTCCTTTGTGAAGGTGTCCCACACTGCCAAGGCAACCTGACTGTTAGTTTTACCTTTGCAGAAAAGAGTCCAGACCAATAGGATTCTCTTCATGCCTTTCCCTTTTCACTAAAAAAGCTGAGGCTTACAAACTCATTACCTGCCTTTTTTTAAATAACCATTTTCTTCTGCTGGTAGGTGTTTTGTTTGTTTTTTCTTTTATAAAGGCACAGAGAAGTCATACACTGACTTTGTGGAAGTGGAGCTCAGCTTCCCAGCAATGGTGGAGACTCCTGAGACAGAACTTTGCAGGTAGAAAGCATCATAGGTTAACTGTGCAAGAAATAAAATACTGACATGCATTAAATCTTGGAGTTTTGCACAAATACTTTTTGAGTGTAAATTATAAAACCCCCACCTTGTAACTGGCATGTAGCAAACCCATGTACTGTGTATTACTTATCAGAAAAAGTTAACCCAAATGCATGAAAATCCTCCACATACACCATATTTATAGGGAGAAAACTGTCATAGAATTCTTATTGCTAATTGGCTGATAGTTGCTAAAAAAAGCATTGTGTTATTCAGGTAGGACATTTTGGCTGTGCTTTTCACCTGTTGATACAGAGCTTGGAGGGTTTGGGTTGTTTGTTTCTCCAACTCAGTTCCCACTTGCAGCTACTTCAGTCTTTCTAGCCCTGTTTAATACAGAGTGTTCAAAACAACTGTGACACAGTGTTAGCCAGCAGAAATTTCAGTCGTTGAACACTTTTTCCCCCAGCCTTGCAGATAAGGGTCATGCTGACAGACTGCACAGCTGGTGCCTGGCTGGGAGAGACTGAACAAACCAGCTGTGATGGCAGAAGCGCCTTCCAACTAGTGAGTGCCATCATATTCCTTCTCTTGGATGAGATGCTATCAGATAAACAACATTAAATACCACTTTCCTCTGTTAAATGCCACTTTGCTATTCTGGTTCCAAAACTCCCTGCTTCAAAATCATAACAAATTGAGAACTCATGTCCATTAAGTCATCCAAGGTCATCCTTCTCTGCTTGCATGAAAATCACTTAACTGGCCAGGTCACATCTAGTTTTCTGAGGTACTTTTGTTGCTTCCAGGCTTATGTTCCAAGATGCACAGCCTGGGCCTTTTGTTGAGCTATTAGAAATGCTGCAATAAGTTCTTCCTGGAAATGAAAGTTCTAGGCTTGAGTTATCTACACTCTTAGATAATATTCTGTAGCATGTAGAATCATTTCAGCGAAATGCATGTGGTACAACTTTCTGAGCTTCTCTATTTTGGTTATTACTAGTAGCTCTTGTGTAAGTTCTATTCCTGTGAATTCTGTTGGTGGCTTCTCTGGAATTAGTACCATATTGTCTTCTGTCCTTCAACCTTCTGTTTGTGTGCTGAGTCCTTCCTATATATCGTAGTGCAGCTTACTTGAGATTACTTCTCTAATTCAGGGATGTTATTCAGAATTGTGTATTCCAACAAGTGATTATCAGTTGTATGCAGTTAATAGCACTCTGATTTTTGAAAATGAGATATATTTTTATATGGAAAAGACAGCTGTAAATAAAAAAAGGATAAAAACTTAGCAATTTTTTTTTTTGCCAGGAAAGTTTTCAAAAGCTGATTGTTCTATGAAAGAAAGTGTTGAATTTCTAACCAACTCTAGTAATCCTGTTCAAATGGAACTTCAGTTTTGTTATTTCTGGAGGGAGTCCCACAGAACCTAAAATGACCTTTCTGTAGAGTTTAAAATTAATGATTCTTTTCATGTGATTTTCACTACTTTTTTTACTCTAAGTAGCACAGGAAAAAAAGTACAACAATTAAAAATGCTTTGAGATCTATGATAGAAATGAATGAAGTGGAATATGTTTCTTTGATATGTAATAATAATTAGATGCGCATTTTTCATTCTTTTGAAAAAAATGTTTCCCTACAGCAGACCCAGAATGCTTGTTTATTTAGAAAATTTTGTAGTGGATGTGTTGATACACACAGTGAAACAGCAGCAGCTGGAGTTACTGTGTAGTTTGTTTCTGCCTTCAGACATTGCTGGGCTCTGTTCAATAGCCTACAGTTTAGTTAAAATGTGGCAGAAAACTGATGGCTGGGCAGTTTTTTTTCTGCACTGACACAGGTGAGTCAATACTGAAAAATTACAAGATTTTGTGTCTTGATAAATATGTATATCAGTGTGAGGGAAAACAGCTTTTTTCTATTACACTGTACTAGGGAGAAGGAAACAAAGTGTTTTGCCTTGCAGAAATGCCTTACTTTTCCCTTTCTTTTTCTCCAGTCAGTTTCTCCCAGGATTTGGGATTCAGACCACATTTCTGTCAGCAGCTTGCTCAGAGTAGGAGTTAAGACCTCCCCATCCTCAGCCTTTTGCTTCAGTCTCTCTTCTTACCACTTTTGATTTTCCTATATAACAAATACTGGGCTTTTGCACTATGCTGGATCAGAAAACAAGCCCAGCGGAAAACACTCTGCACTTCAACATTTTCCCCCCAGGATTATTTTTTAAACCCCATTAATTTTGGTTACCATTCAGTGTTCAGCCATCTGGATAGCTGCAGATGAAGTGGGATGTGAATGAAGAGATGGGGGTAAAGTGGAAGGTCCACGACCTGCTTAATTAAGCACTACTCCCAGGGGAACCATGTCCTAAGGGACAAAATGTGAATAACTAGGGGGCCTGAGGTGGAAGTTCAGCTCTCAAATGACGAAAGAGGGAGAGAGAAAGAACTAGCAGTGACTTAAGACTACCAGGTGCTTTTTTCGCATAAATGCTAGAACTAGCATTGCATCATATCACTTCAGCACCAGCTAAATTTCAGAAACCTGATAATACCCTTAATTACGGTCTTGTAATTTTTCATGCTAAAGCCTATTGAGAGCTCTGTGAGAGACATGACTTGGAATGTATTGGTGAAATGTACTCATTTAAATATATAGAACATCTGGGAAATATAAGTTTCACATTAAGTGATTTCTAAAGAGCTCTGTATACTGAAAATTTATTGCAAATACAGTGTCCTAAAGCTAGCTATTTGCAATTGTGTTAACCTTCACTGATTTATCATTTCCAAAATTCAGTTTCAGCATGTTTGTAGTGATACTCAGGGGGAGCTGAGCCCCCAGTTTACATTTACAGGCATACTTTTTCTTGCACATTGCATTAAACCCTTTTTTTTCCTTTGTCATAATAAACCCACCCCAAATTCCTTTAGCTTTCTTAGCATCAGCAGCAGTGATAGGAGGCTGGGTGACATTTTTCTTGTTCCTCCTGGGCAGAGAGAATGACCTGGGCTAGGGCAAACATTCTGCAGAGTAACACCCACCTGTGTGGCAGGTGTTGCTGGCAACACTCGGGTTTCTACATCCAGAAAGCTGTGCTTGGGGAAACAGGGCTAGCAGAGATGGGTTTCATGTGGCAGATAGGCAGCAACATCTCTGTCACTGGGCTTGCAAAATTATTGAGGGAGTCTTTAAATCAGGTCCATCACTGGGAGCATACACTGAAGAGGGCAACAGGGGAGGTTCTCTCCCATCCAAGGAAGTTGGACAATCAAGGACCTGCCTCAAGTACCTCTATTCTAAGTGGATGCAGGTTGGAAAACCAGTGGGAGAAACCAGATGTCTGTGTGCAGCTGAAGAGCTGGGATGCTGTGGGAATCAGAGACATGATGGGAGAGTTCATGTGAAGGAAGTATTGCAATGCATGGGTACAAGTGCTTCTTCACAGAGATAGCAGGATGAGAGCTGGGTCTGTGCTCTCTGTAAAGGAATGCACCGAGTGCTATGGACTAAAGTTTGCAGACTTTGAGAGCTCTCTAGTGAGGTTCACAGTGAGGGCAACATCATGATCTGTGCCTATTCTAGGCCATCTCATCAAGGACAGGAGGAGGGTAAAGCCTCCTTCAGCTGGGGAGAAGCCATCACTGGATTGTAGGTCCTGGTTCTCCTGGAGAACTTGACAACCTCAGCATCTGAAGGGCAGTGTGGAGAAGGGATGAGCAACCCATGAGATTTTTACAGACATTGAGGACAAATATTTTCATACAGGTGCTGGACAGGCTGAACATAGGAGATGCTCTCCTGGATCTGCTGCTCACAAACAAGAGGGAGTTGGTCAGGGAATGACAGTCAAAGGCAGCGGTGGCTGAGATAGCAGCACTTAGGATCCCCTAGGAAAAGGTACAGCTCTTAGTACTGGGGAAGCAGGGACTGCCATGATGGAGACTTTTCTGACACAGCAGGTGACTCAAATAAACCAGCATTGATTTATGCTGAAGCTACTAAGTAATCCATCTGTTACTAACTAAAAATTAAGCATTAATCAAACATTAGTCAAGCCTTATTGGGCATATGATACCATGGGTCTGATGCTGAGCTGTTGGCTACAATCCCTGCCATCTTTATTTCTTGGTCTTCTTGCAACGAAGGAAAGCAAATGGTTATTACAAAATATCTGCTGCTTGCAGTCAAGCAGTTCTGCGGAATATCTGCGTGCAAGCCAAACAAGATGTGTTTTACTGACAGGTTTTCATAGTGCAGAAGTGAGGAAGAGATGGAGTAGCCTGAAGGCTCTGACTTTTGAGGAGCAGACTTTGGCCTCCACAGTGGTCTAAATGTCAGGATATCATGGGAGGTTATTCAGAAGTGTAAAGGAGCCCAGGAGAGCTGGTTGATTGTTAGGGACAAACTAAAAGCAGAATAATAGTCCAACCTGAAATGCAAGGCAGGACCTCAACAGACTGGAAGAATGGGCTGACTGGAACACTGTAAAATCTAGCAAAGCCAAATACACAATCCTGCACCTGAGACATAATAGCTGCATAAATGAGTTCTGACTGGAGACTGAAAGCAAAAAGGGCTTGGTGGTTCTATGGACAAGTCAAACATAGGGCAGCAAATAGGCCTTGCAGCAATGAAAGCAAAAGGCTGGGCTGCACTAGGAGGGCAATTACAGCCAGCAGATACAGGGGACTGATTATTTCCCTCTACCCAAAACTCATGAGGCAACAGCTGGAATTCTGTGCCACATTTTGGGCCACCCAGTCTAAAAGATTAACAGCTTGGAAGGAGTACATAAAATTTATTTCTGTGAGTAGTAAGTCATAGAAATTGGAAGCAGAAGAATTTGCTTGGACCATCCCATAATATCTATTTTACCTTGAAATCGAGTTAAATTTTATTTAGAAGTTGCAGTGCAGGGTGCAAATTAAGTTCATGTGACCTGGAGCCAAAAATACCTGCCACTTCCTTACAGGAAGCATGTTGTTCCTTTGACTTACTGAGTAACTCAGGCACTTAAGTGACATGTTTAGCCTCAAGATACTTGTGTGGCCGGTAGTTCTCAGCTCATGCAGAGTGTGCTTCTTAGCAGCTGCTGTCCTCAGTAACCAGTTCATTGTGTTTTAGCCAGTTACTTTGCTATAGTTGGCCAGTGATAACAAATCTCATGACAACAGATGTCAAGACATAGCAGAGGTCCTTAAAAACAACTTCAGCCTCCTTATGTGTGATCTCATACCTGATCCTGAAAAGAAAACTACCCTATACTTTCCAAACACAACTCTTAGAAGTAAAACCAGTAGCTGAACTTGACACCACTGCAAGACTTAATACAGTTTGTTTTATATCTGACTGTAATCTGCCCACCTTCCCACAGTTAACTTCAAGTTCTAGTCTGTAAGGTACACATTTCTAGGTTTTTCTAAAATACCTATAACATCACCTTTTTCATCATACTTTTCCACTTCCTTTACCTGCAAAATTGCTCTCTAATCCAGATGTATCTACTATTCTTACCTAGACACTAAACCCTAAATTTGTGTTTAGTTTGGAGATTTAATGTTTCCATTTTGAAGCACCTGAGTTGAAAGTGGCCTTGTATGTCTCAAAGCTTAGGAAGACTGTTACAGGGAGACAGAGGAAGATTTCAGAAATGCCTAGCACATGGTTGGTAACAAACAGGTGCAATATAAACTGGACCTCAGTTATGCCTACAGTCTAGAACAGAGCAGAGATGAATCTTCTCCACCCTAATCTGGTGAACCACCACTGTCTCTGTTAGGGTATTTATTACAAATAAACACTTTTCTCACCAGTTCAGCTGCATAAGTACTAAGGACTGGAGGAACTGCTGGTATGGTAAGGTCAGAAGATACCAATGTTTTCCACAGCCATATAAATTTCAATATTATGCCACCTATTTTGATGACTCTACTACAGTGTCACCCAGGCTATGGGCAGTAATACTGCAGGCCTTTCTCATGGAGCACTAAAATGAGTAGTTATGTATACTTTGTCCCTATTTCCTAAACCTGCTTGTTCCTTTTACGCTCTTCTCTGCATCAGAAAAGAGTCTAAAGTATCTGTGCTGCATGTAAAAAGTCCATTTCAGGATCACGGTATTCTGCTCCTGGTGATAGCCAGCTTTGTGCAGATGAGGAAAATGACAGTAGAGATGATCATCAGGATAAAACAAATATTCAGAGCCTCTGAGGTTGGTGTAGTAAGTCTCCCCCTCCTCTTTTATTTCTTCAGAGGTCCCAGCTACTCATCTCTGCTGTTAGCTTGTTTTACCCCAAGCACATTTGGCAAGACTGTTGAGAAACACAAGTTATCTTTCACAATGGCAGGTTGGACCTGGCTATACCAAGAACCATTGTGTGGTCACAGGTTTCCAAGAAATAAAAACCCTTGAGGGTGAATGTTGTTCAAGGGATGGAAGAGCTCAGATAAAGGAGTTTGTGGGCTGAGAACCTGCTCTGATGGTCATCTCTGCCCATGACACCGGGGTTGGAACTAGATGATCTTTAAGGTCTCTTCCAACCCAAACCATTCTCTCATCCTATGACAATAGTGCCAGATTAAAGGAGAGGACTGCATATAGATGCTCTATTAAGTAAGAGATCAGTCTGAATAGGCTGTGGTTTTGCAGGCTCCAAAAAGCCCAGTCTCTCATCTCTGCCTATCGAGACCCTTCCCGCACACCCCTTACATTCCACGTTCCAGGTGTTAGCAGGCACTGCGGTCCCTGTCTGTCCTCACCTTAGCCCAGGGCTGGTGCACAGCCTGAGGGTGGAACCTCTTTCCTGAGAAGATCGGGGTGAAAGCCGAGGCTGTGGATTAAGCGGCCTGAAAGGGAGAGCAGCGGGAGGCAGAGTCACCTCCGGGGCCGGCAGGCCGGGAGAGGTCACACCTTCTCCCCAGGGTGGGGGAAAAACAGGGGGGGACGACGCGGGTGGTGCCGATCCCGATCCCTGTGGTGCCCCGTGTGCCGATCCCGATCCCCGTGGTGCCCCGTGTGCCGCCCCTTCCCCATCCCTGCTCCCCCGCATCCCTCCCGTCCCTCAGGCTGGCCGGGCCCGCTCCCTCCCGGCTCCCCGAGCAGGGGGCGTTGCCGGGCCCGGCCGCTCTGCCCGCCCCGGCCCTGCCCCTGCCCCGGCCCGGCCCAGCCCCGCCGTGCCCCAGCCCCGCCGTGCCGTAGCGGTTCCCGCGGCCGGGGCGATGGAGGCGGCCCCGGCGGGCCGGCCGCGCTCCCTGAGCAGGGCCCTGGCCGGCACCCGGCCCCAGGAGCGCCCCGCGGGCTGCGGCGGCCCCGCCGGGCCCGGGGAGGCCACGGCGAGGGTGCTGGTCATCAACACGGGTGGCACCATCGGCATGGTGCAGGACGCCAAGGGTGAGCGGGGATGGGCGCTGCGGGCGGGGGGCACACGCCGTGCAGCGTCCCGGGTTTCGGCCGCTGTGCCCGAAAGGTGCGAGCCGGGAGGGTGCGAGGATTGCCCCCATCCCCGGCCCCGCAGGCTGTGGGTTCCATCCATCCCTGTGCCGGTCCCGGCCCGCGTACATCGCGGCGGGCTCGGCGTGTGAGCCGAGCCGAGAGTCCTCCCGCGCTGAAAGCGAAACCAACCTCATCGCGCTGGGCATGCAGCCTGTTTGCAGCCCTGACAGAGCCGCTGTCCCCGGCCACCCAGAGCCTGTGCCCGGCATTCCTGCCGGGAAGAGCGGGGCCGGCCGGAGCCCGTGCCGGGGATGCCCCGAAAGCGCTGCCAGGCTGAGCGGGACCAGGGGCACAGCTCTCCCTCCAGCTCTGCTGCCCTCCCTCCGGCTCCTGCCTTCCCTTAGGACATCACTGAAGGGTTATGACTTACCTTACCGAGGGACGGGGAGACTTACATAGATAAAAACGCCAAATCCCACTCCCCCCACCAGCTGAAGGGTGTTTAAACCCAAAACTGAGCTCTGAGTTGTGTCAATATAATGCCTGCATTTTTATCTGAGGGCTTCTTAGATACCTACAGGTATGTGCTGTGTGTTTTCGGGTGCCCCCAAATGTCAGCAAACAGGTGCCCAAACTCACCTGGAAGGTCCCCAGGCCGCCAGCCCAGAAGCTGGTTGGAGTGGTACCCAAGCACCACTAGACCCTCACTCTGCAGGCACAGATTCTAAGGGATGCCAGAAGTATCAAATAACTAATGTGTCCAGGGCCTGACTTGCTGTAGGGCTGTGCATTTGCCAGAGTTTTTTGGAGGGAGTGGGAGTGAGAGGGAATCGGTCCAATTTTGATGAATATCTCTTTAGTTTCTTTCTTCCTTCACTTGGGAGGCAGTGGAGCATCCCAGGGCTTCCAGAGCCTGTGCCTGTCTAGATTCAGAAGCGTGGGTACTTGTGATCCCTGCTACAGAGTTTCATATCCCTGCCTGAAATACTGTCTCTGCTCCTCATCTGTAGAATGAGTACATTTGGGGCTTCACCCTGGAGCATCCTAGGCTTGGTTTTTTTTTTTTCTAATACACTTCCTTTCTTCTCAGGAAACGGTGATTGGCTGATCCTTATTATTGTAGGAAGGATGCTTTAAGGTGTTCTGCTTTGGTATTTTATGGCTGTCATCTTTGTGTTTAAGCTATCAAAGTTGTTTAAAAAAAAAGAGTCCATATTTCAACTGATATGTGGTGACTTTCTCTTCTCAGTTTGCATTGTTTATACTAAAATAATTTCCTGCTTTTATTGCCTCAGCTTCCCAGATGACTCTTTAAGCAAATAAATTATAATCAGGTGTCTCAGTCTTTTATAAATGAACTCTATAACCTCTTCTCATCTTGTGTGCCTTTTTTTTTCCTTTTGCTTAACAAGTGTCAATCATTAAAGCATGTGCAAACAGTCTAACAGTTATGATCCAATAATGCTGACTTGCTGTATCCTGGTGAGGGTTTCGACCTGCTTTTCATACACTGATCTAGCTGCAGAGCAGCCAGAGTACCTCTTTCAGAATATTTGGCAGTCTTTAGTGTTCAGTCAGAGGCTGGTGAAAGGGCATGGGAAAGGCAGTATGCTTTAAGGGAAAAACCCCAATAGATGCTCATTTCTTTTATTAACCTGTGGATTGGAAATGCCTGTTTACAACCCTACCTAGAGATACAAGTGTTCTCTTGCAAGCAGTGTGAACAGAAGCGTCTTCCTTGAGCTGCATGAAGCCTTTCATAGCAGCAACTGTGACAAGTCAAGGCATCCAGCTAGGTTTCTACGGAACTAATTTCTGTCTCAGCTTACAAGATTTTCTGTGGCCTTTCCTGTTGCTGAGAGAAGATGGATTAATTTTTAAAATCAGACAGGTTGGATAGGCCTAATGCGTTCTGCAATCAGTGTGTTTCTGGGCAGAACTGCCCCCATGTACAAGAGTGATACAATCACATTCCTTGGCCTCACTGTACGTGTGTGAAACAGTTATTTATCAACATGATATCTGATTGTAAACCTCCTGCAGAGTTTCTGCAGTGGACTTGTGGACATATGGCAACTCCAGCATGTCTTCAACTTGTTGTACTCTTTGTACACGTACAGGTTACCTGCACAGGAGTCATTTCGGAGGAGGAACAGTCAGTTTGTCTTAATGTGAGTTGGATGACAACCAGACTCAGGTGCAGGCTCTCTCAGTAGTCATGTTTTTGCTCTGAAGCCACTTCAGTGCATTTTAAAAATTTCTTCCTCCTACTTATTTCCTCCTCCAGCAGTTTCTTTTAGCTTATCAGGAGCTCATTTCAAAAAGACAATCTTACTGCACTCCATAGTGAGGTTACTGTGATACTGATCTTTCCATCAGGTTTGTGCTGATGCTCCTCCTGACTGGTGCCTTCAGGAAGATCTTTTCCTTGGGGATGTGCATTGGATCTCTTTCCTGGCTTTTACCTGAAATACTAAGGAGAAAAACACCCAACAAATCCAAGTAGAACTAAAGTAAATACCCTTAGAAAGATCACTTGGCTTGGAATAGAGTCTGCCTAGGTAACTTAGTTATTTAACTGTCTTTTCTAGATGTACTAGGTTGCCAGAGGACAGGGTGATGTAGTCCAAACCTTTTTCTGTTTGAAATCTATGTACCTCATTTGTGAAAGCTCCAAGGACTACAGCTGCTGACATTAATGTTTTGGAGAATGCTTTCTGCTCCTCTGTCTTTGCAAGATGTAGTTGTTAATTTTGGGATGTGGCATCATAGATGTATGTGTCATTTGTATTGATATTGCATAGGTCAAAAACTGGCTTAGCAATGTCCGTTGCATTCCTCAGCATGTCAAGTTTGTTAGGATTGGGGATGGTAACTTCATTCTGCTGAGGTGCAGGATGGTCCTTCTCCCCAGGCACCTGTGGCTTCTTGCGTGCGGAGCCCCACTGCAGCCGACGTTTTCAGCTCCCTGTTCTCTGCAGCAGCACAGGTTGTAGGGTATCTCGTTTGACAGGCAGCTATAACTGTGGTTTCTATAGCACCAGGGTGAAAAGCAGAGTCCTTGACTGCAGGTGGGACAGAACCACAATTGTTCTCCTGGGCTAGAGGTGCTTGTTTGCTGTTCTGCCTCTGTCTGCTTGGTTTCTGATGCCAGGGCTGGCCAGCTAAAGAGAGAAAGGACAGAAGTTGATGGAAGCTATTTGGACAAGTCGCACAGCCTGCCTCTTCTCTGCAGGGGTGAAGTTGCTTCAAATACTTGGTTAACAAGCTTGGCTCACAGAAGTTGTTTTGCATGCATAATAAAGTAGAAGTGTTCTTAAAACAGTTGCACTTGAGTTCCCCCGTTTGCTTCTTGAAGCTGTTAAGCAGAGAGCACGGCTAGAAGTGGATGCATGTAGGGGACTGTGTAGGTTGTAAGTGGGTCATCTTGGGTACATGTGTAGAACATCTTAAAAGAAAGGTTTACATTCAGTGCAAACAGTAAGAGAAAAATCCTGACAGATTAGGAGATGAGGAACTGCCATTTATAGAGAAGAGATTAAAGTATATTAATGTATATCAGCTCTCCAATTCCTTTGGCAAGTGCAAAAAATAAACAGCCTAATCCATTGTCAATATTCAGAGCAAGATAACACTGGATGAACAGAAGAATAATCAGACAACACCCAGAAACCACTGGAAACTGAGCTGCATTTCTGAGCCAAAATGACTCTATGCCCAAGAACAGCAGAAGTGGCCATTTGTGACTAAGCTAGGAACATCTTTAATAGGGAAAGCAGGGATTGCAGCTGAATGAATGAAACATCTGAAGCTTGAAAGTGTGTTAAGTATATTTTGTAAAACAAAGTATTCTGGCAGGGATCCAGACAAATCCACTCAAATGCTGTTGCTGTCCTGTGAGGAAGTTGGCTATGAAGAGGCCTGCTACTTCATTTAAGGAAAGCCAGGAGGGAGATTAAGGAGTTTGTAAGGATTTTTCCGTCAGCTTGAAAAACAAATGGGAAAAGAAATACTATATTGGAAATACTCTCAGTGTTTTGGAGTATTTAAAATAAACTTTGCTGTTCGAAGGTGAGGCAAAAAAATTACAGATGCTAACTTGGATGACAGTCATGTTTAAAGAAACAGAACTGGGAAGTAGAAGAGAATTGCTTGGCCTCAAATTAGAAATAACTAGAATTAACTGAAGTAGATTAATGAGATTTGATAGTTCGTTCGCCATCTGAGTAGGTGGTAATGAAACACATTCAGTGAGATTAAACTGAGCTTGACAATAACGCCACTTGAATCTTGAGGTCCAGAAGGAAGTACCTCTGATGGAAGTTCCTTGAATGAAAAAAAAGTCAGACTTCAGAAAAACAGGGTGATTTCTGATTCTGATGCCAGGACTGTTGCTGTCATTCCTGAAACAGGGTACTGGGAGAAGAGTTGCAGGTTATATTGACAAGTGAACTGAGTTCTATGATGCTGAGGATTGTTAACTTCAAAAAATTAGGTGCCTTTCTGGCTAATAGAGAATGACATGCAGAGCCTCTTTGAAATACCTGGTTGCAGCCAGAATACCTGCAGCCCCACCAAGCACTAAATGTATTCTTAGGCTAGTTTAAACCACAGCTGTTTTAGGGCCTGTGCCACAGATAGACAGCCCATCATAGGCAGGGAGAGGATGAGCAGAACTTGAGATGCATCCATACTTTCAACTTTTTCTATTCAGCAGTTTATGCACCTTCTCTACATCTTGTCACTTCAGATGTTCAGTCCTAAACCTGCCAGTGGAAAGTCTCTAGTATATATTACAACTTGATAGAAAATAATGCTTTGTAAGTCTTCTGACACTATGAAGTAGTAGTCATAGCTATGGCATATGTAAAAGAGAGTGGTAACTTTCTGCTACAGTTGCAAAAATTTGGTTCCTGTCCCTGCTGCTGATCGGTATTTGCAGACAAGCAACAATTAAAAATAGGTAAAGCATAAATATTTGACATGGAGGAGATTTGAAGCATTGTTTTTCTTAAAGGATTTATTTGTTTTAGGAAAAGAATAACTGCATGGAGAATTATTAGCTATATTCAATTTTCATGTTTTGAAACTGTCAGTAGAGTGTTTAAATTTAATTTGAAAGAATGGGCAAACTGCTGTATAACTTGACTTCTTCCTTCCTTACTGTGCCATTCACTCTGTACTCCATTCCTGCTCCTTTATTTACTTCCTTTATTCTTTATTTTTAAGGACTTGCTCCTGAGGCCAATAAATTAGCAAACAGCTTGAAAAAAATGCCGATGCTGCATGACAAGGCATATGCCCAGGAAGCAACCTGGAACAACTCCCATGAATTGCCAGAAAACACATTGGTTCTCCCGTAAGTACAATTTCCTTGGGGAGAGGGAGGGTTAGGAAATATTGTGTTAATTTTCAGGTGTTTACATCTCAGATAATATTCAGATCATTACATCTTCAGATATTTAACATGAGGAATCCACGATGAGATTAGCAAAAATGCTTATATTGGCTTAAAAGGAAAAAAGTCTACCACGTGATAGAAAATGTGTGTTTTGATATATTTGCAATGAAGTGCCTTGAAACTGCCTGAGAAATAAATTTTAAATTAGGCAACAAGTAACCATTCTTGGCAGCTTAGTCCTGCATTTTTTCCTTGTTTTTCATATTAATTTGCTGCTGTGAGAACATACAAACATTCTGCAGAAACTAAGAAAACTATATACAGCTCCATGTGAATTATCTTCAACATATATCTGAAAAAGTAGCATGTGATTAATGCATCTGTGAATAGGCCTCATGCTTTAGTTCTGCAGGCCTTCTGTTTTTAAAAGCCCTAAAAGCTGATTGTTTTTCCCAAATTTATGCAACATTATGATAATACGTGATGGACTTATAATTAATCTGCATTTCTTCTTAAATGTTGGACAATGATTAATAAGCTTATAGGTTTTATTTAGAGGGCAGTATGCTAATTTGAAATATTCCCCAGCTGTGATGAATGACTGTACTCCTGTAAACATGTTAGCTTTTTACAAAGGATGATTTTACACAGTCATTCAAAAATAAATGGGACTAGCTGGTTTGCTATAGGAGTAAAAGTGGGTATTCATTAATCTCTAAAGAGAAAACCAGGATATTCAAAGAAAATGTAAGGTTTATTAATTTCTTTTTACTTTGTATTGAGGTCTCTATGTAAAGCTTTTAAAAATAACCACTTAAAAAGTAGATAGCAGGAAAAGCAGTAGAGGGAAAACTGATGGACTACTGGTGTAATAGTATTTATATGAACATAAATAGTGTGTGTTACACTAAGAAAGATGGAGCTCTATTATGAGTCTGTGCTTAATAACTTTTAAATCCTTTAAGTGACTAGAAACAAACCAAAACTGCATTACTATACCCATTTGAGTCCTAAATATACTTCTCCTGGTACATCTTTTTTGTGAAGAACAGAAAAGCTTAAAACAATCATTCACATCAAAAAACTGAGGTTTAAAACCCAATCTTGTCCTGTTTTTCTGGAACTGCTGAGTGCTGTTTCTGGAGGTTAGTCATGGCAGTTTGCCATTTTGTCTTTTGTGTTAGCCGAGTGATATTTTAACTAGGTGGTTGAGAAATACTGTGAGTTCCTGAGGGGAGAAAATAGGAGTATTTTGTGAACTTTGTATATCTGTGTGTAACGTCAGTGTAAGAGGAATTATATGATCTCTTTTTAGAGAAAGGCATCAAAAGTTGTAGGCAAGGATGGTTTCTGATGTTGGTATGTTGTGTTTTATTTGAACAGTGCATTCTCAGGGGAGCTTTCTTTTCGATCGGACTTCCAATTTTACTCTTAGCATGTATAAATGTGATATCTAGTAAGGCAATTTTTCTTGTCATGTGTAACTTCTTAGGTACAGTACGTCAGTTTAAACACATTGTTTAAATGCTTTCTCTGCTGTATGTAACACACAGGCTTCATAAGGGCAGTGGGTCTACAGAATTTATTAGAAGTCTCAGGTAACTGGAAAAAGGGAAATATTGCACTCATCTTTAAAATGGGTAGAAAGGAGAACCCTGGACACTACTGACCTGTCAGCTTCACCTCTGTGCCTGGGAAGATCATGACATGGGTCCTCCTAGAAGTTCCACTAAGGCACATGGAGGACAGGGAGGTGATTTGGGAGAGCTGGAATGGCTTCACCAAGGGCAAGTCCTGTCTGACCAACTCAGTGGCCTTCTATGATGGAGTGACTCTGTCAGTGAACAAGGGAAGGGCTATAGATGTCATTTATCTGGAATTCTGTAAAGCCTTTGACATGGTCCCCTACAACGTCCTTCTCTAAATTGGAGAGAAATGGATTCAGTGGGTGGACTGTTCAGTGGATGAGGAATTGATTGGATGGTTATGTCCATAGGGTGGTGATCAGCAGCTCAGAGTCTGATGGACATCAGTGACAAATGGTGCCTCTCAGGGGTCCATATTAGGATCATATTTAATATCTTCATTAATGTCATAGATGAAGGAATCGAGTGCACCCTCCACAGATTTGCAGGTCACACCAAGATGAGTGGTGCTGTTGACACACCAGAAAGACGGGATCCCATCCAGAGGGACCTGGGCAAGCTCAGAACTTGGGCCCATGGGAGTCTCATGAGGTTTAACAAGACCAAGTGCGAAGTGCTGCACATGGGTCAGGGCAACCCCTGGTGTCAGTACAGGCTGGGGATGAACAGATGGAGAGCAGCCCTGCTGAGAAGGACTTGGGGTGCTGGGGGATGAGAGCTGGCCATGTGCACCTGCGGCCCAGAAAGCCAGTTGTGACCTGGGCTGCATCCAAAGCTGTGTGGGCAGCATGGTGGGGGAGGTGATTCTGCCCCTCTGCTCTGCTCTGGTGAGACTCCACCTGCAGTGCTGCATCCAGCTCTGGAGTCCCCAGCACTGGAAGGACATGGATCTGTTGGAGCAAGTCCAGAGGAGGGACATCAAGATGATTAAAGGGATGAAGCACATCTCCAGTGAGGAAAGGCTGAGATAATTGGGATTGTTCAGTCTGGAAAAGAGAAGGTTTAAGGGTGACCTAATTGTGGCCTTCCAGTACCTGAAGGAAACTTACAGGAAAGATGGAGAGAGACTTTTTACAAGAGCATGTAGTGACAGGAGAAGGGGAGTGGCTTCAAACTGGAAGAGAGTAGGTTTAGATTAGATATTAGGAAGAAATTCTTTACTGAGAGGGTGGTGAGGCACTGGAACAGGTTGCCCAGAGAAGCTGTGGATGCTTCACCCCTGGCAGTGTCCAAGGCCATGTTGGATGGGGCTTTGAACAACCTGGTCTATCCCAGCCCATGGCAGGGGAGTTGGAACTGGATGATCTTTAAGGTCCCTTCTGACCCAAACCATTCTGTGATTCTGTGACTATGAAATTGATAATTGGCTCTTGGTTTTGCATATTTTATATTGTTATAAATATATTCAAGAATTGCAAATGGGAACAAAGCACTAGTGCAAATGCCGAGAGAAGGTAATGAACTTTTTCATGCTCTAAGCACCTTATTTCAAGAACTTTTACACATCCATGCAGTATCCTGATCTTTTCCATACTTTGACTTCTTTGACTGGTCTTCCAGTGTACAGGTATCTATCACAGTTACAGCTGACAGGGAACTTCCATCATTCAGGCCATCTGAAGGTAAGCCTGTTAAACCTGCTCTGGATGGCTCTGCCTGGAAGAGCAAGAGCGACTACGGAGGGCAAAGCTGGCCCTCCAGCAGTTCTTTGTTATCTACTTGTTGGCTGCCGCATTTGGAAATAGAAACATATTCCAGCTAATGTAAGAATGGGTGAAAATGGTGGATACTCTTTCATCTTCCAAGCTTCAGAAAGGTAGCAGTAAATAGTAGTACTAAGGTTCTTTTATTACCTCAAATCTAAACAGCCAAATTGAATTTATATGTAGTTGACTTTATTCTGAGAGGTTAGAAAGCTAATGTGGAGAAATGAGCATGTTTTGCGGGGTATAACACATGCTCTCTGTGTAGTCCATTTACCTGCCAAATCAAAGATCTTTGAAGAGTCAGATTTCTTGAGACAGACAGGTGGAGGAAGGGAGAGCCGTGGGCCTTGGAGGCAGGGAGAGCAGACAGCATGCTTAGAGCTAGGACAATCCCACTGTGATTCCATAGCCATCATTGCCTTTGATAAATCCTCTCCAAATTTGGGATTGTGTACTTTTGTAAGATGTTTAAGTATCTAGACACTTCTTAATCCTTGCTCTCTATCTGCTGTGTACACATTGCATGATGTTTGAAAGTGTCATATTCCTCACCCCACGGATACTTTATCCATTGCCTGACTGGTTTTGGTTTGGTTTGGGTTTTTTTTGTCCCATGCATAGTTGCTAAGGCTTATTTTTACTGTACCTGGAGCAGTCATTTCCCAGCTGTCAAGGTTGCACTTGTTCAGTGGCCAGTCATTGATGGCCAGAGAGTTGTTTATGGTCCTGAGGTCTTTGTTTTCAACCTATGGCAGTATTTTAAGATCTTTGCTATTATCACATCCTTAAACTCCACATAACAAGGTACAGCTGTCGCCATAGAGCAGGCTTCCATAACAAGGTGACAAGGGATCTAATAGGCTGGGACTGGGGTTTTACAAAGTTAGCCTATTACCAGCAAAGGCAACTGTTCTCTTGAAGAACGAAGGGAGTTTTATTCTGAAATCTGAGGTCAGAAAAAAATAATGGATTTTCTAAAAGCCACAAAAATGAATCTTAGTTGTAAGTCTTTTAAAATACCCCTTGTGTCAGGAAAGAGTATCTGTTTATAGGGTATCTATTTATACTTATCAAAGAATGAAGAAGTTGTTGCGATTCTTCTGTTGACCCCCCTATAAACTTTGGGAGCTTTATAGATTTCTCTCAATAGCTTAAGGCTTTGTATTGACTTCTACTAGAACTAATTCCAAACTTAAACGGTGTAGGTCTGGGTTCTTCTTTTCTAACTTTAGTTTTGACAGCTTCTCTCTGCCTCCCAAATTTTATTTATTATTAAATTAAATTTATGTGTTTGTGCTTTTAACCACATCAAGCCATGAACTTCTAAACCTGGAATTTAATTTCCAAATCTATGACCTTTTTTCATGTAAGTTTGGGGGGTGGGGAGGAAAAGGGTGAAAACTGATTTAAAGAAAAAAATCAGAAGTGATGAGATGATATTAGTTCTAAGAATTTTTTTCCAATTCTCTTTCTTCAGTGTCTCTAAACAAAACAAAAGAATCTTCTACACAATCCTCGAGCTCTCACCACTGCTTGATTCTTCCAACATGACACCAGATGACTGGGCCAAAATTGCAAAGAAACTTGAGGTACTATGGTATGGGATAAGAACTGGTTTGTCACTTAAACAAAGCAGCAGTATATCTATACCTAGCAAGATAAAACAATTCAGTAGTGCTACATATATATATTTGTTTCTTTAAATGTAAATGTTAAGTACCCTACTTAGTTACTTGTAAAGTAACAAGTACTGTGCTTGCAAGGTTAGCCAATTTTTTTTTTTCTTTTGAAAATGTTGCAAACTCCTCAAAGTTATATAGCTTTTCCAATGGTAAGCCATGCCTAATTCCATACAATAAAATAAATAGAAAAATTGCAGTCATAATTGAATAGGGTATGTAATATGTAGGTTGATGTGTTTTAAAATGTTGACTCAAATTCACTGTCCAAAAATGTTGAATAAAATCCTGAAGTGTAGGTAACTTAATTGAAGTTTGCTTAGTTACACATCATTTGAGTATTCAAATAGCTTCATAGTTGGCTATTGACATAGAAAACAATTTTCTATCTTTATGCCTTTTTTACACTGGACTCACATGGACTTGAGTAGCTTTGTCTTTGCAACCAGTAGGAAAAATGTTAGTTTTTTCCTCAGTGGGAAATGTTTAAAGCCTTAGATATTTCTGCATTTATGGATAAATTTATTAGATCCTTCTCTGGATTAAAAAAACCAGCATTTCTCTGCTCCTGTCCCTGTGTCTGAACTTAGCTGTGTGCTTTTAAGAAAGCAGAAATGCAAAACACTTCAAATGCTTCACACCAGGAATTCATACATAGCTGTTAGAAATAAATAAGCGTGGGGCTGGGAAGATACTGCTCTTCCCCTCCTGCTCTCTCTGTGATAGTGGGCTTTATAGTGTAAATTCCCTTCTTCGACCACGCAGTAGCAATGCACGTGAACAGTTTAATAATGCAGAGAATGATGGTGAAGATCCAGGAAACAGTGTTTCACCTTGAGGCTCTCTAATCCTGAAACCACCCAACTAGGGAGTTTGCTTCTGCCCGGGCAAAAAAGAGATGGAGCTGGTGTGTAAATGGAAAGCCCCTAGGATGGAGCAGGGGTGCATCTGGGAAAAGCCCAGGGCCAAGAGAAGGAAGCAGTCTTATTCTGTACAGGAGAGAATTTATCTTTCTTCCTTACTGGCATATTAGTTTTTATTTAAAAAAAAAAAAGTGTTTATTTCTTGTGCACAGAACACAGGTTCTCTTATATGTAGAAATGTCCAGTTCATGTACTCCAAGTTAAGAGTGCTGAGAAGGGAAAATAAGAAACATCAACCCTTCAGCTTGTGTATAGACACTGCCACTTTGTGTTCATCTTGGACATGTGCTTGGCACAGCTGTAATGTGCTGATGACTTTCCACACTGAAATATTCCAAGACGTTTCTGTGGGATACTCCTTAATTGCCAATCTGATCTTTTACAGTATGAACCTTAAACCAAACTATGTTCTTTCGCATATAGTAAGGTTTATAAGACTGAAAATATTTGTAAGCATACTGATTTAGAGAGAACAAGTGGCTATTTCTGTGACCTTGGCCCTTCTTGAAACCTACTAACCTTGTTACTGTGCTACTGAATAGCTGTAGCATGCTTTTTGCATCAGGCTATAGTTTGGTCTACAGAAATATCTTGCAACACTGGCAGTTGTTTTGTTGGCTCAGTTGTTAGAGATAAGCAGAAATCCCCTGAAACTTCCAGTAGGTAGCAACAGGTAGACATGAGTATCAGTGAAGAAATAGCATAAAGGACAAGCAGAAACCTACAGGTGAGTTTGGACGTGACCTGTTATTGGACATGCTGGGTGTGTGTGCCTATTGTAACATAAGAAGTGTAAGTAAAAAGAAATCTTGGTTTTCCCCAACACTGGCACTTCATACATCTGCTTAATAGTTCTATGTACTCCTTTCCATGTTACCAAATTACATCAGAGACATCGCTATCTCTCTTATTATGTCCATCACTCTTAAAATAGAGGAACCAATTCCTTTTCCCTCCAAAAGCCAACACATGACTTTATTCTAACAGGATAAGCTGTGTGATTTATGGCTTTGCATTAAAAAAAACTCCTGTGTGGAATTGCATGTAGATTAAAATTAGTTTTTGCATCTGCATATGCCTCATAGTTTAATGAAGCTTCTCAAAAACCAGCAAGTGAACGTACATTAATGAACAAGAAGCCTCTTCACTGCTTTCTGCTATGGATAGGATGACTTTCCATCAGAAGAGGGCACTCTGACACTGGCAGTTTGCCTGCCTGCCACTCGGATTAAATGAACTGTTTTTTCTGTATGTTATGATAGCCTTGGTTTGCCTAATCTGTTCCTGTAAATGGTGTAATCCCTAAAGTAAAAGCGGCAACAAGAAATCAGACTATACGACTAATTTGCATATGTTAACATTCCTGTTTAAAGCCATTGCTAAGCTTTTCCTAATTAGCAGTCTTCTGGTTTAAAAATGCTGCATTAATATGTATACATGGAAGAATCTCTTTGACTGTTCCATAATTAGAATTACTGGCTCTAGTGCTTAGTGTCCTATTAACCCTTAATTGTATTTAAACTGGAAAGAGGGTGACTTTAGAAAGAATTATAAATGCAGAACCCTTCCAAGTATTATGCTGTTGCCTGTATCAGTGAAATTAATGCACTGTGTACCTCACTTGCTGGTGTCAGTGCATTGGTCTAACAATGTGAAAACTGTCTCTCCATCTGCAGGAGCACTATGAAAAGTACGATGGTTTCGTGATCCTTCACGGTACTGATACTATGGCATATACAGCTTCAGCCTTATCCTTCATGTGTGAGAACCTGGGAAAAACTGTTGTTCTGACAGGATCTCAGGTAATGGAATTAATTTGAAGTTGAAGCAGGAAGCCTAATTTTTAGTTTTTATATGCAAAACTTGGTTGTGTCCCGATTATCACTGTTTAGCAGGCCCCATGCCAGGGTGAATGGTCACAGTGCTGACAGAAATCAGTGAGAATTGACGGGCTCACCAGCTGAGGATCTGCCCCATAATTTTATCTTTAATGACTTTACAACTCTGTACTAAATCAGACCAGTAGTTCATTATGGCTGGGGCCAGATGCTTCAGAGAAAGATATAAGAGCCTGTCATTGGCCATTGTGTATTAATCGGTTTATATGAGAAGCATCTTTATAGCCTCAGGTGGCCACTGGTTGTTAGATGTTTTTTTTTTCTTTTGAAGCCCTGAAGCTTCTTGCTTTTTACTTCATCAGTTGTTATGCTGACTTGCGTTACTTATTGTTGCATTTTTATGATTTCTTGTAATAAACTCTAAGCATTAGATGCATTTTTGATAATTTCAGTTCCACAAAGCATCTAATATGGTCTGTTTCCTTTCCTCTGAAGACTGCATTTATTAATTTTCATTCTCTTAGCTGGAGATCAGCCCTTTGCATATTGTCTGAGGGGGAGGGGTTGTCTTACTAGAATAGCTTGCTTGAACGTAAAATACAGCTCTAATCACAAAGGAGAGATGAAACATCACACTGTAAAATTCCCCTCCCCAATCTCATAACTTCCCTTTCACATGTGGTCTATTTGAAGTCAAAATACAAAAGTCTAGGAAGCAGCAGACTCCCACTTACTGTCTTGACGTGGGGCAGTCTAGTCGTGATACATCACAGTCAAGGTTTTGCTTTCTTTTTGACTTTATTCCTTGGAGATCTGCCTGACGTATGATCTGGCAAGGGAGCATGTGATTATTTCTTTCTTCATTGCTGAAAGGAGCTCTGAAGACCTGTTAATAAAGAGGCAATCTGAAAAGGCATGGAAGTCATCACTCAGCAGACCAAATTTCTGTTTTTAATCTTGCCCTTTTCTGTCAGTAATAACCTGCTGGCTCAGTTGCTCCATACTGTGAGGAAAGGTGGTGCAAGAGAGCTATTGTGAAGCCCGTAGTAACAGGTCTGCATGATCTGGGGCTGTTGCTTTTTCTCTGCATCATCACTTCTCCCATTCTCAGTCACTTTAACTATGACTGCTTTTTAGTTTTTATATTCTTCCTGAGCCCATCTTAATATGCTTAATCACACTAGAGTCATCTCTATATCAGTTTTTAAGCAGTTAAATTGTAAAAATCTCTTAAGCACAGAGAGAAATCTTGCCATCTGCTGCAGTCTAAAATAGTTTGGATGAAGAAAACTTTTTTTGTCATAAATCATTGTTACATAAATTATTCATGTATTTGTATTGCATAAGTTGGACTCATTTTTTCTGCTGTGTGGGCTTTACATAAGAGCCAGGGTGTAATTTCAGTCTCTGCTCTTCAGGTGCCCATATACGAGTTGCAGAATGACGGCCGAGACAACCTTCTGGGGGCATTGCTGATGGCTGGGCAGTTCGTGATTCCTGAGGTCTGTTTGCCTGTGAAGACCGTCTCAGCAGCCGCATTTCTCCTTCTAGCCAGGACACATACTTCTGTACACAAAATAGCTGGTAGGCAGTAAGGAATTGCACTTAAACAGGAAGATGAATGGATTCCACTGAGGTAACAGTGCTTGCATGGCAAAGCACTTGCTGTTTTCACACTGGACAATATCCCATTTGCCCATATACTGTCTGTAAAGACTATCAAGTCTGAAATACACGTTGCAACAGACTTGAAACCAGGGGCCTTCTTGCAAATATGTGGGATCTGAACCACTTGTAAGTCAGTTTTTTAAGTGAATGTTACTTTGAAGTTCTGTAGTTGCTCTAGAACTGGTGGAAGTGTTTTCTAGCTCTAGCTTCAGAAGACTTAGGTGTTGAGAATGATACATCTAAAGGACATGGAAGTATGTCCACAATCTCAGCACCCTGCCTTTAAAGATGTTCGTGCTGTGCAGCCCAGAAATCAGAGAGAAAATGGGCCAGGTTACATCTCATTTCACTTCTGCCATGCTCCCAAAGCCAGTTCTTGTAAGACAACAGCAATAGCTGACTGGCCCAGATCTTAGTAACAGATAACAGCTTTGAGGTGTCTCTTTTCCATCAAGTTCCAATTGAAGAACTTCAGGAGATTTGAGAAGGAATGTAATTATTTATGTGTGGTAACTCTTTTGAAAGTTATCCTCATTTTCACCAGGCCTTTTGTTATGTTTTGGACTCTGAATTTATACATACTGATGAATTTAATAATAAGTCCACGCTGTTTCTTTCCTCTATCTCTGAAGTAGACTCAGGCAAATTTTCTGTCTCCTAGACTATGCCTTATGAGAGGTTTATGAAACTAGTTAGCTCTTAACTTGTTTTGTTCTTAAATTCTTAAACCAATATGTGACAGATGTGCCAACTCCTTTTTGAAAGGATTAGACCTGTAAACATCTACTAGTCTCCGAGTTGCTTTAAACATTTAGAAAACACTTTATAAAGGACGGACTACAGTATTTATCTACTGCATCTTTTAATTACTGGCTTATTCATAGACCTGTTTCTTTACTTGTCTTGCAGGTGTGCCTGTATTTTTATAATAAACTGTACAGGGGAAATAGGGTGACTAAGGTGGATGCTGGGAGTTTCAATGCCTTTTCCTCACCTAACCTGCCTCCACTTGCAAATGCTGAGGTTGATATTACAAGTAAGCAACATCATCTCTTAAGCTGTGTAATTAATGCCACATGCAATAGAAATGTAGCTGAAAAGAATCTGTGCCTATGTAGTTGAAATGTTTTTAAACTAAAAAATATCTTTGAAAGCCCTGTAGCTTGACTCCGCTTCATCTGCTTTGAATCTGTTTAAATATTAGTAAGACTGAGATTTTGTGACTCAACTGCATTTATCTATTGAATATAGATGTGAGCTAGACTGACTTTGAAGATCCAGACTAACCAGAGGGAATGTTGCCCCTATGTCATGAAAATGCTTGGTCTAAAGATAAAAATGAGTGAGTGAGGACTGAAAGAACAAAGAGTTTAATCTCATTAATGACCATGATGGGCTCTGAATTCAGGAAAAGAGGTCATTGCAGAGTACTTGCAGCTTCAACAGATTCTCTGATGCATGTCATTGTGTAAGATGTTTTACTGAATATTTAAGACCTGTCTGAACTACAAGCACACTGAAAACAGCAGACCTAAAATATGCATTGTGTGAAGTTTCTTTTCCCCAAGACTTACTCAGGCTCCCTGTAATTTCTGTGTGTCTGTTTCTTAAGGAAGTGAAAATCAACATGAAGGTTTCAGTACCCATTTGCAAAGTCATTAACGCATTGATGGAGAGGGGAGAAGAGAGACACGTTTAGAATTTAACCACATGAGGAGCTGCCAAAAAACATGCTAAAGGACAGTTTTAAAAAATGTAACATGTTATTGGATAGAGTAGGTATTAAATAGGATCAGGACTTGATGACAATCTTCATTATTACAAAAAAATGGGAACAGGAGGGTGTTCCTGAATTCTTTTGTTAGGTGCTGTTAGTGGCAGCAGGAGAACTAGACCTGTGCGTGCAACCTGTGCCATTATGAATGGTTTCTGCTACTAGAGAAAGACATTCTGCAATTTGGAAAAATAAACTTTATCCCTTCTACTTAATGAGTGGGAGTTAGTTAGCAAAGTTTCAAGATCAAAGTGCTGTGTTTGTAGCAGCCAAATATAAACTGAGGAAGCCCCTGAAACACTAGTTGTCTGTAAGACATCTCTCAGGTACAGAGCCTGCCACTGCTGTGTTACTGTGCTGTGTCAAACAGGATGTATCTGAAATCAACAGAAATGCTGTCAGTTGATTGCTGCAGGAAATGGGGAGAATTTTCTTTCTTGGGTTTTTATGAACTGCATCAAACAGGGTATAAATAAATTCTGTTTACTGACTGATCAATAATGAAATCAAGCTGCAAATTGCATGCTATTTCTCACTTGGATTTGAACGACCTGTTTTGTGATTCCTTGTCTAGAGTAGAAAAATGAGAAAGTTATTAAGCACTTCCCTTGGCCGATGTTGGGTCCCATCATGTCTTCAGTAAATGCCTCATTGGGATCAGTGGGGATTTCTGATTTAAAAACTGATGGTGTGATAGGCTCTAGTTTTATTTGCTTCAGTTGATTACCCAGTTAGAGTAGCATCATTTATCTAAGATGATGGTGTCACTGTTGAAGGATTGTTTCATTTTGAAAGAACATAGTTTATAGTATGGGCAGTCTACTAGTGCTGCTTTATTTTGTTCAAAGTAATTGTTTGAAACATGGCTGTCCCCCTTGAGTTTGCTTGTACAGTCCTTGTATAAAGCTTTCATGGAGACAAGGAACCACTTGGGCTTTTAAAAACAAACCAAACAAATCCAGCATCTTTTAACTTTTTTCTTTTTTTTTCCCTAAATGACTTTGTATAATATGTCTTAATCCTCCTGTAGACAGGGCTGACTCTTGCTGATTCAGCACTATGGAGAACAGCCTGAGGATGCCAGGAGCAGTAGGCCATGTGCCGAAACTCTTCCTCAGGCTTCCCAGTTCTAACAAAGCTGGGAATGAAAATTCCAGAGAAGCAGAAGGGGAGAAGGGGCAGGATGAAGGAAGTGGGAACTGTAATGGGATCATGAGTTGGTACACAGGAATGAGAAGACATGCTGTTCACAGCTAGGCAGAGCATAAAAAAGCAACAATCTACTTCAGAGCTAGAGATGAGAGGGAGAAGCTTAATCCTCTTCCCTCCCTTACCCTTTCAGCTCTTTTAATTTTTCACATCCATTTTTCACCCTGTTGCCTCTTAGGTGAGGCTCCCCGTGGATTTCTAATCCTGTAACTGGCTGCATTCTTGGCCATATTCTTAGCTATGTTAGCAACACCTAAGAGTCCCAATACCCAGTTTTAGATGGTCAGCTTCCTCGACACTTTCAACTTAGCACAAGAAACTCCTGTAAGAAATGAAAAATTCTAGCCCACTCCTGCGCTGAGTAGGAAACCGAGTGCTGATGGGAAACACTTTTGTGGCAGAATCAGAAATCACAGAATCACAGAAACATTTCAGGTGTGGTACGTATAGAAATAACCAAAAATATTTCTAAAATTTCAAAGCCTATCAAGTAAAAGACCTTGCGTTGTTTTTCCCATGTTTTGAAAACGAGACAGACAAGAAGGACTATTCCTACACTTTGAAAACAGGAGAGATGAGGAGGGCTATTTCACTTGAAACGTGTAAGGATTCTCAGTATATTTTGTAACTGATTACTCTTCTCTATGCTTGATTGTCCTGAAGAAGCAAGAATGAAACTTGCTTTGTTACTGTGGCTGGACTTTATTCATCACGTAACTTCTTGGAGTGGTGCACATGTACAGGACAGTACGATGAGAAACAATTTGTGCAGGGGCCACGCAGCCCTTGTGACTGTGTGCAGATGTGGTACAGCAGCAGGAAGGCCCTTTTGGGCTCATCTACCCAGCAGTCTCATTAGAGAAAAGCTATACTGGCCAAGTCTACATCTTGGTTGGCAGTTCTGGTTATTTATATAAAAAGCCCAGGTCATGTATATATTAAGGTAAATGCCAGCTCTCTTCACTGGAGTGCTTTTGATCCTCGTCTCTGCTCTGTTCTAAGTGAGTATTATTGATTGTTGAAATGACACCAGCCCATTTAAATATTCATTTCAAAAGATGTATGTTGATTTTTTTTTTTTAACAAACTGCCAAAAGAGGGGGTCTATGCATGTTTGCCTCCTTCAGGAATTTGCAGCCATAGGCTGGCCTGTGCTCCTGACTTCTTGGCTGCACCATGAATTGTAACGAGTGCTGGGGCAGCTTATATAATGGTAGGGCTCACCTGCAGCCCTGCAGAGAAGGATGAGAAGAAAGCATTGCTGTTTGTCTGGAGCTCTGCAATCAGGAAAAGCTGTATTTCTTGTTTGATTTCATAACTCGGAATTCAGTCACCACTCCTAAGGGAGGTGTCGCTCTGAGTTGCTGCTCTCCCATTATAAGTTGAAACCTGCATTGAGACATAGGCACCCTTTAACAACTGGGGGGTTTGCTGCTTTCTGGTCTGTGTAGAGCTACTTCTCTTTGTTACTCTATTTTTAAGTCAGGTTGATGTTTTTTCTGCACTAACCCTATCACCGTATTTCTCTGTGTGTGTGTGTGTGTGTGTGAGTGAGAGATAATAAAGCTGCATGAGATAAGGATGTGATTTTTTGACTGAAATTTTAAAGGCTATAGTGTTTGGTAGGGAGGGGGAGATTGGAATTATCAGATTATTGTTTATGTGATGGTTTAGAAGAGTCAACAAAAGGCCTTAATATCTTGAATGCAATCTCCTTGAATAATGCAATCTATCCCAAGCCATTTTGGATACAGTATATAAATAGCCAGTACATCTTTATTTTATGTGCTTTGCTTTAAAAACTTCTGTATCACACCAGTAGCTAGTTTACCTTTGTTCCTCAGCTTCACATCCATATTTACATAATGCAGTACACTGTATCAGTTAAACTCTTTACAAACACAGACATCCAAGTCAGAACATGTTACTATTTTCTGTGCTGTGCTAAAACTGAGTATCCCTAATTAGTCACTCTTATCCATAGGGAAAAAAAGGTGTTACAAACACCAGCTTTTTGTATTTCACTTTCTTGTATATGGGTCTCTTAAGAACTGTTAATGATTCTTGGGTTTTTGTTTGTTTGGTTTGATTTCCCAAAACAAAAGGAGATTGCTGTGTGGTATGACTGTAGGCTGCAGGACAGCTGGTTTATTCAACACAATGAAGATGCTTGAACTTAGCTATATGACACAAATACTGTTCCTTTTAGGGGATGTAATTTTTGAGATGGAGGATGCACAAAGGGTGTGTTTTAATTTTTTTTTCCCCTGCATGGTGCTCTGCCACACTTATTCAACAGAGTTGAATAAATCTGAGATGAAGTCAGGCTTTTATGTATATTTGTCTTTGGCTCTTGCATCACATTTGCCTTTTGTTCTGCCTTTTAGACTTGTTTGGCTAATGGAAAACTGACATCTGTGGAGTCTGCAGCACCAAACACGTTATGTAGGCTGACGAGGTTCATGACCAAGCGAATGTTAACTCAGAGGCAATCTTTATATTTTTTTTTTAATATAATTTGGAATTACATCACTATACTATGTCTGCATGCATTAAATTTATCTTGGAGATGATATATTATTTAGTAGAGTGTACTCCAAGAGTACAGGTATAGGCCTGGTATAGGTCTGACTTCTGAACCTATCCTCTGATCTCTTTCCTTGGTCTTCTGCTTTTGGCAGTATCTTAGTGATCCATGCCAAGGCAGGTTTCCTCAGTTCATTCTTCAAGTTCATTACAAGCATTAGGGATGCTGACAGTTGCCAAACGTAGTAGTATGCATTTGTGAAGTTTTGGCAGGGAGTCCTACCTTATGGAGGATAAAAGAAAGCAAGCTGTGATACAGTTTTATTGCCATTGCTTCTTATGGAGGAGGCTGCTTTTAAAGAATTAACTTGTGTATTAAAAGGTTGAGATGAATAGGTTTATTGCTGAACACTGCTGCTTCTTAACGTGGTTAACCAGGCCTACAAACCTAATACAGAACAAATGCATGGCTTCTGCACTTACCCATGGACCTCCTGCAGGTCTCTCACTCACTCTGGAAAGATGGAGGCCTTTGAGAGCTACTTGGCTAACTGTTGAGTCCAGCCAGGTGGTTGCAGACTTGTGCTGGATGGCTTAGCACAAAGGAAGAAAATGCAGAAATGATCTGTATTTCTCTTCTCCCAGTCCCAGGGCATTAGGAATCCATGTGCTGAATTGTGACTGGGTGGACAAACTTGAGGCCAAGCCAACTGCTTGTGACCTGTTTAACGACGTGTGGCATTTTTTAGAAAGCACAAACAGAGGCTCTAGTTGCTGACAGGGCACCATGACAGGAAAGGAAAGTTCATAAAATCTTATAAGAGACTACTATTTTCTGTCCTGACTTAATGGATTGTGTAGTGTTTAGTATCTCTGGTAATGGGGCAATAGAGTAGGCTTCAATGGAGGCTTTTAAATGTACTCTGAGGGGTTTTTTTGCAAGTGGCTCTCTGCTGGTTGCACGTAATTGGTGTGAGTAACTCTCAGCATGGCTGACAGCAAGTCAGTATTATGCATGCAGATCTTTTATCTGTCTTGCTGCTTGGGAGTTTCTCCAAAATCTAAAAAGCTTAACTTATGATGGGGAAACAGCAGCTTTACAGCATGGTCTGTTTTCATTGAAGCATGACCTCCGAGCTGTTGGCTGCTCTTTGTTAAACCTCTTTCACTGCCTTGTAGGAGCCATCAGTGCTGCCGATGCTGCTCTCCTACACTGAAGTAGGAAAATTTTGAAATCAATAATGCATGACTTGGCTTCTAATAATGCAACACAAACAAACTATTAGTTAAACAGCTGGCTTCTGGCTCTAAATGTATAATCGGAGTTAATTGAATCCTGGCTATTTTATTTAATCGTTAGTAACTACCTAATAAACTCTGGAGGTGATTAGCAGCAACAGTAACTCTATTTGTCATCTCTCATGTCTGAAGAGATCAAGGTCTGTTTTCTAAACATGAATCCAGGCTGGTATCAGGCCAACTACATAACATTGGAGCTCAGGTTAGTGTATGACAGGTAAATATCTCACCTGTGCCAGACCTGCATGATGTTCTGCTGGTTGAGGCTTTCTGAGCACTCTGAACTGGGAGAGGTGGCACTAACAGGACATGTTCAGCATCATGAAGCCATCAGGTTTAGCACTTGTATGCTTTTTACAGCAACCACACTTCTCATTTGAAGAGGTTGTAGTAAAGGTATACAGCTTTGTGTCTGATAGATGATCCTGGTCAGTAATGGTCATTGACTAAAATATCAATTTTGGAAATCTTTGCTGTAAAGTGCTATTAACTGAAGCAAGCATGCATGTTAAATATCTCCTTGAACAGCACTAGCTTAAGGATATTGACTAGTAATACTGAGATAGCTCGGAATCTAGACTATTTTGGCATTAAAGCTAAGTTGAGGGATATGGTCCTGAACATATAATTTGTAGCACCTAATAAATAAGGTGTATTAGATCAGCTGCTGTTTCTGCTGTCTTAAAGGGGTCTTCATTTCCTCTTTAAAAAATACATTGTCTTTTTTGAATCCCCTACATAATAATGTTTTTGAAAACAGTTGCAACCATGAAGTAGTACAAGTGTACTTAATAGTATGCCTTAATATTAAATTAAAAGGCCCATTTCTCTTCATAGTAAACTGGGAAACGGTGTGGAGAGCCAATACCAAAAAGAAATTTCGAGTTCACACCAATATGAACAGGAATGTGGGACTTCTGCGAATCTTCCCAGGAATCACCGCTGCTGCTGTAAGTGCCACCTCTTCGTTTTGGAAGTGGGTGAAGTGACACTCCAATACTTGATTAGTTACCTGAAGTAGAAAAGCCAAGTTGTTGGTGGCAGTGATTGGGGTTTTGGAGGGAAGGGAAAGGATCTGTCTTCTTCTGATAAACATTTTTTTTTAAATATCAAGTCATTCAAAGACTATTTTTATATGCCATAAGCTATTGATAAAAGCTTTTCAAATATCTTTTTTATAAACTACCTGAGCTCTGAAACTTAAATTAATTTCTTATCACAAATAGGTCAAGTTGTTCTGTAGACAGGTGTAGGCTACAATGACCAGGAAAATGCTCTCTTGCTGCATATTGAGGCATATTAATAGATATCTTGTCAAAAAATACAGTGTATGGTGTGTGGAGTGTGATTATTCCTACAACTCATGCTTCTTTTTTTAAGGTTCATTTTGTCTCACACTGGGGATTAACATGACCCTCACCACTCACAGAGAGCTGAAAATGAGAAGTGAGATTTTTTTTGCCTTTAGAAACTGTTTTGCAGACTGTGATTTTAGGTAGATTAGTCTTTAAATTCTTGTCTAATATTAGTTCCATTAAATTGATGGGTCTTTTGTGGCTCTTGCCACCTTAAATTGAATCCAGTAGTTTAAGCAGCACTCCTCAATTATATCACCATTCTTTTTAGGTGAATATGAACAGATGGAAAGACAGAGGGGTGGTATATTTGCAATAAAATTCCAACTGCATAGTTAGCCTCATGGGGGTTGAGAGTGTATTACCTTTAGCATATGTGATCAGCAAGGAAATGTCTAGGTTGTTGAAAATACATCTTTCTAGGAAAAGGAGTTTTGTAGGCAATCTCCTACAGTGAGGCAAAATATCTAACTCCATATCAACTGGCCCTGAATATATTAGTGTCTCTTTTTGGTTTTGAGGGGTTTTGTTTGTTTGTTTGTTGAACTCCTTGAGTTAAATCAATTGGGTTTTGGGTTAAAAAACTCCAGGCTTCATTAGAAAGTTCTTTCCTGAAAGGTGAAACACTCTCTCTCTTAGGCAGACATTGATTAAAAAAACTCTGCTAAAGCAAAAAAATCTGGGCAGGGGTGAGGAGTTCTAATCTCAATAATTCTACATTTATTTAATGAGTGTAAATATACATTTTTGTTCTGCCAAACAGTGGTGCAACAGTATAGCCTGTTAATGGCACTTGAACACTAAAATCCTTTTTCACATTCAGGTAATGTCTGTACAAAATAGTTTATTTTCAGATCTATCCCTCTAGAAATTTTAAAGGAAGCTAGAGAGGGAAATTGTCATTTTTTTAAAAGCTTATTCTACAGTTGCAGTAATTGCAGGTGGGGAGCACAGAAGGGCATAAAAAGACTGTAAGGCATGAGAGTCTGTAAGATTATAGGAATAGATTATTTTTAAAAATGCTGTGCCATACATGAAAATTTCAAGGTGACTTAAACATACCTTTTGTCTCTCCCCTGTCTTGTTTTTAAACAGGTAAAAGCATTTCTTCAGCCTCCAATTGAAGGCATTGTTCTTGAAACTTACGGAAGCGGCAATGCCCCAAACAACAGAGAGGACCTGCTGGAAGAACTGAAGAAAGCAGCTGAACGAAAAGTAGTGATTCTAAACTGCACCCAGTGCTTACGGGGGTCTGTTAAAACTGTCTATGCAACAGGGCAGGTGAGGACTGTGCAATGGCTTCTGACTCCACTGCTGTGTAAAAGAAACATACCACTGATACGACTGGATTGTAACCTGCTAGTAGTCCCAGTATATAAAACCAGGTTTATTAACTGTAAGGTTATTGCTCATAAAATAGCTACATCTGAAAAATATTAATCCAGAAGCATTTAAATCCCTATCTACAAACAAGATCCTGTTACTCCTGGTCAGAATGGTGGAAATAATCAGCTCAAATCCCAAATTAGTGATTGCTTACTCCTGTCATGTGCAACACTCCAGGATACTTTGCATTAGATTGGTTGTATCTCTCTCAAAGGGATTCCACTGAGCTAAAAGCTAGTTTAGGGGTCAGATGATCAAATAAAGTAGTACTTCATAGAATAATGGTTCCTTAGCTACAATGTAGGTGCATCAAGAAAGCCTGCAGATGCAAGCAATATTCCAAATCCCAGTTCTTTATTTGACTGGAAGTACAACTGAATTCAGTGCAAGATTGGAGAAAAGTTTGTAAGGAACTGTTTGTCTTGAAGAATAGAAATCAGTTTAGTTTAACCCATGAGGGCTAGTTTAAAGCTGGTTTTGTGTACCTACTGTTAATATTCAGGGCTTTTTATGATGAGTTTCTCAATTTTGTAGTAAAATACGACATCACTGGGACTAATAAGAGCTCAAAGCCATGTAAGAATATATGTTGGCATGTGGTAGTGTGAAGTAAGCTGGTTTAACTGGCCTTTAGAAAAAACCAGCCATTAAATAGCCAACAAACTCTACCAAAGGGTGACTCATCCCACTGCTTTAGACACCTGGTTTTGTTGGGAGCAACCACCTGTCTGGAAGAGCCAGCCTCTTCTCTGACTGCATGGCAAACCTAAATACCCTAGTCTGGTGCTGAAAGCTCTCTCTTTTAACTTTGGTTTTGACACAGCTTTAGATTATATTTGCACATAGTCTGTTTTGAGGAGAAAGAAAAGGAGACTGTAAGAGTTTCTTTCCACCTCTTTGGTATCCGAACTTGGTATTTTCTGATATAGGCAGTTATTTGGGTATTGGTAAAACTTTTCCATAATTTAGTGGAGATGTTTTGGGAATTACTGATTTTTGCAAAGATCCCATGTTCTGTAGCAAATACTATAGGAATACATGGATTGGATAGAACAGTTCACACGGAAGAAATAAAGCAGTTAAGTCAATAAAATACACAACATTTATATTTGAAAAACAACATGAAAACAAGGCCTAGCTTTTATGTGATCTTCTGCTTGAAATGAATTTCTAAAATGTATGGAAGGAAGAAAAAACCCCTTTTCTATGCTGTGGTTAAAAGATTCTCCAAGTAGACACCTCTGAAATGGCTTTTTGGAGTCTGATCCAGACTGTTGATATGCTGAACTGAAAGATTCTGCTCAGGTCTTCCTGAACCACTGTAAGGCTGTGTGGAAATATGTTCCCTTCTGATTTCCACTTTTTATATGGAGTATGTACTATGTTGCTTCAGCATCAATTGATAGAGGCTGCCCTGTTTTCTTGGCATCTTTTGAGGACAGCACTGACAGAGCCAAGTCCTACAAAATTACTTCATGCTTGTTCTTTCATTGCCGCCTTCTTTTCACGAGGAACCACTCAATGGAGAAAGTAACATGGGTGAATGCTGTAAAGTTGCTATAATGTTAACTTTGATTTTTCTTTAAATGAAATATTTCAAAGGTCTTTGCACATGGCTGGGCCAGTTTTCACTCATACAAGCTGGCCAAGTTGGTCAGCTGAGTCCCTGGTTTCCCTTGAAGTGTTTGTTTTAATTAACTGAATGCCTGGCCTCTGCTCCGTCTATACAGTAGAAACTTATAATTGAGGGGACTTAAGGTATAGGAAGGAAGCTGGGAAATCCCTTCCTCCTCCTCTTTCTCAAATCTGCTGAAAAGGCCCTAACTGTTCTTTGGTTAGTTCTGCAGTAAAGAAAGTATTTCTCACCTTCTCTGTATGTTTTCCCATGGGACTTTAAAAAATGTTAGTCTGGGTCTCCTGGAGGTGGTTAATGAGCTAATTAAGCCTCTGTATCTTACTGAAAATATTAGTTAAGCCACAACAAGTTTTGAAGCTTAAGTTTATATACAAAGTACTTAACAATTAAATGCAGTGCAAGAACCTAGTTGAAGATGCTTAACTGTGAGGCACCACATTACGGCAAAGAGGGTGATCCATGCTTTGCTCAGGTACAGTTTAGTCTTTGCTGTTTTGTACACTTATGAGGCTTGCTGATCATAGCAAAGATCCTTCTTTTTGCTTCTGTTCAGATTGTGGGGGTTTTCTAACTACCAGAAAGATAACTTTAAAAGGTCATCCTTTGCAGTTGTTCTTGTCAGAACTGTGTAAATTACCTATTTTAGTTGCATCTTCTAAATCATACTGCTCGTCCTGCCTGAAAGGATCTGAAAGCACTCCTGCTGTGAGCACACTGTAGTGCTGGAATTCATCCAAAGCAATGCCCCATAAAAGAATGGTAAATATGTCTGTGTGAGAACAGCCTACTTGGCAATGTTCAAAATGCCACTGGGTTAAAACATAGTAACTGCAGCTTTTCAATAAAGGGAATCTGACAACTCTGCAGATAGCTGATATGGACCTGTAACCTTTCCCTTTTAGCATAGTAAATGACCCTGGCGAGCATTTGGTGGACTTTTTCAATGTTATTGCATGGAAAGGAATTTAAAGTAAAAGTCATCTTTATTCAGCTTGCTCTAGTATTTGCCTGGTATTTGATAACTAAAATTACAAAAATTACTGTGGCAGTAGGAGGAGCAAGAGAGTGGAGGCTCAGCTGCATACCGTGTTCTGTGTAGCTGCTCATCATTTATATGCCTTTTCTGTACGTGCAGGTATTTCTGAGTGCTGTGCTAATTGGAATCATTATTTCTTTTTATTCAGACTCTTGCTGATGTTGGAGTAATTCCTGGAGGTGATATGACACCAGAGGCAGCCCTAACTAAACTGTCATACACGCTCAGCAAGAGAAACCTTAGCTGGGAGGAGAAGAAGCAGGTAAATATTTGAGTGTGACCTTGAAAGACTTTAAGTTTCTCATCCACTGTGTTAACTTCTGCATGGCTTCATGCCTTGAGCTTCTCTCTTGCATTTAAAAGCAATAGTTTCCAGAGCCATAATATGAACACCCCATGTATTTTTTTTTTCTGAAGGAAAATACTATTAGACAAATAAATATATGTGGATTTGGAGAGAAAAAAATTCTCTGCATAAGTAATGTGAAGACCATGACTGAGCCATAAAAATGCCATCTTTAAATGGTAGTAGTCTAGGCTGGGTATTTTATTTACTAAAAACTCTATGTGGAAATTCATATGGGAGACAGAATCTCAACCCAACTGAAGTCAGCAAAGATCTTGTCACTGATTTTAGTGTGGTAGAGATTTAATCCCAGACTCATTCACACACAGCTATTTCTGAAAATAGGTATTGCCTACAACCTCTTCCTTTACAGCACTACTCATAAGAGTGTTAGGTTTTAGTTCTCTAAGAGGAGATACACTTTAAAATACATAAAATAATAAAGGTTTATTCTAAGAACCACCTCTTTTAAAAAAATTCATAACTTCTTTAACAGTATTCTTTCTGTTCATTGGTTGCTTAATCAAGGCTTTTTTCTGCAAGTTATATAGCTATTTATCATGTTCCTTTTGTAGAAGGAACATGTAGCTATGAATTAGATAAGGGAGCAGCAGTCTGCAGGAATGCCTCAGTTTCTATACTTGCATGCAGTGAAATCATAATCCTGACACTTTGGGAGCTGACATCATGATGAGTCACTCTCCAGACTTAACATTGCATGCACATGTGTATCTCACCATGGTGCTTTCTTTTTATTTAAACTGAAACATTTTTGATCATTATTTCATGCTCCATATCTTCCAATCAGTAGCAGCTGTTTAGACAAACATATTTGGATACCTGTGATCATAAGTGTGGTGGCTGGAAGTACCACTTACTGTGCTTAGGAACAGTTTCAGCCTCGGAGCTTTCAGTTGTTTGCTAAAGCCCTGGCTCTGAAAAATGGGAGAAGGAGCTATGTGTGTCTTCAGTGAGGATGTCAGGAGCGTACTCTGTGCAAGAGCATGCTTGGCAAGCGACACAGTGCTGCGTGAAGAGTAGTGGTATTGCATCTTTATGTGCATATACACTTTAGAAACCTCAGCTCTTCACAGGTGCCCCTTCGGCACATTCACTGACCCCAGAACATACATGCACCAGCTTGGGTTTTTTTAAGGCAGACTTTAATCTTCTTGTACAAAGGGTTATTTGACCTGGGACAGGACAAACCTTCCCAGCTGGCTTCCTGCCTAGGTATATGAGCTAAAACTTAATTTGAGATCCATTTTGCTGAGGTGAGATAGCTGACTTACCCACGTGAGGATTTGATGATAAGGTGTTATAGGTACACTGGCACACAGTATTTCTACATCTTCATGTGCTGCCCTTTGGAATGTGCTGCAAAGTTTTTGTGTGGTGATGTGCTGGACCTCCTTTATATTGCCTGAACAACAAAATTACTTATGTAATGTCTTTGAGTTATGCAGGATTGATTTCCTCATTTGACTCATTGTATGGACCCACAAACAACTGTGTTGGCACAACTAGGGGAGCAGCATGCTGCATTGCCTGGGCAGGAATGAGTGGTAGAGACCAGGAGAAGAAGAAAGCTGGAAATATGTTGTCTGTGGCAATATCTTCAGCTAAACATATCACCAAACAATAGTCTCCCAAGAGACGGAAGCTTTCCTGAAGCTGGCGTGGTTATTTTAGGATTCTCTTTCAACATGAAGAAGGAAGGAATGTGCCCCCAGACACATACAAATGTGTGAAGTGCTGGTAGGACTGAGTAAGGCACGTAGGGCTTTGCACTGGATGCATTTAGCACAGGTGCCAATTGCTAAGGTTACCCATGTAAAGCAATGATCTCAACCTGTCAAAGTCTAAAAGTGTGCCAAAGCTGTTGGTATCCTCTGAGTTACATGGAGATGGGACTCTTCCAGCAGACAGCTATGGTGTTGTCAGCTCTTGGAGGTTTTTTTTTAATAAAGGGCATGCCTAGACATAAGTAAACCTGGGGCATTCCTCCTTCCAACATCACATCTGTTTCTTGCAAACTTTCACAATCCTGCTTTTTAAAATTCTAATTGAAATAACTATATGCTTTATAGCTGCATCAGCAACCTTTCATGAAAGAGTGCCAGTATGTAAAATTGTCAGAATTGAGGAAACCAGTTGCTTTTTCTTAATAACTGGCTTTTATCTATGTTCTCCAGATTTCCCAGAATCTGTCTTTTGGAGTTTTTTCATTTCTTTATTGCTGTATTCAAGTACTTTCTACACATTAATTGGCTGACCTTTTTACATTTTGATCTGGGGGTTTTTTTCCAAGTAATATTGGATGCACCCGTCCTGCAAATTGTTACATGCCTGCTTGGATACTGAATGACTAGTACTACTGTAGACCCTCTGCATTCAAAGCTGGATCTATGGCCAAATTTTAACAAAATCAGAGCTAATGGAGCTGTTTGAAAACGCATGGAAATACATGACTGTCCACAGGCAGCACTGGGCTTTGTTTTGAGGCCTGTGTAGGAGTCCTGAGGTTTGTGAATGCTGGCAAAAGTCAGCATTTCAGAATATTCTGGTTTTAAGACTCACTCTGCTCATTACTCACTATCTTTGTGTTTTTAAGTAGGCTGCAGCTTCCCCACTAGGGAACTTTTGTCTGCATACTCTGAAAATGGGGGTGTTTTGTTATGTGCTTATTTTGATTTCTTTGCTTTGGAAGAAAGTTTTGTTTCCCTGTCTCTCTCCCTCCTTTGTCTTTCTAAACGTGCAATCTTCATGGGACAGTAACTATTTCTTTAATCTTTTGTCTGCATTTAATTACTTTCCATAATTCCTGCAAACAATTTTCTAACTTGATCCTAAGGTTTTTTATTAGATTACCTCCATATTTTTCCTCTGCTAACAAAGGGTTTGGTTGCTTGCTTTTCAGATGCTGAGTGAGAATCTGAGAGGAGAAATGACTGTTGTACCCACAGGAGCCAAGATCTCTCTGAGAGATAGCAAGTTTATTCAAGTGATTGCCAAATCTCTGAGTATCAGCAGCAAGGAGGTATATACTTAAATATTTAGAACTAATATCATGTAAGGCTGCAAAGTCAGTTAAATGAACCTAGATTAAAGACAAACAGCAAAGCTGAAAGAAAAGTGGAATACTTGAGCTTTTATGTTACTTTTTTTAGTTCTGAGTGTCCCAGCTAACCAGTTGGGTTAGGGAGAAAGGACACAATGACACTAAAATGTTTTTAATTAAAAACATATTAACTTCCCCCCCCCTCTTTGTAGCCCCATCTTGGTTTTATTTTCCTGGCTGGCTGGTTGCAATAACAAGCCTCAGACAGATGCTGTAATTCTGAGTATCAATGATATGAAGAAGCGCTTTGTATTTCTGTGGTCAAATGTATTGACAGTCTGGAGCAATCCAAATAATAATGGGTGAAACAGCTTAATTGTACATGCAGTCATAGAAGGCTGATACTAAGGAAGCCCTACACAAGTGGTAGAGACACTTGTGGTGCTTAGTATTAGTCCCTCCCAACTGGAAAATTAGAAAATGTAGTTTTGGTTGTACAAACACTCACTTTTCTCTTGACTTGGTTTCAGGGAAGGTGGGATTTTTATTAACTAATGAAAATGTATGGTTCTTCTTTAGTGAGCATGAGAAATGGGAGGATATTCAGGGAGCCTAGGGGGCTTATCAGTCTAGGTTTGCAAGTGCAGGTTACACAAGTGTCTGAGAAATGACATGAATAAAGTTGATCCAGTCTTGAGGAGACTGGACTATATGGTCTTTTCCAACTCCCACCAGCACTGTTTCTCTTACTGTACTGAAGTGTAGCTGTGGCAGTAGAGAGATGGTAATTAGTGTGTGCACCTTAAATGGTATATATAGATGTCAGGTACTAGTAGTGTTGCCAGGGAGGAATATAAATCTTATGGACATGAGACTGACAAAATGTAGAATAAACATGAGACTTTGTTCTTTCCAAGAACTAAATGCTACCATTTTTAAGTATCCACATGACTAATTTGGAAACTTTACATGAAGGCAAGGGCAGTGTTTTTATCACTTGGATATCAATCCCATTAGAGGCAAAGCTGATATTAAACGTTTAATTTTATTTGTTTCTCAGGAATTAGAAGCCGTAAGAGATGCATTAATTCCAACTTTGGCTTGTGCTGCAGCTAAACTGGGTGACATAGATGCACTAAGAGCCATAGCAGAAATGGTAATGTAAAATTAACTGTTTGTACAAAACATTAATTTTTAAATAGAGCTGTAACTGATGGGAAGAAGCTATGCTCCCTGAAATTGTCTACCTAAGTCTTAGATTCAAGGTGCTTGACTATTACAAGGTCTTTGCTTTTCAAGACTGGTATGTTCTTTCCCCTCTCTGCTTTTCAGCTGTTTATATTTTCTTTTGAACTGTGAAAATGCAGGTAGATTAAAATGCAAGTTCTTATCTGCTAACTTTGGAACATTTTAAAATGGTTTTTGCTACTTTCTTTTCACTTAACTTTCTTTATGCATATTCACAGTATCGAGCTTTTGGATGTAAATCTGTCATGATTAAAAAAAAGAACTTGAAAATTATATTTAAGCAAAACACAGGGCAGTTCTAGTTCAGGATTTCTGGCTCTCCCCATATCTCTACCTTGGGTTGTATCTGAAAAAAGAAACAGGCATTTCCCTGTCTTCTCTTTTTTTTCCATCTTTGCCTTGGTTTACTCTACTCTTGAAACTTTGGTTGTGGGCCTTGAGAAATGATAAATATATCATGAAAGTAAGAATAAACTAAGACAAGTAAAATTAGTACTCTGTAGACACAAAGCTGCTGTATGGCGTGCTGAAATAAAGAGCGTATCTGAGGGGGAAACAAGGAATAAATACCTTCATTGGCACTGAAACAATCCTACAAGATTAAGTTTGACAAGCTTAGCAATTTGATGGCAGAATTAAAATGTTAAGTATGCAGCTACTGTGTGACGTATGCAACAACCTAATGTGCAGCCATTATCTTTTTAGCATGTGAAGGATATCTCCTTTTGTAGGGTGGAAACTTGAGCTGTGGAGACTACGATGGCCGAACTCCACTTCATGTTGCAGCCTCTGAAGGGCATTTACCATTAGTTGAGTATTTGTTGACGTCTGGCGCGACTGTTTATGCTCGAGACAGATATGGATCTACCCCGCTGATGAATGCGATCAAGTTCAGGTAACAATTTAGACACCACTCTGTGTAAAGTTTATAGACTTTCTATCCTTTTGGATTTCAAGTCCATCCCTGTGTTTTGGTCTTGTTTTGTCTCAGCAGTCATGTATAAATGACAGCATTTAAAATAACATATAGCAGCTTTATTTCAAAGGCTGTGACTAGCCTAAATGGAAAGTTTTTTTTAAGATAATATGAAATGAAAGCAAACAACTTGGTATGCATGCAGAGTTTTAGCATAAGGTAACCTATTGCTGTCTTCCTGCCAAGACTTTGTCCATAATTTCAGGGCTGCACTCTTTATTCTGAGGCTTCCTTATAAAACAGAGTCAAACTGATCACTCCTTTTGACTGTGAGAAGTGAGAGTACAGGACCATGGGCTGTCTTTTCTTTCTGCCCTTCCTTTTCTCATCAAGACCAGCTTGTTTCAATTGGCTCAAAATATACCGGTAGGTTGACATGTTTTCATTTTTCCCTTCCACCAGTGCTCTCCTGACTCTCTTGCTGGATGACTGGTTTTTTGATTTTTCCCTCTCACCCACTCATAATTATATGGGATGGCTGCATGGCCCTGCCTGCTTTGAGGATTTCCTCTTCCTGCTGTTACGAATGTCAGCAGTTCTGGAATGGTAGCCATGGACTTGTGATTTACCAGTCTGTTCCATGTTGTATAGTCCTAAGGAATGGCCATAGCACAGAGTATAATAGTTACCAGTAATCAAAATTTAATTTTAAAACAGTTTGTATAGCCTGGGGATTCGTAGAGCCATTGGTCTTCTAACGTGTTAGAAGCTGCATAACATAATCTCTTCTTGTTTCTTTGATCCGCTTTCAGCTCCTTATCTCATATTCAGTCTGTATCGTGGCAGGTGAGAAGCCATTTTTTTTCTACACAGGAGCTTGGAATGACTGAATTTTTATGGTCTTCCTGGATAACTGTCCCCAAATATTCCTACAGCTTTCTAATGTTGACAGGTTCACCTGGTTTGTCAAGCCAGAGTTAGCTCCCTGGGAGGTCTGACAGTCCAGGATTACCACTGGCTGCAGGAATAACTTGAAGGCTTCTTCTGTCTCGAAAATCAGATGCAGAAAACTCAAAGGGCTCTATTAATGTGGGATTTGAAGTCCTGCATGGTCACGCTGTGCTATTGCCATACCTACTGCATGGCCCCTTATGGCTTTGTAGCTGTTGCTTTGCCTCATGAATATATAAGCCCTTCACTGGAAAACTCTTAAAGTCTTAAAGCAAAAACAAGCCCAACAGCAAATCAAACAAATAACCTTGCAGTTGAATAGAGGTGGCTCTGGTCCAATGTGAGAAAATGCTAAAGCATTAGATACTATTAGATGTTCCTGCAAATCAGGCACCTACTTTTTTTACCGCACCCATCTACTGCCTGAGGAATTTCACATGAGCTTGTTGTTTGGATTCCTTAGCATTGCCACTCCTATATTAGACTCCTACTATGACTCTTAAGCTCTTTAAGACTGCACACCCATTTTGATGCAGGGAGTTGTAAAAGGAAACTGCACCATAACCATTTTCAGTTTCTCTTTTTGTTTCTACTGTTGGAATGAGAGGAAGAGTTGACTTAGAACTAATCTCATAAGTGTGTATTTATGATCTGCTGTGTACTAACACTGCATTTCACACTGGTAAGCATATAAAGAAGAATGCTAAAGAGCAGACAGCTGTATATGTGTGTAATTAGATACCCACTAAAAAGATTTCTGCTACCGAAATATTTAAATTCCATTTATTAAACAGTTGCAAGCTGAAAGAGGAGAGATTATCCTGATGCAGCATACAAAGTGGCAGAGAGGGAAGGGGGAAAACTGATGTTAATGAGTAGTCAATGCTTTAAACTGTTTAATATTGTAACTTTCTCAATTTTACTGAATATTGCATCAGCTTAATCCCATTTTCTGAAAACTAATGTTTGTTTAATTGGCATTTAACTGCAATACAGTATCCACTCATCTTAAAAATAGCCTTCTTCCAGTCTTATAGGTTACATTTCTCAGTGGCTTGCCTTTTAACCACCATCCAAACCTGTATAAAGATGACTGATTTTTCTTTTCCACTTAATAATTTGTAATGATCAGGAGTTATGTCTCTTCTTAAAAGCTTCTTAACATAGCACTGTCAGCTGATAGACCAGCGACTTGATCTATGTCAACGATAGTCTCTTAAATTTTTTTACTAAGTGACTCTTTCTTTGTTTCTTTCTAAATAAGAAATAAACTACTGCATTTCCGCTTTTTCATTTGTAACTCTGCAATTTGCTTGTAGTCTTGCTCACTTTATGCTTGAAGCTAAACAGACCACTGTGAATTTGGGCCAGTTGCTTGACATCAAAATAAGTAGCATTCCTTTAATTTCTTACAGCACCCTCAAGGGATAATTCATTTTCAAAACAATAGAATAATATTTTTTTAATAACAGAAACTCTCTAAGCAGGAAAATGTCTTGAATAAAAATTGTGTATATTTTAAGTAGTAAAAGCACTTCCATTTACTTGTAGAGCAGTGGTAAAAGGTTGAAAATGGGGAGTTGCTCATACAGTGCTGTGAGAACATCAGATTAGAGGCAGTAAAATTACCTCCCACGTAAATATGAATTTAAATACTTGATATTTTGCAAGGTTACATTTACATTACTTCAGGAAATCTAAGGCAGAGTGAAAATCTAACCACCACTGACTCCAGAAGTACATTGAAGCCTGTCCTTACAGTGTCTGAGCATAAAATTCCCACTGATACCATGGAGAAAACCGAACAAGTGAAACCAAGCTGATCCTGCCATAACCATTCTGGTTGCTAGGGGAGCAAGCATGAAAAAGAATGAAGCCAGTCAAGTTTGGATATACATTACACCTGCATTTCTTTAAAGAGAGTTGGTGGAAGGTGTGCACCCTAAGGCTTCAATCCTGCAAAGTCTTACATGTGTGTTAATTTCACATGTATGATTCATCCTTTTTGAAGTTGATTCACTTTAATATGTGTCTGCCAAGTGAGGGCCTGAGATGATATGTAGTGTACAGAACCTTGATTGCTGTGAATCCAGAGCCCTCATGAACTGGTAGGAGGTCAGGTGTCTTCATCTGGAACTCAGACTTCAGTCATAGCACTGAGTCTTGAAGACTGCGCCAAATCATATATTTTGTTATTAACACATTAAAATATTAGTGTATATTGGAGGTTTTATGCCCAGTGTTATCAATAATGGAATCTAGTGGAGACGAGACACTAGAAACGTCTTTTCTCTTTGTTTTTTCTTTCAGAGAGGGATGAATGACAGTGGTAGTACTATCAAAAGGCTAACTAAAGTAACACGTGCAGAAAAGCATTGTTTCTATAGCCTGTGTCTGACCAAGAGCCATGACTGGGTACCAGAGGGAGAGTCAGGAACAGCTCACAGGTGACAATGCTTATCAGGTGGGGCTAGACTGGACATGCAGCCATGCACCCCAGGCTGACATGGGGATGTTGGCCTTCCCTCTACACCTTGAACTTTCATTGTCCAGCAGTTCCTCTGCTCTCGGTTGTGTGCTGTCCCTTAGAACAGGGATTGCACCTGAATCATTCCCAAGAAGTTCATGGCTCATGACATGACCTGAACTTGAGATCAGCTAAACCGTGACCCTTGCGAGGCTGTTTTTAATGCCACAGGAGAGCAGCACTTCAAGAAACAATTTCTAAAGGCAAATACCTCTCATGTGCCTAAGACACAACAGTATCAGAAAATTCACAGCCAGCCTCTCAAAATATGAATAATGCCCTTGTGGTAGGTACAAGACAGCAGAAGTGGTGCTCTAGATAGGGCTTAAGTTTCTTCAGAATGTAGATAGCGTTTGGGTGCAAGTAGGAACAAGCTGTAGTGCAACTCACCTCCCGCATAGTTTTCATGTTGAGTGATGAGAATGTGAGAGGTGGTCTGTTTGCTTTCTTGGACAGATCTGCACTTCATAGTCACAGTACTAAATTTAACACTTTTAAGTTGTGCATTGCTATTTGTCCCTATTCTTCATCTTCTTTACCCTTTCTCTAACAAACAGTAGTGCACAACACTTCCTCTTCTTCCCACCATACCAAGAAACATGATTTTGAATGACTTCCAGTCAATGGAACATTGTATTTCTATTTAGAAATGCTTTATTTTAAGCATTTATTGTTAGTTAACACTGTTAGTTTCAATGCTTAAAGATTTATTTTATTTCAAGCCACTTTTCTTTTTCCTCATTTAAATTTGCTGTATTAAATGAGCAGGGTAAATGCTCCCAAATCTGTCTGTACCAAAGATTTATAGAGTCCCACTCAGAGTAGTAATGGTTATATGGTATAAGTAGGATGTGAAATGCTTTCTGGAGGGAATTTTGCTACCAGTGAGGAGTAAATAGTTATAACAGGAAGAGAAAACCTGGCTTTTCACTGGAATCCAGAGATACAGAACCTCATAGGGGGAACACACTGAGGGAAGATACCACACAACATTACATGCTTTGCTGCCTTTTATCTTTAGTGTTGTCCCATAGAACAGCTTTTAAGTGCTGGTTTTATGCTGGGATTTCCCATATAAGGTGGGAAATGAGAAATACTCCAGGGCAGTCGTTGGAGAGTAAACAGACACTCCCCATGTTCAGTTCAGTACCCAAGGAGAGCTTGAGTGAACAGACATGTTCTACTTTAATGTATTTTAGGTCAAATTTCATTTCATCTAATTACTGTTTTGCTTAAGACTAAGAATTAAAAAGCTCATACATGTAGAATTTGTTCTTCACCACAGATTGAAAAATAAGAAGCCATGCCATTATTTGCTGGCTCAAGGAGATGCTTGTGGATGGCTAGCCACATTGTAAGGGACCCACCTGAGAAAATATTTTAGATAACTGAGCAAACTTGAAACATGTGCTGTTCCAGCAATGGTTTGCTATGAAACAAAGGAAGAATTTTTTTTTTGTCAGTTGAAACAAAGCACAATTTAAAAAAAATTTGGTCTGCTAGGTTCAATAATGTATGTTTGGAAAAACAAAATTATTCTTATAGCATATGTACAGTTCTTTGGTTAGTTTATAAACTAAAGATCTTATGTGCAACATACAAGCTGACATAGGCTTTATGTGGATAACTGTAAAGTAGCTTCTGATTGAAGATGGAGTTTCCTAAAAGGGGGCACTGGGATTAGATAAGAAGTTTAATCCACTTCAAAAATGAAAAAGCTCATGGCTATCACCAAGAAAATGCAAGTAAGTAAGCAGAATATGTATGTGAGCTTAATTTTTATTTTTAATTACTACTGATGAGCTTTTAGCTAATGGGTTGGAAAAGCTCCTATATTTCCTATTAAATGATAAGCCTATCTCTTTGTTTGGAAGTATTATAGTATAGCAGCTTACTTAAAATACGAACTATGAAACTATTCCTGATCTACTGGGTCATCGTGGTCTTTCTAAAGAAAAAAACCCTGTGCTTCAATTTATAAACTAGATCAGTTGTTTAGCAGAGAAGCACTTTGCCACCTCCTTTTCAAACCTTGTTCTAAACCTTTCACTAGGTTACTTACGAAAAATATATTTTACACTTTTTTCATCTGTCGTGTTATTTTCTAGCCACAGCAGTACCTTTAGAGAGCAGCCTTTCCCATCGAGTTTCTGAAGCATCAGACTAAGGTATAGGTGTTGGCTGGTAGTGCTATTTGTCCCTTTATCTCAAAGGAAAGGACAAGGAAGACCTCCTAGAATCTCCAGGTGGAAATAAATAATAAAGGCATTGTGGGGAGGGGGTTAGGAAAAGATGTGCTTTTGATGGAAGTTCATAAAAATACTTACCATCATTTTGAAGCCCTAAAAACCTGATTAGCTTTCACAATAATGTAAAGATTCATTGCTTATCTGCAAGACACATGTTTTATTTAAGACTGATATATGTGGGCACTGTATTCTTTAAAGTCCAGAAATGATGCTGTGTACTAAATATTCTCACTATTTGCATGTATGTCAATCACTAATACTTCTACTGTTAAATTAAGCTAGAACTAATGTAAAGATACTAAGAATTCTCGGAAGAGAAGAATATGCATCCCTTTCCTTTTTAGAGCTGAACTTAACACTTTCATGAGCTTAGTATATGAATGAATTTTTGAGAGGGAGGGAAGCTCTGTTAACTACATCTGTCATCTTGGAGAAGATTCATTGGTTCTGTGATTGTGGAAAATATGATGTAAGAACTTTCACTGATTTTGTGTACATGACAATGCTGGATTTAGGTGAAAAAAACCTACCGACACTTTCTTTGTTTATTCTGTTCCTCTCATAAAGGCACATACAAGTGATTAATTTGTTACGGGAAACAGGAGCACACCTTTCAAGCCAGGACTTGGAGAATGTTGGAACAATCCTCTGCAGGTAAATGTGATACAAGGTGTGGTGGCCCTAAAATTGGGATGGAGTGGGATGGTTTTTCAGAACAGACTCCAGAATGGAGAACTTTCAAGAAAAGTTGGGTTCCTGGCACGAGGTGGCTATTTCTGCGCTAGAATAAGGAAATATAATAATAAGGAATAATATAATAAGGAAACAAGTGAAGTGATGAAATTAAGAATCAACTCTGTGTCAAAGCACCAGTAACTCAAGAGACCTCCAGAGTATTGTAAAGATCAGTGAACTGGAAGCAAATAGATACTCCATTTTTTTCCAAGGTGTTTTACTGAGGAAGGGTAAGAAGGAAGCTGTTCAAGATGCGACTTAATAACATCTCTATTTAAAAATAAAACTACACACAGTGCATCATTTTTATTGTCTTAAAATCCACTTTTCACTTATATGGGGGTGGCTTCTATTCTAACTTACATATAATATTGTTCTTAAAAATAACTAAATCAAATGGACAAATAGATTTAATCCCAAAAATTGTGAATAACTGCTCATTGTCACTGTATTTAATTTTAAGAGGATATAATTCTCTGTTAAATTGGCTTTTAATATATAACAATGTGGATATGTATTATGAAAACAAATAGAACTTGTTATGAATTACAAATTACTCTGAAAATCATGAGAAAGTTTCGTGTATTTCCTAAAATACTGTTTTTACTTCGTTTCTTCTTCTATTTTTGAAACACAAACAAAAGACCCCACAGTACTGGCCTTTGTATCGGGACTTGGCAGGAAACCATGAGATTTGCAGGGAGCAGCCAGTGCTGTATAATGTCTACAACAGGAGGTCAAGGTAAAGCTTATGTGAATTCTGTGTAGAGACTGGACTCTGTCCTTTGAGTAATTCTGAAATTAAGAAACACTAGCTGGAGTGTTTCCATTGTCATAACATGCTCAGAGGAGACTGGATAATAGGGTTTTTACCAGGAAGTTAAAATACGCACTTCCCAGGGCACTGCAAACGATAGGAGAGGGCTAAACCCTCAGTTTGTGTAGTTTCCATCTGCCAAACGGCAAGAGGAGTGGTTTAGGGAATGGTATTCCTCTGCAAATAAATTGGCCCCTTACTTAGTCCTGCTGCCACATGCAGAACGAGTTTGGCTAGCTGACCTGGCAGTATATGTCCAAAAAGAAAAGGGAAGAGAAAAAGGCTGCTTTAAACAAAATGTGGTTTTGTTACAGCTTTTTGGGAACATTGTACACCTGCATCTGTATTCCGCAATCCCCTGTTGTTCAAAGCTGATATTTTGATAATCAGCACATCAGATATTTTGAACTTGCATAGGTGGTAGTAAGTTTAGTATAAAACAATGTAAATATTCCAAACAGAGGGTGGGAGTGCACATCTGCAGAGTGGCTGAATGAGGACTTGGCACGGAGTGCCATACTCAGGATGAGAGGAAAAGGCTCTCCCACATTGATGTGGGTCAGGATCCAGGGCTGTGGCTTTCTCCTGGTTGGCAGCTGGAGTAGTGGCCATGGCCAGAGGCATGTCCATGGACAGACATCACCAAATGGTTTGTACCAGGAGTACAGCCAGGCAGTGGTCAGGCTCAGAGAGTCTGTGAACCGTGGCTCTTCCCTACACTGCTCCTGCAGAGCTTAAGTGCTTCCTTTGCTCTTGCTGTTTTAGAGGGCCTGGCATTGTCATTTCCACCAAAGTGGACTTTTTCCACAGAGCATTATTCAGATGCCTAAAAGTCATTAAATCTTGAGGTACTGGTGTTTGTCCTCTTGACAAAATGTCTGATACTTCTGCAGTATCCTCAGATGACCTTACTGATACACTCATTTTTCCAGCATGCTTGGGCTCACTTCTCTCTCCTACCTCTTACCTCCTTCTTTTAAGCCCTTTCTTTGCAGGCACTGGCACCTTCATGGCAGTCAACATGTTCACACAGTCAAGCTACTTAAAGAACAAGCTGTTTATAACATCTTTCCTGTCTGATTTGAACTATTTTCCTACATCTCTTCTATCTTGTAATGTGCCTTAAGCTGCAATTTTTGCTAGTCTGAATTTGTCAGCAAGGCAATATTTCAACTGTTTGGTGTTTAGGAGGAAAAAGCTGCTTGCTTTCTGATAAGCTGTGGGTTCTTGCACTTAGCTAACAACTTTTTCTCCCTACAGTTCTGTCTGAATCAGAAACTATAAACATGTTTTTCCCCTTTGCTACTGAGCAATCCTCAATCAAACTGACTTGGATGGAAGACCATGAACAGTAATTTTTGTGTCTCTTCAGCTTCCTTCTGTTTAAACTCATGATTTTATAATAGAATAGAATAGTTCAGTTGGAAGATTACAGAGATAAAATAAATGTGTTTCTTTGGCATTGATGATGTTTGAGAGGGAAGGGTGTACCAGCCAGAACTGAGAGTTGGACAGTATCAGTGGGAACTCTTGTGTAGGAAGTGGAGATGTGTATAGGTGCAGCCAACATGATCTAGTTATTAAATCTTTCATGGTTTCATTTGCTGGTGTCTTTTTTTAAGTGAGAGGTGTTTGTCTGGTTTTAGAATCACTTTGCTGATGTTTGGTATCTGGTTCATGGCTTTGTTTCGAAATGAGATCTCAATGTTAGTAATCTGTTAAAAATGTCAGAATATCTTCTCATATTGCAGTAGTATTGTCATCTGTCTGCAGAACCAAACCATGATGAGATAAATTGGAACACTCAGACTTATTCTGAAAGCTTGTGGAGTTTTGGAGTTGGTAAACAGTTGACTTGTGTTTGTTTTTTTAAAGGAGAAAAACTTGTATAGAATTGAGATACTCTGTTCAAGACTGTAATATACAAAATTAAACAGGGGCATAAAGCCAAAACAGATTTTTCTTTCATATTCTTAGATTTCATAAATGTTATGGTATTATAAACAGGGATGCTGCCTTTCAAAATAAGATACCTCTTCAATTTGACATAAACTTGAGTAAACTGGGGAAGGAAGAATAAACACACCGCTGCAGGAACTAGGACCAAGCCTCTAATGCCTGTTGTCTTTCAAAGTCTGTCTCAACTGAGAGATTTGTGGACATGCTAGCTAAGAGCGGCTCCCAAATGTGTTCAGGATAGAGCAAGCCATGCCTTGTGCTGGACTTTTTCAAACTTCTTTTTCGAGGTTTTTCATCTTTAAAAAACCAAAAAATTCTTTTCTCTCAGGGTGATGATATACCCAAAACCAAAGAAGTATTTCCTGATTATGTAGACACTAAAAAATGAGAATTGCTGAAAAAGCATAGCTTTTTGTCCTTGGGAAGGATGAAATCCTAGTACCTGAGGAGGCAGGAGGGAACCCCAAGGTGTCAATTCACTGTATTTATTACTTCCCAAATCTAGAACTGCATTGGCCCTTGTCCTTATAAACCTTCTGACACCTGACCAGCTTCGCTCCTGGTACCTTGACAGTAACAGAGCACCCCTTAATCTGCAGCTCGATGCTGGCATGGTGTGAGGAACAGAGTCAGAGAATGTAATTACGCTGTCACTATGCTTGATATCTTAGCTCTGTCATCATCATGACTACATTAGTAGTGCTGAAATTGTGAAATGGATATCTAATAATTTTTTTTCTGAGTGCAAGAGTATTGATAGGCAGCATGCTTGGGATTATCTGCTGTAAAAAGTATCAATCAGAGTTTTGTAAAATGTGTTAGATAGTTCTTTATCAACAAAGCAGGTTTCAAACATCCTGCTAAGTGTATATTGAAATTATCATTATTCCATTTCATGCTGCTGCTTACAGGTTGCACTTTTAGTTGAAATTGCTGGCATAAATATCTTTAAGGAAAATACAAAGCAATGGTCCCTATAGTGTAAATTGAGAAGTCCTCTGTATATGTTTGAGTATATGAAGTACATTTGCAGTGTGTACAAGAATACAGAAGTGAATGCCTTGACTATGGAAATCTGGAATTGGAGAAAATGTTTTGTGGGGATCATCAATTCAGTAAATAGTAGGTATCTTCTGTTTAGAGTTATATGTAAATTTTCTCACAAGCTACATCACCTTTTGTTCTCTGGGTCACAGTCCCCATAGAATACAGCTCTCACTTGATCAGTACATGGCTGCTGCAAAATTGAAGATAATTCTGTGTATTTGGATTGCTCTAATGTCACACAAGGAAACCACTTCACAAGTTTGACCTATGGCAGTGTGGGTTAAATTGCTCTTTCAGAACAGTTAATTTTCAAGTAAGTGCAGCAGTCCTTGTTTGTTGCTTACAGTGGTGGTAGCTGAACTGCCCTGGGTCTGTAGGTTGGTGATATTTCTGAAAGTGCTGGTCTTTGCCCAAAGTGGTTTCTGCTTTGTATGTGACTGAACGATGAGATTCTGTTTGGCAAATACAGAGCTTTCCTGTCCAGTGTTGGTGATGCTCCTAACTCTTTAGGTAGGCTTTTTGTTTGTTTTTTGTTAGTTCTTTAATCTGTGACCTTATGGTGTTAACAAGAAGGGACTAGTTCTTTGTAAATAAAGATAATCCATGTGTTCCAGAAGTGGCTGCTGAGCAACTTCTTTGCTCTACTAATGCTTACACTTTATTAATACTCTCTTCTTTCCTGCAGTTTTCTTAATGACCTCCCACCGAGCTTCCTGTTGGACCTCCTTTGCATTTCTCTGTTTCCTTATTGCTTCTGAGGGGGGCCTTTTTTTGTGATGGCAGTTTTCATTAATGATTTATTGACCCTTTCCTTCATGATGCCTGACTGAAGCACTGTTAAGCCTCTTAGTACCACTCCCCTGTCCCCCAAAGGCCCTGGCTGTAGGTCGTCTGGAGGGTTGCCTGGAGGAGCACAGAGGCCATTTGCTTTCCCTTTTCATGCCCAACCTCTCGGACTGCTGCAAGCAAAAGCCTCTCTCTGATTTTCTTCTCAGACTGCTGCAATTAGAGGCTTCCACTCCCCTGAAAACATATTTTCAGGTACTTAAGAGATTTAATCAACAACAGAAGTGATTTCAACCTAGGAGAGAAGTTAATGTTGCAGCCCTGCTTTCATGGTTTCTTCCATTAGTTTACCTGATTGTCTGCCCCTTGCATCTTTGAGCCTTCTCCACTCTTCACCAGGTCTGCCTGGCTTGGTTATTTTACCCAGGAGCCCATCACCACCTCCATCCCTGCTGCCAGCACAATGCCTTTCAATCCCAGCAAGCACTTTTTAAGGCAGCAAACTCTGAACTTAGTAATGCTGGGGAGGGCGCCCCCTCCCTTAATGAGATTCAACCGTACTTGATGATTATCAGCATCATCCTGCCGAAACATTCTGCAGGCTCACAGCAAACTCAGACAGAAGCCTCACAGATGCTGGTATCCTGTGTCCTCCCAGCCTTCACATCAGTCAGCCTGTCTCCAGGCTTGGTACAGCCTGTCATGCTCTTGCATATGTAAAGGCTGTTAGCCCTTTTACCAAAATGAAAGTTAAAAATGAACCTCAAGTATTTTGGATTAGACTACCAGCAGATGTGAAAGAAATATCTGGTGTAGAGTCCTCTGAAAACTTTAACTCACTTATTTTTACATGATTCATTTTGATCCTTTCTTTGCTTGTTATATGTGGCAGATAGAGGTCATCATTAAAATGCCTCTTTTTTTTTTGCTTGCTGCCCATTTAAACCTTACAAATTATCTTGTAAAAGTCAAAACATATAACTGTGTTACTGTCCAAATGATATCACATAAATGTACTGTCATAACTTCTGATAGCAAACATAGTTATGCAAACTTGTGAAGGGGGTTTTTTAGTGGTTTTAAATAAGTCCTGTGGATTGCTGGCCCATCTGCTTGTGTTCTTACTTATTCAGCTGCATCTTGACTTAGCTGTTGCCCTCCCCCCAACTCACTTCATGAGATAAATATTGTGTTGTGAAATATGAAACTGCATGACTTTTTTTTCCCTTTGGTCATAGTCACACCCACTGTGTGAAACTAGCCTGTTGTGAGTACTTATAGCACAGCCCTATTAATTTAAGGAACTGATTCATCAAGCTGTGTTGCTTGCTCAGCTATTCAAAGCTGTTGTAATAGTGTTCCTTACCTCTTTACCCTGGCAGCCATGTTGAGCCTGTTCTGGTTCAGCATTTGCCTGCTGACCTAATTGACAGGGCCCAGGAGTTCACTGAAATGGAAAGATTTAGAACGGACATTAATTATTCTTTTTCCAGCCTTACAGCTAAAGGCGATGTGGATGGGCTGTATGCCTGGTACCTAGCTGGTGCAGACCTGGAGCAACCTGGTTATGATGGCAGGAATCCCCTAAAAGTAGTAAGTGTGCTGTACTCCATATGGTGTGCTAGCTGAGTGAATAGTAATGAACACTGTTGGATAATATTAATTTGTGAAAAGTAAATGTTGCTTTATGGACTATAAACTGGATTAGAATTTGTTACGAACTCAAATCTGGTGCTGTTGTGAAGTAATAAATAGTTGGAACCAGAATTTTCTCATCGATTTCAGAGGAATTAAAATTTAAATTGGATTTTCATTATTTTGTGGTAACATCTTTTTACTTCCCACAAGTAAGTATTTGCATGTCCTGGTGCACAGGATGGCAAGACTTACTCATGTTTCTGCTTACAGGCAGAGGCTACAGGACAGAAGGAGGTTCTTGACTTCCTTAGAGAAAAGCAATAAAGAAGGTAAGTTCTTGTTCTCAAGTGCTAGAGTTCTGAAATGTATGGATCAATGTACATATGTACAAAGGGGGATTTTGTATTTAAGTCCTAGTTCACCCTGGGACATCTGGGTTCAGCTGCTGTCCCTGTCTTGGTTTCTGATATGACTCTGAGTACTTTAATCCTTCCTTGTAGAGTGGGGCCAATGTTTATTCCCCTTTCTGCCTGAACCTGGAAGTGCTTTTTCTGTGCATTCCACAGTGTGGTTCTGAACTGGGTTGGGAATGTAAAAGCTACCAAAATAAAACCACTGAGGGCAAGAATGGGTTGTCCCCTTGGCCTGTTGCAAAAAATTGCTCTTCTGTCCTGCCTGCATTAGAGAGGAAATGCCTTTTTATCAGGCACGTTGCCAGGCCTGGCTCTCAGGGTGCTGTGCCCCCGGTGCAGGAGCGTTCCCTTCCCCAGTACAGCTGTAAGATCACAGGACAGGGCAGTGCCAAGGTCTCCCTCTTACTCAGGCCTTGGATGCAGCTGTCTGGTTATCCTTGGCATGGACTCACAGCATGGATCTCTTTTGTGCTGCTCTCACCCAAGGTGTGTTTCCCTGGCCGTGTGCATGTGAGGCCAGCGTGTGCCTCATGTTCAAAGCTTCAGATCTGACAAATATCTCTATAGGCACCTTGCTTGGGCATTTGACCTTCTCCAGTGCTGTGCTGTAACTGGAAGCATTTAAAATATTTGCCTTTCATTTCTCAGAGCTCCCTTCTGGTGCAATACATTCTTGATTTAGATATGTCTTCTCCAATATATTGGCAGGTGTAATCCAAATTTAAATATTGGGAAGAGAGGATATCCTGTTTTTATTAAAATTATTAAAATTAACATAAAATGTAGTTAAAGGTTTTTGCTGCATCATTGGCTATCCAGCCACTTGTGTGCCCCATTTGAGAGATGTTAGTGGGGACTGCAACTGGGGACTGCAGTTGGAACAACAGCATTTTTGTTTCACTGTGTACTGGCCCAAATGAACATAGGACACAAGAGGAAGGGTTTTTTTTGCTTTCCTTTAAAGTTTTGGTGTTTTCTTTGGTTTTAGCTGATACAGAAGGATTAGTTATAATCACAGTCTCGAGCATTTAAACATAGGCTTTCCAGTGTTCAGGATGACTATGCCAAAAATACCTTCAGAATATGAGTTATGTTGCAAAAGGATTTCCATTTTCAGTGGAATAGGTCTGCAAAAGTTACTTTTCTTTTGTAAGCGGGGAGTGAATGTGTTAAATCCTCAACTCTATCATGGATCACCTCGTAATTCCTTTGGACTGAGCCACCAGTAGTGTAGGCGGGCTGAAGGAAGTCTTCAGTACCACACGAGAACTGGCTTGGCAGGCTACAAGGTAATCTGTTCTCAGGAAGGTTTTGGATACTGCCTAATTCTAAACATCCATTTTCTCTTTCTCCAGAGGCTGCAGAAGATGATCAGTGCTCATCAGGAATACCAGCCTGAAACATAGTGTCAAGCCATTATGGGAGAAAAAGAGGAAAGGAAAAATGGTAGCTGTGCTTGGGGCATACAGGAAAGCCAGAGCTTAGAATTATCCTTTATTTAGGATCACATTGATTTGCTAAAAATTATTTGCTGCTTTATCTTTTAATCACTTTTTTTGGAGAAGAAATCCTTTTAAACAAGAGAGGCTGGAATATATTGTCATTCCTGTACAAGTTCTCTTTTCAAAGAGGCTTTCTGAATATTCTTATGTCACTAACAGTATTGCAGGCATAGCAAATGGAAACGCTGTGGTGAATTCATACCAAGGAAAAACAGTGGATTTTGCATTTCTGAGTTTCAGCTAATAAAATCTCTGAGAACAATGTTGATTTCGCCTTGTCTGTTTTTTGCAATCACTTGTATCACTTCAGTTGCAATTATAGCAATTGTGAGTGTCAGTGCAAACAATTGAATCAGTCATGGGCATCTGCCTGCAGTTGTGTACTAATCTTCACCAATGTGTCACTATAAAACCCCACTCGAAATGAGTAGGAGGCAGATGCCATAAAGCATGTTTGTGGGACTGCCTAAGTGAATTGATTGTTTTGTTTCTAATAGCATCTTTCCCACATCCTGACCGGAATATAATCAAGATTGCTACATGCTGGACACATAATTCTTTGGACTGTAAATGGGATCTCAGTATTAACAGACCCCAAGTTTAAAGTCCCAACACTTTCAGATTAAAGAAGTAAGGCAATACATATCTTTACAGCTGTGTCTGCCCTAGAATATGCAAACATAGAGAGTACTTCAGGCAAATGCATATATTGGAGATGGCAACTTTTAATTTCACCTACAGCTTCTGCAGTAATCTATGTGGATTTTCTATCTGCTTCATCTGAAGGGAATCTTTGAAGTGCAGATAGTTTTTTCTTTTTCCTCTTAATACTATTCAACCTTCCCACAGCTATTCTTATCATGGAGAAAAGCTGCATGGACTACTTGCTGAGCCTGTTAGTATTAAAAGATTCCCAAGGTATGTTGCATGTCAGATCTCACTAAAATAAAGGTAACTGTGCATGTAGTCTGAGAAAACGCTGTATACGCTCCGGTTAAAAACAAAACCAAACCATAAAAATGCCTCATTCATGTGAAAAGTAGTACACCTCTTCACTACAGTCACAAAAATTATAACTATGCTGTCTCATTATTAAATAATTGACATTGCATTGCAGTAAACATGCTTTAGATTGAATAAAATAAATATGGAATTAAGTAAATGAGATCTAACATCCAAAATCAGGCATCAAATTTATCATCTTTTTGATGTCTTATCTGTAAATACATAAAGGTGATGTATGTAGCAAAGTAATGTTTGTGAAAATTTTTACGATCAGGAGTAAAATCATGCACAGACTCTTCCTCCTATGATACTCACACCTATTATCTTAACTCTTGCCTTGTCAGTAGTCTAAATATCGATGCACTGAACTAGTCAATCTTTTGACAGACTTCTCTGCAAGTGACTTTCTTGGCATTGGAATATTTTCTGATTTTTCATGATTCTCAGATGCAATCATTTGTCCATAAACAGCATCCATTCTCTACTTCTTTACCAAAATCACTGCAGCATATACAGAAGCGTCAGTAATTTTCTTATCCTTTTCAATAAAGGCTCATCTGATCTATACAAAACTTTCTAAGCAATGACTTCTTATATTTCTAAAACACAATATCCATCTAAAGTACAAAACATACTTTCTTTTTCTCTTCAACAAAGAATGGTATTCTGGTGTGAATTACTGAAATAATAGGACTCAACAGTAAAACTGAAGGAGAGGAAAGAAAATGGCCAACCATTTTGGTCCTGCATATAAACCAGATAAAGACACAAAAGACATTTCCAGATGTGATCCAGTAAGACGACTTCTATTTAGAAGCTCATAATGCTAAAATGAAATTGCTTCTGTCATGTTTACAGTAAGGATAAAGCAGTATTAGCTTTCTGACAAACCTCTACAGAAATATATATCCAATTAATATGTCATCTTGCCCAAGTTCCTGCAACCTTCTAGAAAATTTGTGATTTGCCTTATAAATAAATCAATATGTTTTAATGGCAGACATATGAAGGCAAATTTAATGTTTATCTGAGGAAGAACTGGATCTCTTTAACATGTCAAAATTTCATTCAAGAACTGTGAACAGTCTGAAAGTGTTACAAGAAACTGTGTATAGGGTGTTGTGATTTAAAAAGTGGCGAGAATTACCCACCCAAGGCCAAAACCTTCAGTTCTTGATTCAGTGTTGGGAACAAACTTCAGTAACACTTTGGAGATCCTGTATTTGCCTAGTTCATCTACAACACCCTTTGCTTCATGCAGTGGATTTAATAATCGTAATTATACTCTCTGTGATAACTCCCAGCCTTATGATGAATCTATTTGTATGTAGTAACCTTTAAGCTTTGCATAGTTATTGCTCAAAAGTAAAATCTTAATATTAGTAAGGAATGGAAAGTGTTCCTATTTGTTTCTACTTATTGTTTCAGTTACTGCATGCAGCAGAGTGTCTTTCCTTGTTAAAGTATGCTAGACATTCCAGAGGCAGCCTAATTTTTTAAACATCCTAATTCTTCTTCAGATCAGTCTTGACAAGATCCAATGCACTCTGCTTTTTATCCAGCAATCTTCTGCTTGGTAAAGGGTTGCAGATTAAGCAGCTGTACAGGGCCATTATTAATGCACACACTCATTTCACTGCCAGGATTAACTGGGTCCATTTCATAACTTGTCGAACAACTTTAACTCCAGTCACCCACGAGGTCCACATACCCTTCCATATCTACACCCAATTAGTTTGGGACATCTAGCATATACTGTGAGGATCATCTGCAGATCTGTGCTTGCTATTTCATACACATTGGAATGGCATGGTGGAAGCTGAATAAAGTTACTTTTTTCTTTTTTAATGCATAAAAACTTGTGATATTTTTTAGTATCAGTATTTAATTGGAATATAAAGATGGCATTTTAATTTCCGCTAAGACACGACAGTGGCTCACCTTTTCCAGCCTCAGTCTAATAATGCAAGTGATCAGGCTGTAGTTTCCCTTGCCCTGCAGAATCACCACCAGGTGAAATGCCATGCCAAGAAAATGCCCAAGCTCCAGAGATAGCCTGCATCTGTGTGGGCATCAGAGAGGATCCTGCAGGTCTGGGACCACCCTGCTGTATGCAATTTCAGCAGTGACTAAAGAACAGCATAAAGATGTAATCAATAATGTGAGACTTGTAACTGCTGCACAGATGTTGGATTTATTTCCAGTGTTGAGTCTTCTAAGTCCCAAGGATGTTCTGGGAATGAATGCTGGTGCTGGAACCTCTGCTGCCTTTCCACGGAGGAGACGCTATGAATGCCTCCTCTAAAAGTCAAACATTACATCAATTCTACAGCTTTCTTCACTTGAAAGACAACACCCAGCTTCCACTTTGTTTCTTTTTCCTAATGATCCAGCTAATACTGCCAAGGGATACGGATTACTTGGCCTATGTCAGCACTTCTCTAACACTGCAGAAGGCAGAGATTTGCACAACTAATATGTCCAAGTTCCTGTCTGGTTTGAGCTACAGCTTTCCTTTCCTGGAATCAACCACTTTCTTTTTTAGTGATGGCTGAAAATATTAAGTTTCTCTTTGGAGAGTCTCCTGTAAAGCTTTTGTCATGGAAGAACGTTCTTAATTATTTAAAAAATCAGCATGTGCTTTTCCTCTTATTGCACATCCTCGTGGTAAAATGTTAACATCTGACAAGGCTGGCTGACCCCCTGAGAGTGATTGTGTCTGATCAGTACTTGCTGAATTAAATCAGCTGTTCAGCAAGCTTCAGTATCTACTCCTTCTTCTTAAATTGCTAAACTCCAGTTCTTCATGTCTTACCTTAGAATTACTATACTGTATCATGACTCAGTTGTCTCATACAAGGATTTTGCTGTTCAGCAGTGACTGATAAATGAAATCTCTCATCTGGAACTAAACCCCTCCTGGAATCAGTTTCTTCATTTCCAGTCTTCTGAATGGTGTGATCTACTGAGACGCTTCCAAAAAGATTGTGATCTAGTTGGAAGATTCCTCCATTTTTAAGGCTTGTTCAAGTAGTAGGATGATTCAAGGGGAGAAATAAACCCCTTGTGCACAGAAGACAGTGTGCCCAGTTCCACTTACACACAAAGTATTAATGGACCCAATGCAGCCACAGGTGTGATCTCCTTCTCCAGGTACCTATGCTCACCCCTGCATAGGACCTATTGCAGCAGTTAAGAAAAAAAATGCTTTTAGTTTCCAGCAACATAATTTGTTATTCACTGAGGTAAATATGAAGTAATTTTATGATGGGTGAAGACAAGAAATTTATAAAGAACTAATCAAACGTGCACAGCATATGCTATCACAAGCATTGCTGATATGTTTGTGTCTCTTGCAGTGGACTCTATCAGCAGCATAATCATCTTCTAGACTAGTAAGACTAGTCTTTCCATGATTCTTTAACAATGTTTTATGACACAGTGGTGTTTGATTGCATGGTTGTAACAATACTTTAATTTTAGTGACTCTTTTAGAAAAGCTGCTAATGTAGAAAACTTATGAGGTATGTAAAATACCCTACTGAACCACACAAATGAATCTGTGGGACCCAAATGTTGCCAATGTTGCCATCTTAGATAGTCCATGAGTCAGAACAAAATCTGGTACTACCAGATTTATTATTTTGCAAAGTGTCTACCTGAAAATTACTTTAGAAACTTCATTATACATACATTTGTTTACCTCTGATCAGCTGAATGGGAAGAGGCAGAAGCCTACGTGTCAAAGTGTAGCTGAGGCAAGTATCCTCAATCATGGCAACAAAAATGTCTGGTGTGAACCACACGAAACAGCACTACTTAACGTGGCTCCATTTGGAAGAGTTGATACAAATCTCATGGTCAAAGAATTTGGTCCTTTAGGTCCAAATCTCTGCTTTTCTCTGATGAAAACTGCCGCTGATGCATCAGGAGGATTTAACAAGGGCCTCGCAGTGTCTGCTGGCAGGGCAGGGGCAGTGCCCCTTTTCCCCTCACCCAGCCCTGCCAGGGCTCTCCTGTTGGGACATGCATATCTTGCACACTCCCACTGGCGTTGGGAGCTTCACACCAGCACCTCCCTCCCACTCCAGGATGCTGCACATCAGAGGGAGATGTCAGCCAAATCCATGGGAAGGTGCCAACCAACAACATCCTGCAGCTTTTCTCTGCAGCCTCCTCTGCATGCAGGCACTGCCAGGCTTTGGCATTGCATGACCTGATGCGTGGCATGTTGCACAACAGGACAGGAAAGGGCTGAGAGATCATTCCCTGTCTTGCAGCAGCAGTAAATATCACAGCAATAAGTAACTCCACTCTCAAGCCACGATATTCCTTCACACCTTCTCAGCTTCAACATGGGACCAGAAGAATGGTGGCCAGGGGAGATACTATCTGGCCAAAACTGCCTGCTAAGTATCCTGTGCTGCTCTTCTGAGTACAGACAGGCCTCATTATTACATGTTTATATGCACAATTACTGTGTTACTTCTCTAGTGCCACTGTTGTAGATCCCATTAGACTCTCACACTCGGTGTTCAACAGTCACAAATCCTGGTTTTAAGAGCTTACAAGTGAAATTAGTTGAGACTACATACAGTGAAAGGTGCTAAGAAAGGGGCAAGAGAATGACAATGATGTTTGTTTACATCAGCTGGTAATTTCTACACCTTGATTTCCAATTATTTAGCATTAAATGATTAATTATTAACATAGAAGGGGAGCGACAATCATGGCAATTCAGCAGTAATGGTCTTATATAGCAAAGAAAAGAATCTCAGGCTGAAGAAAAAGGAATCTTAATGGCAATCTTTTGCTGAGAGATAAGGGGTTATCACAATTAGAACAGACAGTTGTAAATTAGTCCTGTCATATGCAAGAAGCTGCTGTGCTGGGGAGATTCTCAGATGCTGATGTCTGTGCATGAGTAATTACACTTGCATCTTCCAGAGTGCATGTCTGCCTTCCTGGATATGTTTTGTTGTGGATCTCTGTGACCAGGGCCCAGTAAAATTGGGATTTCAGTGCATCAAATTCTTTCTGTGGCATATCTGAATTTCTGATTCCCTCTGAAGGGTCAGTTTGGGATGACACGATTCCAGCACCTTTGAGACCTCCAGCAAAGATCTCTGTTTGAATCCTGTAGAACTCCAGGGCTTCAGGGCAAAGATGACTGGCCTGTTATCTCCACTGTCTGACAAGAGTGTGATGTGAAACAAGTAACTTTATTTACTTGGACCACTTTGACCAAGCTCTCTGCCCACAGCTATGTCAGCATTCACCACTGTTATTTGGAAAGTTCTACATTCAAGGACATAAAACCAGAAATATGACATGTTGCTAAAAATTACCATACTACGTCAGTGCAAAGTCTCACTCTGACTCTGTATATTCAATAGCTTGAACCAGCAAATACTTGAGAAATCTCAATAGATGGTCAAATAATTAGTAATTACTTCCTTTCTCATGGGTTTATGGGACAGGACACGTAATTCTGCTAACTCTGAAAAACCAGCTGGTTGGTGAATGTGAAAAATCATGTTGGTACAGGGTTTGTGATGGCTATCACAATTAAGCATTGCAATCAATTATAAAGTTATTAAAGCAGGCTTAGGGCACAGAGCTCATCTCAAACATGAATTGTTTGGACGAATATTCAAAAAAAGGCGAGTGATTTCAACTGCCAGCTTCCAGAGTCTAGCCTGAAACTTCATGGTAGAACACAAGTTGGCTGATACTTTATGGAAATCACTTCTTATAGTCTATAGAGTCAGACACCTGGGAAGTGACACATTAAAAATTGGTTGTGTCAAAATCGTGTTCACTGGCTATATAATTTGTATTTTTATTTCAAATTAAGAACAAAAGAACAACAAAAAAAGGAGAATTGATTGTGAGGAGATAAAAAAGTAACCATGTGAACAAACTTTCATGAAATTTGATAAAAATACTACAGAGACTGTTTATCCAGAGTTGATTGCAAAACAGGCCTTGGTGGATTCCACTTCTCATGCACAAATTTCGATCTGTCATCTCAATGCTGGGGCTCCTAAGCTTCCAGTGGAAACTCATAGCAAAGTATAATCTGCATCAGGGCTGCAAAAGTATCTCCTCATTTCTTTAAATGTGCTTTTCCTAATGTTTTTTATGGACAGAGTTGAAGCTTCTCCTTAATATCAAGCTCTCAATGCAGAGGTGGACAGATCTCCTAGGACATATCTGTGTGAGAGCTCACACACCATCTCTGCACACACATTTTTTTCCCTTTTGCAACTGCTGATACACAGGAAATTGTACCCACTGAACAAGCCTGCAAGTGTGCAAAGCCTTGAGGTCTCCTTATTCTAGACCTGTTATTAAAAGAACTGATGTGTTTAACAATTCAGTTGAAAATTTGAAGTAGAAACCGGAAAATTTGTATTGTTATTTACTGCTTGCTACTGAATACAGACAGAGTTTGGCTTGAAAAATTCTCCCAAAAAGGAAAAAACTACATTAATTTGTATAATGTAATTTACACAGCTAGCTTCTGGAATGAAAAAGATGCTAAATAAGAATAAGGAAAATGTAAAGAGCAGTATCGCACACTAAATGGGTATGTAACCTCTGTAGAGCTCAGGGACATTGAACTCTCTGTTTAGATAAAGCATATTAGATACAAACCCCTCTCCTGCTAAATTGATAATTTTGGAGTTAATCAAAATTTTATGAATACAAAGGTGGCATTTTCCAATAAAATGCTATTTACTGGCTTCCTAAGAAGCTCTTATCCCTATTTTAATTTCTATCATGTCTTTATTAATTTAACTCCTAACTCACAGACCCACAATCTTTCTAAAAGTTCTCGGTTGATAAAACATCCCACCCCATCCATTTCTCTACAAATCATTTGATGTTATTTAGGCAATAAGCTCAAAAGGCTTCCTATTTATGAGGAAGCATTAGGCCATCTCTCAGGGTGTTTATTACCGCAAAACAAGTTAGTATCAAGCTATTATTATGCTCACATGTGACATGCAGTGAGCTGCTATATTGACAAATGAGTTTGAACCAACTAAAGTAAACACAAAGTTGCCCCATCAGTGTTTGCTATGAACATATGGAATGCTGATTTCCCAGGGTGGGAGAAAATCCACTTGCAGAGGGGTTTTTTTTCTGTTTATCAGGCCCGAGAGTATGAAAGGTACTTTACAGGATATGTCAGGTCTTTGTTGAAGAAATTTCCAATCTAATTGCAGCCGAGCATTAATGAGCAAGAATAACAAATCAGTAGGGAAATAATGAGGAAAGTAAAAACAATAAGCAGAGAACTGGGAAGCTCCATGTCCAGGCTTAGTTTGCGTGCTGGATTTACATGTAGAATTGTCAGATGAAACATGCTGTCATTCAAGGAATAGTATTTTGGGTTGTCCCATGCCCTTCCATGACATTACCTGTGGAATAAGGTACTGACAGGAAGGTGTTGGGACACTTTCCCAAAGATGCATGGGGATATTGATCGATGATAATGATAGCACCTCCCAGTCATTTTTCATAACCTCATTTTCTCTCATATAATCTTCCTCTCATTACCAGAGCATTCATGATCTTCCATATTCTGCCATGCAAAGAGCACACCCTTTTATGTCCTCCCACAAGCTTACCCTTCATCTTCACTTCCTCCCAGACCAGCTCTTTGTCTCTTACAATCACCTCTGGCATTATGTCTCCTTTTGTGCTGCACTCTTTCTTTGACACTATCAGGTGACTAGTATTTGCTTTCCCCTTCCAAGAAAACTGTGCCTGCTGTACAAGGTGCTCAAACCATCCTGTTCCATGCTACAGTGTGCTGCTTCTTCAGGTTTCAGGAGTGTCAGCGCAACCAGAGAGCTCTCAACATCTAGTGCGATGAGGCCACATTGTTGGGTACCATAGTCCTTTTCATTAGGTTAGTACTGACAGCACTAACAACTGGAACAACTGGAAGACCTACCTGTTGCTTGCCATTTGTTGCACTGGGACCCCTTAAAAACCATTCACAGGACTGCTACAGTCATCTATATGCAAGTGAAAAGAGTAGGATATAAACAATACTTAGTTTAACCATCAATAGAAAAAAAGGACTAATTGCTATTCCTTCTAATACCCCTAAATTTTCCCCCGTATAAAATTTCAGGATCAATTCCATTATTTTAATGCTTCAATCACCTTTCATACCTTCACAGAGTAAGGACAATACATTGCTTATCCCTTGTGTAGTGCTATCTGTCCATTTTACTCTTGGGCTCCTTAACTCTTCTTTCAAAGCCTTCAGCCTGTTCTCTGAGACTCTGCCTAGTGAAGGGAGGTAGCAGGATGTTAGCTTTCTTTTTATAATTGAGGGTATATGAATGAGAAATAGAAGTTATTAAATAATTGTATAAATAAAGATACATTTGCCCGTTCAATCAGTAAAACCACCAATACTTATTTAAAAAGAAGTCCAAAGCAGAAGATGATTCATCCTGCCTAAACCCCATACAGGTTCTGGTACCTCAGAACACCCTGGCTCCCCCAGGCATTTCCCCACTTGGTGCGCAGTTCTTCAGGGGCCCTCCACCATTCGTGTCTGACTGTGGACCAGAACAGTGATGGGATCCCTGCAGATTATACCTCTCACCAGTGCAGCAGTGGGTTCTCACCAGTTTGGCTGCAAAGCACTTATGCACCCAGTTAGTATGGACAGGCAGTTTATAATTTAGCTGGGTGGTATTGTGGAGCCGTGGGTGTGGGTGTGGGTTTGTGTTTGTCAGAGGCAGGAGAGAGTTGCCAGTGTAGTTAGTGAGGGATTATATATAAAATACAGCTCGTGCAATCATTCTGCACATGCTGTACACATCACTGGCAGGAGTGGATGACCTAGAACACTGTGTCATAGCACAAATGCCTCTTCTTACAGGGTGTAAAGAGCAGCCTTGCTTCCACAGATTTACATGGATGCCAAGAACAGTGGTCCCCTTTCAGTGAACTCACAAACAGTATGCCCTCCTCTGTCCAAGGCAGATGAATATCCTTTTGGGAGAACGAGGAGGTCCAGAAACCCCCTATGGCTTCGGCTATCTGGAAGAAGGCACAGAATTAACTTCTGTTTCTGGGTTTGAGTGGGAGAGGGCAGAGCAGAAGAGCAGGAGCTGGTTTTACCAAAGGGGACTGAAATGCCTCCAGCCTAGACCCAGGGAGCTTCCTCAGCATGAGGTTTGCATAGGCTCCTAGAGCAACCTGTTCTGGTTCCGGTGCTCCTGCTTCTGGTGAGAGCAGCATGTTCACACGCACAGCCACAAGGGCTTCTCCCTCCCCTGCTGCTGCTGCTGCTCTGTGATTCTTGTATGGGTATTTCCTCTGGGACAGCTTGAGTCTCCTATATATTTTTAAAAGGTCAAAGATCATAGGATCTGGAGCTCCAAAATTCACACACAGCACTTAATTCTTTAAACATTCAGAGCACTATATAAACATTAGGGAAGCCTCATAAGATGAGGTAGGTAAGCATTATCTCTCCCTCTCAAGGTGTGGTGAAGTGTCTTGGCTAAGGCCATAGGCTGAGTCACTGGCAGAGCAGGGTTTACCATCCACATCTTTTTGAAATGGTGTGTCCTGGGCTGTCTGGCAAGCACAGCGTGTGGTCAGGCAACGCAGGCAGCCTGGCACCACCACCAACCAGCATCCCCACTGCCACCACGGGGAAGCCTGCTGTGAGGTTGCCATAATTCCCCATTAGGGTGTGAGGGCCTCTCAGCTCATCCCAACAACACAGCTCCGAAACCTCCCTGAATCAGGTTTCATCACCAGCCTGTTGAAGTTCAGGGTGTCCTTCCTCCCTGTTGACGGCCCAGCACCTCTGAACATCAGGCCCTTCTTCACATTTCTCAATCCTGCCTTCCTAGTCCTGCCTTTGTGAAACCAAAGTTGGGGACATTCAGCAGCAGAAAGCGGTCTCTAGAAAGGCATGATGCTCCCAAAGCTGACTCCTCAGGTGCCTCCCTGGGGAAGCAGCAGCTGGACTGTGAGGAGAGTGAGGGAAGACAGGGCAAACCCAGCCCCTTGCACACAACAGGTGGCCTCTCATGACATTTCTGAAAAAACCCAAAACTACACCCAAGAGAGTAAATCCAGCAGCGCACACTTCCAGGGGGGGAAGGTACCTGTGCTCCCCTTCTGGAGGGCTGGGCAGCACATGGCAACGCTGCCAGCCCTCGTGGGGATGTCAGGGGGCTTTGGGAGATTGCCTTCTCTTCTCAGAGGAAAATGGATAGTGGGGAAAGAGGGGACAGCGGCCCCCGGGGATGGACACCAGACCTCTGCACCCAGGCATGTCCCGGGGCTGGCTGGCAAGCAGCTCCCCTCGCCAGGCTCGCACAGAGCCCGGGCCAGGGCGGGCGTTCACGCTGCGGCGATGAAATCCCCCGGAGAACGCGACGTGTCGGTTTAAGGGCTTTTTTTTTGTGCGTGTGTTTTGTTTTGTTGTTTTGTTTTCCAGGGCTGCCAGCCAGACGAGGGGGGCCGGGAGGGTGCGAAGGCAGGCGGCCCGTCAGCGGCAGCTCCTGTCGGGAGGGCGCAGGGTGGAGTCTCTTACTCACCTCCCGGAGCCACCTCCAGCTTCGGCGAAACCTGTCGAGCAGTTTCCCCCGGTGGCAGGGCGGAGGGCAGGAGGGCGGCGGGCGGAGGGAGGGAGGGAGGCAGGCAGGGAGGGGAGGGAGCGAACGCGCCGCCTCGGAACAGGTTTGTCCTTCTCTACCTGCTGACGCTCGGCCGCCCCAGATGATGGCTGGAAACAAAACCGCCCCGTCAGTGCGAAGGCAGCCTGGAAAAACTGGTCGTGTGAGGGGCGAGGGCAGCATTCCTGGCTGCGGCGCAGGGGACGGCTCATCACCGCGAGGGACCGAGCGGGTATAAAGGGGCCCCGCACGGCCCGGCGCGGCAGAGGGGCGGCCGCGGCACCGGGGACCGGCCCGGGCCGCGGCCCCGCGGCAGAATGGCTTCTGGTTTGTTTCCTTCTTTTTAAACTTTTTTTTTTTTTTAATGGGTTGTTTTTTGGGTTTGTGCCTTTTTTTTTTTTTTTTTTTTTACTTTACACTTCTAATTTTTTTTAAAGAAAGCTCGCGGCCGCCACGCTCCCGCAGCGCCGGGCCGGGGGATGCTCGCAGGACGGGGGCCAGCAGTAAGTGGCGGCGCGGGGCGAGGAGGTGCGGGGCGGGCGTGCGGGGCCGGGCAGGGCCGGGCAGGGCAGGGCGCTGTCCCGTCCCCCAGCCCCGTGTGTTCTGTCTCGTCCCCAGGTCCGCCGTGGCGAAAGGAAGAGCCAAGCCCGGGGCAGGAGCGGGCGGGCAGCGCATCTCCCCGTCCCCCCGCCCCGCTCCCCGCGGACCCTCAGCCTCCTTGGTGCAGTGGTTCTTAACAGTTCAACAGTTCTCTATCATAATTGTGAAATGTTTAGGACCACTTGACCAGCGAGGCCCGGGCATCGGGCCGCAGGAGCGCCGGCAGGAGCGACCCGGAGCGGGGCAGGGGCAGCGGCCGGGCCGGCCCCGGGAGGAGGAGTCGCAGCTGGAGCCGCAGCTGGAGCCGCAGCCAGAGGCCCGGGATGCTGCCGGGCCAGGGATGCTGCCCGGCCCGGCCCCGCAGCACCTGGGACGGGCGGGGAAGGCGGAGGGACCCGCGGGTCCCACTCCGGGGATGGCGGGACGAGCAGAGTCAGTGAAAGTGCTTTAAAACAAAAGAAAGGAAAAAAAAAAGTTAAAAAACCCGTATTGCATGTCCTGCGGGAGCCGAGGAGTTTAATAACTTAAAGTGAACAGGTAGGATAAATCCTGCTGCTGCTGCAGCTGTTGTCAGCTGGCTGTGCTAGAGGCAGGCTGATACTGCACATGGAGCCATCTGTTCTCTCCTTTATCTCCGACATACACTCAGATGCACAGATTTTAAAAAAAAAAAGAAAAAAAATCAGATTGATTCTCCAGGCTGCATTCTTCAGAGGCTTCCCACCTTTCCACTGGTGGTAACATGCAAGATTTATTCAGTGATAGCACTTTTTTTTTTTTTTTTTAATTTGAGTGCCCGGCTACACTTAGGGCAGTGTAGCCTTTGTGTTGTGCTGGTTTATACTGTATTTTCCATGTGTACAACTATTGCAGGCAGCTAAAGGATTATAGGTACTTTCTGTGCTGCCTTCATTGAATTACTTCGGAGGATGTCTGCTTTCAGGACTGTTGCATTGATGGCTCGGCTTGAAGGTCCATGGGCTTAATCAGAGGGACATTAGCTAAAGTGCTGAACCTTTCAAAATCCAGCTGAAGAATTCTTGAGTTTTTTAAAAAAGGAGGGGGGGAAAAAAGGTCTGAAAACTGCAATTATACTGACAATTTATTTTTCTTATAGAAGTGTAGCTTTGTAAATGAGAAGTTATTCCTACCTTATGCTCATTCTTTTCACCCTTATCCCAAGTTATCAAACTGAACTAGATACGTAATGGTTTTTTTCCTTTCTTTTTAACTTGCATCTAAATAAAACAGGCAACAGACTAATTCATAAAATTGATTTTACTGTTTGAAGTTTGACCAAGAAAACTTAGTGAGCCTGCCTATGTGTATGTTTTAAACCTTTAAAACCAACAAGTTGTATATATGTATTCTTGTCATCACTTCTGTGGAATTATGTTTGCTCCAAAAATGTGCCATCTGGCATGAACCTGAGTATATTTGCAGGGGATTCTACCCTCACTGAAGTCAAGAAGAGTTCTGATGTTGTCTGCAGTCGAGCTGTGATCTTCAGAAGAAGAGCTTCCAGGAGAAGCTGGAAATATTTGAAGAGCAGACAAGCATGATATGTAAAAGTTCTTCTCAGGGACAGCCTAGGAAAAGCATGATTTTTACCTACTGTTGTAACTCAGAACAAGTTAGGCAAGGTTAATTACAGCATAATAGGGTTTAATTTAGCTGGGAATGAGGGTATGGTGGCTGCTAGCAGTGTTTCTCAAACTGCAAGGCTGGCCTCCTTAGGCAAGCTTACACAAGCCCAAGGCAAATGGAAAAACACACTTTGTCTGGGACTTGGCAAAGGTAGAACCCCCACATCTATTAATGATGATTCCTCATTTGCCAAGGCAAAAATTGAAATGTTCTCCCAAGGAAAATATTAACGACCTGTCCCACTTAAGGGTCTGATGATTCAATACCATTCTGTCTGCGTTTAATATATGGCGCTCATAATCACGGTCTCTGAGCACCTCCCAAATATTTAAAAAGAAGTAACACTGGTGTTCTTCACACACAGTTCCCATTACTTTCAGTGGGTGTTGTGGATGTTTAAACAGAGCAGAGCCCTGAAGAGTTGAAAATAGACTTGCAAAACACACGAGTATTTAGATCCACAGCTGGCTTGAATCGGCACAGCCCTTTTAACTTCAGTGGAGTCACACAGATTTACACTAGCTGGGATTTGACCCAGTGTTTTTTCCTCTCCTACGCTATCTCCAGTGATAAATCTGATCCTCTCAGATGACTGTATCCAAGCTGTCTGCTGGCTTCAGCAGGAATACTAACTGTACAAAGTAGGATTTCCTGTTTCAAGGGAATCCTCTTTGCCCTTCTTAGTACAGCTCAAGATGATTTAAGTTTATTTTCCTGTGTTTGAGTGCAATGTGCCCTGAAAAAAGTTTGAAAGAAACCTGCTTGATAGGGTTAAGAAAAGAGTTTTGTTTTTTTAAGGATAGTGTTAATCATTCTGGAAGAGCAAACCTGTGGGAGAGGTTCTGCTTACACAAGGACAGGACCGTGATGTTCTCTTACTGGGGTGCCCATGTCAAGACAAACCTCTGCTGATTATTTACATAAACTGATGTTTCATTGTAGTCCATGGCTGAAATTCGGGAGGGTCACAGCATTACTGAAATGCCTCTTTTACATGTGTTTTATTCTGTGAGATTTTAAAGGTATGGAATCAGGTTGACTTCTAACCATTGTTTTTCCTCTCTCAGTCTGGGTGAACTCCTGATGACAGGCTTGTAGTTTTCATAAGCTGGCAGTAAGCCATGTGGATGAACAAACAAACAAACAAAAATCCCCAAGAAATACGCAATGAAAACCTCTGGGCAAACAGCCCTTCCTTGTGATATTGTCTAAGCTAAGCAAAAGCCTGAGGGGATAAAGGGAGGAGACTTCTGCCAAACTTAGTAAAACGTTGCCCCACAGTTGCAAACCATGTCTTTAGCTCTTACTATTAACACCCCAGACAATATTTTAGTTGCTTATCACTGGAATCTTGGTCTTTGGATAATAACATTTAATTTTTTTACTCCGTTTTTAAATGAGTAGCAAAGGTATTATGGCCAGACTGGAAGGATAGGTGGATTAAACCTTCTGGTTCTGGACTAACCCCTGGACTAAGGAGGTGTTTCTCATTGTCTGCTCTGCCCAAGAACAGGAAGTAGAGGCACATTCCTCCCTCCCCACCCTTTTCTGTAGGCTGCTTAATGCTTTGGCAGCATCTCAGAGTTTCAGCACACGGTGGGATGCTGATTGGTCAGAGATTCAGGTAGGAACACCAAGTATGCATTCAAATCAAATCCACATTTGCATTGAGAAAGGTGTGTTTTGAGTTGCTCTGTCTTTGTAACCTACTGAACAATGGCCCTCTGCACAGCAGTAATACAGATGTCAGTTCTTCTCAGCTATTGAGTAATGCTGTAATCAGGGCATCCTAAGCACCACACTTAGGCATTATACTTACCTTCTTGAACAAGAATAGTTGCATCTCTAAAACTCCTTAAAAATAACAGCAAAGGTTGTTTTGTGAAAAACTAAACTAAAAAGTATTTATAGACATCAGTAGCCAACATTCACAGGAGGTTTATGCTTAACTTCTGGGATTGTACTTGAAATGTTCTACACACAATAATTTCCATGCTGAGAGACCACACTTCCACCACTTGGAATATCAGAAATTCTTGGGCCTGATCTGACCCTTTGCTTTGTTGACCTGAGGGACACAGAAGGTTCACCCACTGGTGGAAGCTTTTAATTCTATAGGCATGGATTAACGACCATTCTTTCAGCCCATGTCAATTGGAGTTCGTTCTTCCATTTCTGTGTAGCTATACCAGCTTACCCCAACTCAGGTGCAGGTCTTGAAATTATTTCTCCCTACAAGTGATTTTCTGCTCAAAACTGAGGATGAAGAATGCAGGTAATTTTGGAAAACTCTGTTTTCCAAATACAGTTGATTGCCTGTATTAGCAGTAATGTCATCCCCATAAGATAAATGGTGTGACAAAGTCTGTGCTTGGTAACAATGAAGGCACGATTTCTTTGCTGACTGGTTTGGGTTTCGTTCCTTTCTTTGACAAAAAAAGCTATCTGAAAACCTGTGATTTAGAATTTCCGTTATGCTCATTTTAAAAGTGTTCACGATATCCAGCAATTTCTGAGAATAAAGTTATTCAGTTGCTCCAGTGTTTATGGGAGCCCAGGGTGAGAGAGGTGGTGCTGGGTTAAGCATTGATGACCTTAAAGTCTTTTCTAACCTAAAGATCTCCCTTTATCTTATGTGGCTTCATGTAATCTTTTTTGTGTTCTTTGGCAGATCCAGCACCCAGATAATTTTGTTTTAAATGGTGTTTGGGAATACCAGTAAAGGAAATTGCTTTTGCAAACATTAATTTCTATAAGCATATTGTCAAGGTGTAATATTTACTGTTTGAGCTTCTTTCTTTCCCTCCTTTTTTTTTTTTTTTTTTTGTGTGTGTGTCTGTGTGTGTGTGTGACATATTTGAGTCCCACAGGGTGGAGGTGTAGCAGTGTTTGTAGCTGGAGTAGTGTTCTGCCAATTTACCTTTTATTTTATTACTTGGATAATATTCACCTGAAAAAAAAAAAAAGGTAAATAAAATTTCTAGTTGCCTGAACTAACTTTATGGTTGGTGCAGACAAATGGCCATTCTCAGGCATGATTCAATATATCATCTTAAACTGGGTGGCTGAACTAAGTGAGTCTCATTCTACCCTAAAAGTACCTGTTTCTCTTAGTTTGCTAGAAAGTGGGGCAGCATCACCAAATCAGCCATGAGACTTACACATTGTGGTCCATGGCGACTTGAACCCCCTTGTGAGTCCCCTGTTAGTTTTAGTCCAATACAAACCCTGTAGCTGCTCTACTCCATCAGTTATGTCCATGTAGTTCCTCAGCTGCTAGGTTTATGTGAATCACCTTTTTTCTTGCTTCCTGGAGTGCAGCAGGAAGCAATTTTTAGAACAGGCACTAAAATTAGAAATAATTCAGTGACACTTTTATAGTAGTCGCATGCAGGAGTACTTGTTCTGTAGTAGTTTAACCTTCACGGTGTCATAAAACAGCTGTAGAGCTGGTTTTGGTGTTAAGATTAAATAAATTTATAATAATGTTTACTTACCACATTTTGTGAATCTACACAGAGCTATTTTTGCCAGTAGCTTTTTCCTGATTCCATAAGAAATCAGAACTAGGAGAACTGGTCTTAAAACAAAGCCCCAACTGCTTTTTGGGGGTGGGTTTCTGGTTATTTTTTTCCTCCAGGAACATTTTGCATAGTTGGTTTGGGTTTATAACAAAAATGTAGTATATTGGCCCTTTTTTCATTTCAGGCATTTTAAATCTGTTCTAGTAAATGGCATCTTTTCTGGGTCTTGCAACACAGCCAGCCTTATGAACCTGATCAATGTCATTAGTTCATTAATTGCTCTGGTATTTTCATCCCAAGTACCTTTTTTAGCCTATTTTGTTAGATGCTTTTTTCCCCAAAGTCTGCCCTTTCAGGATTTGTGTGATTTAAAGATAACTCAGTATCTTTATTTAAGGCAGTTCCCAGCTGCCATTGTGGCAGAAGGGTTTGAAATAGTAATCTGACGACATAGAAATGCTCAGAAACTGGTAAACAAATGGAATCAAAGCCATTTTTACTCTCGTGACTTTTGTTGAAGAGCGAGGATGAATGATTCATTATGCCCTCTTTTTTTCCCCTTCATTTTCCTAATACTGGGAATTGGCAATATTGCATTGTAATAAGCCTCTAAATATGTTCTCTATTAATATTGTGACATCCAAACAGAAAGCCAAATCTTTTCTCTTTCACATGGGCTTAAAACCAGGAAAACACCAGTTACGGAACAGAATAAACAAACAGAAGATGCTAAAACTGCTACAGTGATCTGTGCATTTGTCATTTCAGGTAAAACCAGTGATTCCCAATCCCAAATTCTGTCTGGCCCAGTCTGTGTTTTGCTGCCTGGCACATGGAAAAATTAGTTTTGGTGGGCTATGGAGAAGGGCAGTTTACATTCTGGCAGCAAGACAGATAGAAAGAGGTTCCCTCCATGACTCTATTGCCTGGGGACAGAATTCATAACCACCTGGCTCCAGGCAAGGAAGGATCTGTAGTAGGCAGAGGTGACTCTGTGCACTATAGCCTTTCTCTCTCAAATATCTTGAATTTGCCTTCTGAATTCATCTCAGATCAGCTTGCTGCGGAGTATGATGACTTTTGTGGATCATGTTCCTGGACACCTCAGTCTCCCTGCTAGATGGATGTGATCTAAAAGGTGATTTAGAATTAGGAGGAGGTCTGACAGGGTTTTTATTCTAATTTGATCCTTCTGCTCTTGCTGCAGTATGTATGTAAACTTGGCTCATCATACCCTGACATATTCACACAGCTTGAGGTGGACTCAGCAGAGCTGTGCAGGTTTCTTTGGGATCACTGTTGGCTTCCCACCTCAGCAGCACATTTCCAAGTACTAAAGGTCAAAGTGGTGGCATCCCAGGCTCCCTCTAACAAGATTCAGATGTACAATTGTAAAAGGCAATTTTGTGCTCATGTCAAATTAAAGAATAGTGTTTTATTGTTTTCATAGACTCAAATTTATAAGACCAGAAGAGGATATTCACATGACACTAATTTTAGATGGCATGTGTGAGAGGCTTATCTTCCCAGACTTCTCCAAAGGGAGGACAAAGGACTGTAGCAAGCTCCTGGACAGAATCCCCTTTGCTATAGAAGGAGTGTAGAAAACTCGCTTATATCAAATGCATGTCAGGATGCAATGTGAATATCTTCCATTGGTATAATCTAGTTCCCTCTCTTGCATAACACTGCTAATAGGATGCCCCTGGAATATTTATGGTTAGGAATAGAACACATCTTTAACAAGGACATGTGGTCCAATTGAAAAAATAAGGCAATTTCCAGACTTTCTAAAATAAACAGGAGATTCAGCACATATAATAATGTTGTTCACATCTTCCCTCTCTATTTTTCTTTCCCTAGTAAATACAAACATATTTTTCCTGGCTCTTTTTATGCATTCCATTTGGTAATGAGGTTTAAAGAAAAAACACAGTGACCACACTACTTTAAAAACAAGCACTGGATTTTTATATTTGTGTAGACAGTGTGTTAAGCATCTAATATTCCAGGACAGGCCAGCCTCCGGCAAAGTTGTGCCTTTTAAGACCCAAAGCCTAAATTTAGCTCCAAAATCCATATTTAGACTTAATTTTAAGTGGTCTAGAAAGTCAGCTTGTAAGATACTGCATCTTTCAGCCTGTCAGCATCCAGGAACATGGGCATTGCCAGTATTCACTGGCTGTCCAATACTCATCACATCTGGGCTGGTGTCAGTCTGAACCCATACAGCTGTGACTTCAGATGCTATTTAGGGATGCTACAGTGAACACTGTTTCTATGACAGGGGTTTCTGCCTGTGTAAATGGCTTCATGAAGCTATCAGTTATTATTATTACTTGTTATTAATTGATCAATTAAAGCAAATACAGAATGTGTTTTAATAAAACTGTAATTTTTTTTTTGACAGAGAGAGAGAACTAACTTCAGATGGCTTCCCACTGAGAAAAAGTATCAATAGTGTTCCATATACCACAAGTTCCAGAAAGAGCATGAAGACTATAGTCAGCTTATTATACAATGCCTCTTGAGAAAATTTCTGAATATAATGGCAATAAAAATAAGTTGCTGCCCATCTTCCTTTAAGGGCAGAGTTTTCATCATGGCTAAGCATTGTGCAAAAGATATCCTTTCCTGCTGGTAGCAGCTTCTCTGTCCTGGGACAGAAGTTCATTCATCAGAGACAGGAAGAGACACCTCTGGGACCTGTGTGTCTATAGCCACATTTAGCTATACCAGCATTCATATAACTGAGGCAGTTAAGGAAAAAGAATAGGCTATGGGCTGACCTAATTGTATTGTCAAACCATCCACTCCTGTGCCCCTCCTTCCCATATGTAGGTTGTTAGTTTAAAAAAAAAAAAGGCAAAGGGCCATTACTTCGGTGGTGGCATGTCACCCTACCTAACCAAGCTGGAGAGAGGACAGAACTGTCGAAGTCCTGGTGCCATAGGCTCTAATCTGGATGGCTTTGGTCTTTCATTCGGGTGCTTTCAGTCATGACTTTTGGGTCACTGCTGTTGATAAAATGGAAACTGCCATCTTCGCCAAGGTAAGTCAGAAGCATAAGTGAAGACTTTAGTGCTCTCGCCATCCCTATAAATGTATGTGAATTTGGCTTCTGAGTGGTTGGGAATCTGTGGTGAGTACATGCAACCTTGTATAAACTAGGGTTATTCCTGACTGTGTACTGGAAATTGAGCAAGATCTACTAAGGAGCTGAAAATAATAGGTTATTGTGGGGCCAGGGGAGCTGCTGTGTTGCCAGAGGAGCTGGAAGCTCTTGCTCTTAATGAAGCAGATAAATGATGGCTTGGTAGTGGGTGGATGGGCATCTTGCTGCAGGATTGGCATGGGGAGGCACTGGCCTAGGAAAGCAGCCAAACAATGTGTTTATTTGGCTGTACTAAGCTCATGCTTCTATGTGCATTTGATAAAAGTGGTGAAAGGAAGGCAAGAATGGGATGGGTGCCCTGGTGCAGGACTTAGGATGAATGTGTTAGGAAAAGGGTAGAAAAGAGAGTGGGTATTTATTTATTTTGGGGTCTTTTTCAATGAAAGTTTGATTCCTTCTCTCTCTCCCAGTGACATGTCTTCCTCTGTGTGGGAATGCTACTTTTTCTGCCCTTTGCCTTCACTTGCTCTCTTTGTTTCCCTTCCCCCCACCCCCGCCATGTTTCCTTTCATCTTCACACATCATCTTCCTGACTGCATTTCCAAAATCCTGTTTCACTCTGATCTCTTTCTCCAGTCCCACCTGCCAGAAGGATCATCAGAGAAGAAAGTAACCTTTGTTGCTCAAAGCTGTTGCTAGCTTTCCCAGGTTAGACCCAGTTATGGTTTAGTTAGCAGAATCAGTGAACCAGAGAGATTGCCTCTCCCAGTTATTGTTTCAGTCTTCCAAAGATGATGTGTCTGAATTCTGTCCTCCCCCACTGGAAACAAACTTTTCCTTTGTTTGAATGATCAATTTGCATCTGTTATGTGATGGACTGTTTTGTCTTGATGTGTTTAGCAGAGATGGCTGAAGGCTTCTCAGCTATGCAGGCAAAGGAGCCAAACTCTGATACGTTGTCCTATAAACAAGGCCATTGACCAGGTGTCATCTGCTATAGGAAACTAAAATTATGGGGGAGAAATTCTGGCTTGATGTCCCTACAGTTGTGGGGAAGATGTGCCTGTACGAGAGCCAGGGACATCCCTTTTTCCACAGCAGGGTCTGTAACTTCTGGCTTGGCTTTCTAAAGCTCTGGCAAAGGGAGTAGAGGCACTGGAGCTCAAGGTCCTTAGGCCATGTTTGGTTGCCTGTTGCACTAGAGAACTGCTTACTTTGCCGGTAGCTGGAGCTGGTCCTGCTCCTCATTTCCTCCATGTATATCGAGTACTGGTTGAGGATGGCCCAGAGACACACTGGTAAGCCCATAGGAGCCTCATGTACCAGCAAAGTATTTATAGCTTGAAAATGTCTGGGTATGAGTGGGTACAGAGGGAGTGCTTTTCCAGTTTAGGGAACCATTTGTAGTTTGAACTGTCACATTTTGCAAGAACCTGTCATCGCTTTTTGTGTCATGGGCTCTCCAGCAATGTTTTCCATGTGCAAGACTGATACTCTTACACCCCCTTTCTGTCTTGTTTCACAGAAAACTGCATTAATTATCCTTTTCCTTCCCAAGCTGTCAGCACCCTGACAGTGGTTACGGTCTTCACCCTTTCTATTCTAGGACAGAGAATAAACAATTTACAGCCAAACTTCAGTGCCAAATTTGACTAACTAGAAAAAGAAGGGTTTTTTCTGAAGAAGGTCAATCATTGATTTGTCTGGTCTAGCCACTTGATTTTAAAACTTTGTAAAGCACTCTCATATAGGATGGGATGGGGTGAGGTGGGAAGAGAAAGAAAGAACTACTGCTGGCCTGCTGTTTCACTTGTTTATTGTGACATTATTAAGTGAGAATGACTGATTGGCAGGTCTCAGAGGTTGTGATCAGTGGCACAGGGTGTGGTACTGAGTCCAGTTCCGGGCCTCTCAGTGCAAGAGAGACATAGAGCTACTGGAGTGAATCCAGAGGAGTGCTACAAAGATGATGAGGGGTCTGGAGCATCTCTCTTAGGAAAGGCTGAGGGAGCTGGGCCTGTTCAACCTCAAGAAGAGATAACTGAGGGGGTAGCTCATCAAAGTATATGAGTGTCTGAAGGGTGGGTGTCAAGCCAGGCTCTTCTTGGTGGTACCAAGCAATAGGATGAGATGCAATGGGCAGGAACTGGAACGCAGTAACCACCACCCGAACATGAGGAAGAACTTCTTTAATGTGCGGGTGACTGAGCACTGGAACAGAAGGGCTGTGGAGTCTCTTGTTGTCTGGACACAATCCCGAGTCATGAATTCCTATTTTTTTTTAAATCGAGACCTTTCCCAGGGTGCAGAAGGCAGGGCCACATTCCAGCTGTTGCCACGTGGGCGTCCCCCCATGTCCCCCGGTGTCGCCCCCCCGGTGTCGCCCCCCGGTGTCCCCCCCCTGTGTCCCCCCATGTCACCCAGTGTCCCCTCCCCGGTGTCCCCCCCCCGGTGTCCCCCCATGTCCCCCAGTGTCCGCCCCCCCGGTGTTCCCGGTCCCCGCGGTTCCTGGCGGGGCAGCGCCACCTGCCGGGAGCGCCGCGCACCGACCGGCGCTGCGGGCGGCCCGGGAGCGCCTGGATGGGAGGATGGGATGATGGATGGATGGATGGATGGATGGATATGTCTTTTCCCGGGTTTGGGATCCCAGCGCCTCTCAGGATTACCGATGTTTGTCAATCAAAAAGTTCTTGACCCTTGTTGCAAATGATATCTGTTCTGGCTGACGAAATGCAATCACCCTGTCCTGTCCTGTGTCCCTTGCTGGCAAACCAGCCCCTTTTCGGTTGAGACACACCATTTTCTCTATTCAAATAAGTATATTTAAAAACTGTATTCAGAAAATCGAGTCTCTCTGCTTGGTTAAAGGATTAATAAGGTGCTCGGCTTTGGTTGGGGCCATAAGAAAAACACAGTCAAGGTCCAATGTGGGGAAGGAAATAAAAGAGCAACTTCTCCAGTAAAAAAAGATGAGCTGAGAAGACATACGAGATGAGGCCACACAGAGCATTCTGTAGTGCGTTTCCTGACTTTGTTACGATGTAGTCTTCATTCTGTAGGAGGGGATCAGGGAGGGGAGGAGGCTGCACTTTCAGGGCTGTCCTCGATATGTTCTCAAGTCACAAAAGCTCCTTGGGCATTCTCATGTTTGTTATTGAGGCTATTTTACCTTTGATGAAAATATGGCTATGTAGAACTTGATGCTTTCTTTTTGAACTAGTCTTTTGCCACAAAGCAGACTGTCCCTGAAAATGTCTTCATGTGAACTGTACTGGGGAGATGGGGAACTATTTGTCGAAGGCTAGAAGCCTGCTCTGCATTGTTCCCTCTAGCCCTCCCGCACACACAAGGTCTCCTCTGGGTCCCATTTGCTGCCCAGGGATCTTGCAGCCCCACGAGAGGGTTTCCCGCCCATCCAGAGTCACTCGGCCGCTGAGACGAGGATAAAGAGCAGGGCACTTTGTTAATGCCCGTTCACACCTCTGCAGTGGAGCAAAGTTTGCTGGCACCCCAGGGGTGGGCAGCGTGGAGCTGTTGCCTTGCTTAAGGAACAGGTGGTTTTTCTTGCTTCTCACGCTGTTTGTGTGAGGTTGTTAACACAAACCTGTCACGGGAGAGAACAGAACAGCCCCCTGAGCATCCGCTCCTGCGGGAGTGTCCATCACCACCCATCCCTAGCAGCCCGCGGGATCCCTCTGTGGGGATCCTCCCCACAAGGAGACTAAACCACAGCACCCAGCTGCTGCAAGAAGCTCTTTGTTTTCTGATCTCTGCCTCTCATGTCCGCTGAGACAGAGTCGTGAGGGCATCTTCTCCCGAGTCGGGTCCCTCCGCAGAGGGAGCGGCCGCTGACGGAGGGAGGTGGTGCTGCCCCGCCGGGCACGGGGCCGCTCTCCAGGGTGCTGAACCGCATCCCGCCGCCCCGTCCAGCCCCGGAGGGGCAGCGGGGTCCCTGTCCCCCCGGGCTGCACGGAAAGAGGACCAGCCTTTGTGCCCAAGCCCCGTACAGCATATCCTCGCCGAGCACTCTCTGGATGCGCGTCCCGCACCGAGGGAAAAGGCGGTTTAACCAGGCGGGAAGAATACGGAAAAAGTAGACCTCACTCCTACTCTCCCCTTTAAAAACCACCCAACCAAACATTGAAAAGGAGGCAGTTGTGAGCTTTGGCTTGTTTTTGAATTTTTGTTTGTTTGTTTTCCGCTCTTCCTACAGGCTGTTGCTGATCAAAACACATCTGGGCAGAAGTAAATTGAACAGTATTAAAGCCCCAGATCTACAGTGGAAGCAGGACACTAATGTGCCTGGATAGGCTGTTTCACAGAGGAGATGGTAGCTAGAGCTGAGCATAAGAAGAACCTAAGCAAGCGAGTGAGGGTTAAACTGGCATGATTAGGGTGACAAGAAATTAAACGGGAGACCATGGACTGCATACTATCTCTCTTTATGACTTGCAAATTAGAATGGAAATTAAAAAGCTTGAACACAGAGATCCCCACGCCTCCCAGACACGGACAACTGAGCAAAAGATTGTCTGTAACTGTCTTTCATTAAGTGGTGTCAGGCTTTCCTTCCCCTGACCTTCACCAGTTGTTTACAGGAAGGTCTTCGATCTCCCCTTGGAGAACAGGGTCACGAAGAGGCAAGAGACCGAGACAGAGCAGCTCCGAGATCTGCTCTGAGCTTCCGAGCCCAGGCAGTGACCATGCACCAATCTATTTTACCCAGCCCTCCCCTACAAGACAGGTCACGACCTAGGGCTTTCTTAAGCCCTTGCTTTGCTCCAGAGTTATGAGATCCTTGTTGTGGCCTGAATTACCCCAAGTGCAGGCGGGACGTGGTCTTGGCATGGCAGGGAACCCCTTTACTGTGGTGGGAACTAAAAAGGGGTGCTGCAGGCCGGGCTTGATCCCTCAGGACAACAGGTGTGGCAAGGAGGCACCGTTGAAATGAGCAGAGGGCAGAGCTCCAGGGCTGTGAGGAAAAGGCACCCAAGCACAGAGCTGGAAGGAGAACTACCCCGAGTCAGGACGGAGCTGTCCAGCCTGGCTCACCTCGGGGACAGCGAGAAAATCTGCCTCGGGGGGTGAATTTACCTACGCTTCTCCGTGTGTCCTCTCCGTCCCTTCTGGTGCAGGCACATTCCGCCTGCAGAGCCCCTGCAGTGTCATCGCGGGCCCGGCATCTTCCCTCTCGCAGCCCTGACTGTAACTGGGAGGGGGAGAGGGCCGGGGGCTTCTCCGAGCAGCCCCCTGGGCCCCAGGGATGTCCCATGCGGTCGGCCCAGCCCTGCAGCTTCACCGGGGCGCTCCCAGGTCTCTGGGGTGGCCGCATCCCCACCTGCGTGTGAACACGCGCGGGGGTAGAAGCGGGGAGGTGTCTGTGTTTGCGTTTCACGCCGCTTTCCACCGATACGATCGTTATTTTCTCCACAGCCTGCCGGGGCTGAAGTTTCCCTTGATGGTCTCAAACTGCCCGCCCCGCAGATCAATTAAACCCAGCGCCGGCCTGATCGACATAAAGGGCAGGCCACACAGCAAACAAACAAACCAACCCAAAACAAAACGGCGCCCCCGCGGCTCCCAGGGCCGCCCCGCGCCCCCCGGGCCGCCCGCGGTGGAGAGCGCCCGGGAACGCCCCGAAACCTGCAGGGCCCTCGGGGAAAGCAGCTCCCGCTGTCCCCGCCGCGGGGAGCGGGGCCGGGCACCGCCGGAGCATCCCCGGCCTCCCCCCGTCCTCTCGGGCTGTCCCGGCGGGGACAAGGGACGGGGACGGGGAAAGCCGCCTCCGGGGTCCCCGAGGGATCCTGCTGTCCCCCTCCGAGGTCCCGGCGCCGCTTGCGTTGCCTCGGGGACCGCTTTGAATCGGCGCCCGCCTCCCCTGGCCACCCTCCCAGCCCACTCCGCCATCGCTCTCTTTAAAGAACCACTCATTTATCGTGTTTTCCTAATTATGTTTTATTTAGCTATTCATGAGCTATTTGGTGTTGCACTGACTAGGGTTATTCCTGCTCTGCTTTCCTTTCTCTCCCTCCCCCTCTTCCCGCGCTTTGATGTCCTCTTGCATATTATACAAACAAGATCAAAAGCTACTTTTACCACCTCCGCCCACCTCACACAGTATTTGTTACGGGAGAAAGTGTGTTTCGGGTCAAAACGCTGCCTTGTTAGAGAGAGCTACTACCTAGCTGAAACCGGGGTGGGGGGGATGGGAGAGGGTGGATGTGAAGAACGGGGAGTGGGGACACAATACCAAGTACATGAACTTTAAAGTGAGCCCTATTACCACGTTATTTAAAGGTCTGATAGTGTCAGGTATAATACTGAAGAAAAATGTTATGTCGGACAAAATGCTTATATTTTCCTGCGGTATTAATGAGAAGCTTGCCCTGGGCTATTTCGCCATCTCAGAGGGCAGCAGATGCAGAAAGTCCCTGGGGAGTAGATCTTTGAAATTTCATCAGCATTCATGGGTGACCTAGCCTTTTCAAGCACAATGATAGACATGATAAATCATCTTTGCAACGAATTCTAATTATCCTTTATATGGCCAGGTTGCCTCTCGAAAAGCAGAAATCTAACACTTTTCCATATTGCTTCCAGATTTCAGTGAGGGTGTTAGAAGTCTTGTGCTGACCTTCTTCCCCACTGCCGACTGTGTTGTCTGACATTAGCCCTAAACCCCTGAGTGTGCCTGAGTCAAACTACTCTATTAAGTTACACGCTTGCCTGTATTGAACTAAATTTAATTCCTTTCCTCTCTTACCCAATGAAATTATGTGGCACAGTGTAAGATAGGATTAGAAGTATATCATTATAGCAATTAATACTATAATGCCTCCATGATTAGTGTGCTACATTGAATTTCATGGATTTTTGCTCACTGTTGCCTAGATTTCCCTTGGGTCCTCTAGCCCAAACCATTGTATTCTTAGTAAATTAAATGTGAAATCACGGCAATATACTTAATAAATCCACTATCACCTGTATGGTGTATTAATAAAGGAGTTGGGTGCAACCTGTACAGCATCACCTTGCAGTGTGGGATGTGCACACTGGGAAGGCCATTTCCCTTGAGGAGATGGCAGCCGCCTGCTCTGTCCCTGCTCTCCTGCCCCACTTTCTCTCTGCTTGCAGAGCAAGCCCAGGGGAGCAGAACTGTGGGAGCCCAGCACTGCTCATCCCAAAGCAGGGAACAAGGGGGATGGATTTAGGCTTGTGGCTTGCAGAGGGAATGCCTTGTTCCATGGTTAGTTGTGGATGCGAATGCATTGCAATGCAGTAGCCTCACACCTTGCTTAGGGACTTGAATGAAATCCCCCACCCAGGGAGGTTCAAGTCTTCTCCCACCTCGCCTTGGGGAGGAGGGGGGTGGTCTTTAAAGAGAAGCCTGTTTGAAGTGGCCCTGATGGAAATGGGGTTATTTCAGAGGTACAGTAATGGCTGTCTGGTTATCTGCAGCCAGGGCTCTGTGGCGGGGAGATAAGATATTTATTAAGAGACCCGTTTTAATGCTCAGGGATCGCTTTCAGAGGGCCCAAGAAAAATGGACTTTATCTAGTCTATTATTATGTACAGTCACCCTGTTGATGTTTTACTTTAGTTTAGACACCATGAATAAAAGGTAATAACTTTCCCTTCAGCTTGTTTATCGGCAAGACACCTGAGGGCAGTGGGGTGGGGAGATATTTGCTTTAATAGGAGTGATTAAAGGGAGACTCCAGAATTAGGGGTGAGGTTGGGGTTGCACAGGGACCCTCAGTGCCTGACATTCAGGGCATATTTTAGACCCAGACCTTCCCAGGGTCTTTGCCAGGAGTCAGGGAAGAAAGACAAATTGCAATGTGGGAGGCAGACCCGGTGGGCCAAAGGTGGCCTGAGGGCAGTGAAGACCTAGGGTCTCCTTGAGGTCAGAACAATATGGTGTGAGCACTTAAATTTGGTTGGCCTGAAGATGTGCAGGATGGGGGCAGATGCCTCAGGCCTTCTCCAAAGCAAGCAACAAGTCTCCCTCACCTGCCCTTGGATGTTTACAAGCCAAGGTGAAAAAAACCCCAATGCACAGGAAATGACATTTCATGCTTCTGGTGATGGGCACTGTTCTACCTCATGCTGAACACCTGAGTTGAGGGCCTGGATGGGACACTTTTTACCTGGACTGTTGATGTCCATACCACCATTCTGCTTGAACAATTTCTCCTTCTGCCCTCCCCTTCACCCACTTCTTGATAAAGTGACACCTTCCAAGCCCAGGGATCTTCTGGCACGGGGGAATGTCCCACTTGTGCAGCAGAGCATGGGGGAAGACTTTGAATGCATAGTGGTGCACAGTAAGACAGGAGGCTGGGACAGAGTTGTTAGGGGATGAGAGGATGAGTCTGTGCAAAGTGGCACAGGGATTGCAGGTGGGTTCAGGGACCAGCTAACACATTGGCACATCTCTGGTCTGACATGTCTACATCAGGAAGGGACACAATGACGAGCCAAACAAATCCTTGCACCGTTGCTGTAAGCATCTCACCACTCTCACCTCTTCTGCTCCCTCCCAGCACTGCTTCTGTGCTTTCCTGTGTCATCTGTATACCTACATCCTACAGAGACACCCATTAACCCACTTTCTTCATCTAACACAGGATCATCATTAGCTGGAAGTCCAGAATAGACAACCCAGTAAATTCAGAATTAAGATAAGACATGGTGTCCTTTCATAGCTATAGAGACTTAAGACCTCTCTTTCTCTACTTACTTTTCCTCCCTCCTCCTTCCTCCATTCCCCCTCCCTTTCCTCATCTCTGTTCCTCCTTTCCTCTGCGCTCCCCTGAAGCACCCACCGTCTCGCAGCTCACCCACGACGTCCCAGTCTGGGTCCGGAGCGAGGCTGTGGGGCAGGACCTCAGCCCAGCCCAGGCCGCAGCTGCGGGTGGGAGGAGCGGGACCCCCGCCCTCCGCCCAGCACGGGTGTCCGGCGCGGAGCCCGCGGCTGCCCCGCGGAGCCGGGCTAAACAGATTGTTCAACTCTCTTTCACTGCAGGCGATATGAAGCTGGATAATGCTTTGGTCAAGGGGGGATTATTTGTTTAGCGGGAAAGTACTCGGGAAGGGGTTAGCGCTTTGTCCGGAGCCCCATCCATCCCGCCCGCCCCCACGGGACGGGCTGCGCCTTGGCGGAGACCCGCGGTGCAAGAGCTCTGCCCCGGCCCCCAGGCCGGGACACTGGTCGGCCGGAGAGGCATCCTGCAGTGGGGCTGCCCATCGGGTACCCGTGTCTCGATCCCTCGACGAGGTGGAGCTGGCTCCGTCCTGCCGTCCGCATCCACTGCAAATAAAATTAACCAGGGGGAGAGAAGAGAGGGGAAAGCTTTTTGGAGGAAAGGCCGATTCCCTTCCGTAAAGTGCTTTGTCCCTGCTCCCTCAGGCTTTCCTTTTTTTTAACCTTCCCCTATTTTTTTTTTTTGGTGCGTGTCTTTCTTCCCTCCTAAACTGACTTCACTGGCAAGCTTTTTCCCTCCTTGCGCTCACCCCGGAGGAGGAGGAGGAGGAGAAGGAGGAGGGAAAAAACAACCCACCAACCCAGCCACTAAACCCACCCAGCAGTGGATGGGGGGAGGCAGGAGGCTCGCAGTGCGGGCTCCTGGCCAGCGGGCGGTGGGAGCCCCCTCGCTCGGCGAGCTGATGGCCGGCGGCGGGGGATCAGGGCGCTGCCGGCCCCGCGCACCCAGCGCAGCCGCGGCCCCGGCCGCGGTCCCGGCGCCGGTGGGGCGCTGAGGGCTCCGCGCCCGCGCTCGCTCGTCAGACAAGGTGCGCTGAGGGGGGATAAAACGGGAGGGAGAGCGGCAGAGAGAGGCAGGGAGGCTGGCGGGTCTGCCCGGCTGCTGGCTACCTCACCCCGGCGGCGCATCCTGGTAGATGACGGAGTAACTCACCCGCGTCTGGCTTTTTTTTTTTTCCCTTTTTCCCCCCTTCTTTTTTTAAAGGGGTGGGAGGTGTTTGCTATTTTATCCTTTTTTTTTTTTTCTTCTCCCTCTGTGTGCGTGTGTGTATACAAATACATCGCCTCCGCTCAAGGAGCCGGATATTTCCAACCCCAAACTATGGCTTTTCAAAAATCGCCCGATGCCTCCAATGCCACGAGGAAAAACCCCAGCCTCCTGGAAATAGGAGCCTTGTGCTTGGACTCGGAGATCATCTTCGGCTTCACCAGCCACCTCCTGAGGAGGAAAGCCAAGGTAAGGGGACCTTGCCGCCGTCCGGGGGAGCTGGGGAGCGGGAGGGGGTCGGGGGGTCCGGCTGCCTGCCCCGTCCTAGGCCGGCTCACTGGAAGGGGGTGGCAAACTTAGCGGTGCGAAGTTGCGGGCGGCGGTGCCGGGCGGGTTTCAGCACCACGAACAGTCCTGGCGGCTCCGCGGAGAGGCGCGGGGGGACCGCGCTGCCGGCGCGCTGCCGGGGCTCCCCCGCGGGCACCGCGGCGCCTTATGTGACCCCGGTTTCAGGTGGGGAGTGGGGGCACTGCGTCCCGCTGTTTCCAGGAGGGCTTTTTTACTTGCAAAGAAAAGGATGTGGCTCAGCCCCACAGCGCGGCTCAGCCCAGCGCCGGCCGGGGAGCCCACCCCTTTACCCCCCGCCCCGTCCAACCCGAGCCTTGGAGCCGCGGGAGGGTTTTCCACCTGTTCGGGTACAGGAAATTTCGGAGCAAGTTGCCGGAGACGAGGCGGGAGAAGGGAGCCGGGGCGCACCGCCCGGGTGCGGGTGCCTGTGCCGGTCCCGCTTCCCCGCCCGCCCCAAAAGCAGCTCACGGCAGCCCCCGGGCAACAGCCCACGGTCCCCGTCTCTCTGCTTCAGCTCCCACCCAAACTTTTCCAGGGCTGCCGGCGGGCGGGGAGCAGCGGTCGCAGTGGATGGGGCGCTCTGCCCGCGGTGCTGGGGGCGCCTCAGGGCTGTGCCTGTCGCTCACAGTCCCAGCCCTGCCCCAGGGCACGCACCCTTAGGCATAGGGGGGTGGAGGGGCGCCTCACATATGTGCTCGGGAGAGACAGAAAAGTTTAAGCGGCGGCAGAAGGCGACTCTCGGGGAGGATTATTCCCTCCTCCCCCCCATATATAAATATATATATGCATTTCCCCACTCTTTGTGCTCGGCGCTGCTCACTCCGCCGCAGACCCTGCCCCACGGATCAGTGTCACCAGCACCCACCGGCGCGGTGGCAGGGAAAGGGCCAAGAAAGCCGCGTTGGCATCGCCGGGGGAAGCCGCCAGCGCGGCCCCGCAGGGCTCCATCTCCAGCTCCATCTCCAACTCCGGGTCCGTCCCGGGCGGGAGCGGCGGCTCCGCTGTGCGGCGGTGCCGGCAGGTGGCACTCTGGTCACAGGGACGGCGACGAGCCCCGCGGGCACGGCCCGGCCCGGCCCGGCCCCCGCCACCCCGGCAGCGGCACCCGGGGCTGCCGTGACAGACAGCGGCGCGTATTGCTCTCTCAGGGGAAAAAATAAAAGCTAAAAAAGGGGAAAAAGTGCTAAATATACGAGGCGGAGCGGCAGCCAAGTAGACAATTAGCTGCGAACGTTAATTTCTCCATCTGTCAGGTCAATTTTCGCGTGTAGGAGCATCCCGTCGCGGGGCTATGCCCCGCGGCCCCGCGCATCTGCCCGCGGGCTGGGGGGCACCGTACCCCAACCCAGGCAGGACAGCGCCGGAGTGGGGGGAGCGCGCCCCGGCCGGACCCTCGGCCCCCGCTGCCAGCTGGTCCGCACCCACGGTGCCGCTTTCTTGTCCCCGCGGGACCCAAACCCCCCTCCCGGCCCTTTTTTCCGCACTCCCGAGGGTCTCGGAGTGTGAAAGGGGAAAACGACTTGTGTCACACCGGTTTTGGGACTGTCCCATAGGGTCACAATGAAATGGCATCTTTTGCCACTCGCCGCTATCCCAAACCTAAACCCAAACCGCAGCCCGCCCCGGCAGAGGCTCCCCCGCCCCGCTTACCCCACCCGCCCCCGCCCAGCCCCTCCTCCCTTGCCCTCCGAGCACTTTTTCCAGCTTTTTTTGCCGACGTGCTCCCGTGTTCCGGGTCCTTCCCCGTGCCGCCGTGGGGAGCTCACTCCGCCTCCCTCTCCCATCCCAAACTTCACTCCCGTCTCAGCATGGGAGGCAGCATCACCTAGAGCGGCGGCCCGGGCGCGGGGAAGCGGCGCGATCTCAGTTGGCACCCGCGACCCCCGCCCCGCGATGGGCGCCCCGGGCCGGCCGCGCCGCCGGGCACCGCTCCGCCCGCACTAGCGCAGCGGGGCGCGGGGCAGGGGCGCATCCCCCGCTATCATGATCGCTGCCGCCGGCAGGAAGGGTCTGGGACCTGAGCCCCGGGCGCCGGGGGTAAGTTGTGACAACACTCCTCCCTCCCCACGGTTGAGGTTTGGTTTTTTTTGGTTTTTTTTTGTTTTTTTTTTCAGTTCCCCCACCTTTTTCCTTTTTAACTTTTTCTTTTTCCCTCCCGGGAGGGGTCGGAGCGGGGGGGAGCCACGTTGCCTCCGCATCCCGCGTTGCTGAGCAGTGCTTTCTCCGCAGGTGGCGGAGGGGAGCGCGGTGCGGGAGCTCTCCCCGCGGAAGAGGCCGCCGGCCGAGGAGGAGCGCTGCGCCAGCCGCCCTCCGCCCGAGGGCGCGGGGGCCGCCGCGGGGGCCGAGCCGCGGCCGCTGGAGCGGACGGCGGCCGGGGGCTGGTGCCGCAGCTGCCAGGCGCAGCTGGCCGAGCTGAGGAGGCAGGCGGCCCGGCTCGCCGCCGGCGGCTGCCCGCCCAACACACCGCTGGTAAGTTGGGCACAGCGCTGGGGGTGCGGTGGGTGCGGGAGCCTGGACCCCGGGACGGGGCGCAGGTACATCCCCACGGGTTTGGGAGGGGGGCGTGACGGCAAAGCCGTTCTTCAAAAGTTTAAGGAGTTCCCGTCCCGGACTTTATGAAAAAAGCGAAACTGTGTGGCATGGCAGGACGCTCACCCGCTGTTGCAGCGACCGGCTGCCAAGAATAGTTAAAAGAGGGAGTTTGGGGAGCGGAGGGGAGGCTGTGCGGGAGCCGTCCGGGACGCGCCCTCGGAGCCGCCCCGGTGCCGGCGGAGCTCCCCGTGCCGCTGTGCAGGACGCTGTGCCTCCCAGCCCTGCTGACACTGCCCCGAGGATGCCGGCTCGCTGCTGCGATTGGGCTTTGCCTTCATCCTGCCTAAGAGCAGCTGCCTGTGGCAGCGGTTCAGCTCCTCCTTCCTAAGAGTCCATAAAGTGCAGCTGAGAATAGCACTCTCGCGTTTGTGGCGCTGGAGGAAACTTTGAGTGAGATGATTTTGCTGTGCTTTCGCCCTCTGGGCACTTGAACGTGCCTGCCTGGCTGATGGATTCACCCCTGTCTTTAATGTCCCTCGGGCAAGCACTGGCTGTGCCATTTCCCTCGTTTGTGCTTCACGATGGCACTTCGTTTCTGGTAGGGAACAGAGAAAGTAAAAGGAGGATGCCAGAGGTTCCCTCTAATACAGGTGCAGCTTCATTTGCATGTATTGCATTTCCTTTCTGTGTTTGTTTTCTGTATATCAAAGCCCTTTATTATCCTTATCCCTTTTTCTTTAGTCAGAGCTGGTGAAGCAAAAAAGCTTTTGAAAGGTGGTACAGGTGGAAAAATAGTCTTGATACAGAGGCTTGTCTAGACATCTGAAAAGATCCTGAGGATTAGCTGATGGGGCAAAATGCAACAGAAGACCCTGAGATTTTGTTTCAGGACACACAAAACGTGTGTTGGGTTTTTGATAACATTTGGAAGTAATGTATTGTTTTCTAAACAATGCTTATCTAGATGTTTGCAAGAATGGGGGGGAGGGTCTGAAGAGGAAGCCAAACCCTACTGACCTTCGTTTTCATTCAAAGAGTTCCTGTATGATCTACAGAATTCCCATTGAATCTAAATATAGTTTTGTTTGGAAGTGCATTGTGGAGCAGTGTCCGAATGCACAGTGAGGTTTGCATTTTCAGGCCGGATCCAAAGCCCTTTGAGATCACCAGGAGTCTCCCTGTTGAGTTGCTGGGTTTGGAGTGGGCTCTTATTTCTGTAGTGTAAAAGGTCACGTATCTTATCTCATTGGATTCAGAACTGCTGGACCTTTTGTTTTCTGGATTGCTGGGAATGGTGGAAAGAAGTTTGATTTCCCTTGTGAAGTGCCTGCAATAGGCTGCTTCAGCAAGGAGAACAGAAACCCCTGTTCCCACTGTTGGGGTGGGACTCTGCCATGAAGTATTGTGTCCTATCTGGGAACAGATCTCTGCCATGGGAAAAAAAAGTTGCCAGTTCGGGAGAGTCTGAGGCCCTCGGCCAGGTGTTCAGGTGAGGGGACCGGTGAGCAAAGGCCTGTTTGTGTGGTCTCCTTCCTGCAAGTCTCAGGGGACTTCCTTGATAAGCACTTGATGATGGGCAAATTAATCCCCCTTTTCTGCAGGGTTTCAAAGCATGCCTAGGAACATAATAAAATAGTAGTCATCACAGTGTCAGAACCCCAACAGACCTGAGCACAAAGTAACAGATACCTGGAGTTTACTCATTTTGGAGCATATGGTAGCGTTTGATGTTTGAAATTTTTTAAAAACTCCATTCTCTGATGCTTGTGAGACCTGTAGCCTAATTGCAAAGCTGAGACCCCCACTAATCCTGGTGTAGTGAGCATCTCCGCAGGAAGGAAGATGCAATAAACAGTCGTACTTGCTGCCTTCTGAGCGTGAAGTAGGTTAGCGGGAGATAACAGTCAGGGACTTGGCTACTCAGCTGCTGTGAATTGGCCTTGCAGTGGGAATCTGATGCAATATGCTGGCAGGGTGAGCGCTGTGTAATGTTTGTGCCAGAAAGGCAGCTTGCTCGATTTCCCCCCCACACCCCTTTCTTGTTTAATTATATAACAAGACATCTGAAAAAGCAGCTCCTCTCTGTAAGAGTTTCGTGCCCATACAATGCAAGTCCAAAGTTTCTTACAAGCTCTTCTGATGCACTGTCAAACTAAGCAACTACTGGATGAGTAAACACCAGAAGGCTACTGCTTGGAGCACGCTGTTCTTAAAGGATTTACCTCCTTTGCCGTAATAATTAAGGGATCTTTCAGCACAGATTCAGAAAGATTTCCACACCTGGTTGAAAACCCTTTGGAAAGGTGGGTGGGTGCCTCAGAGATGAAAGAAGGGCTAGTTTCCTGCTGTTGATATCTTTCCTGATGAAAGAGAGGAGGTGTATTCTCATGCGTGGGGCAGCTGACAAGGGATTGAATTCACATTAGAATAAAAAGCCAACATACTGTTTGCAGTCTTCAGGGATAACAAATCTAATTGCTTGAGAGGGCTATGATTCATACAGTTTATGTGTTGCAGTCCTTTCAATTAGGCATATTTAAAATATATAAATAATTTAAAGTTTCGGTGCTCAGATGATGTGCATTGATTGCAGAATAGTGTTAGTTGTTTGTGTCTCTTCAAAGTCCTCCAAATCTCTGTGGACAGCTGATAAAAAGATACACCTCTTTGCTTATGTTAAAACTCTTTTAACAGTCTCCCAAGTACAAGATTTACTGCACCCTACACTCTCAATTCCCTTCGTTTTACTGCTGCTGCCTTTACAGTTTGCCACCACAGTGAGGCCTGTGTGTGAATCAAAGTGTGATTTTCATCAAGCGTGAATGGAAACGAGCAAAGTTTAATTTGAAATTATTCCAGATTAGCGTTTTGATACTGCAGTATCGGCATCAGTTGTTGGATCATGTACTGAACTAATGTAGGAGGGAAAACCAAGGTGCCTTGGTTTTTATCCCTAATTAAAAGTTTTGCAGGCTGTGTCCCTGGTGAGTTGGTAATGGGATACAGGATCTCCTACTACCAGAGTTCTGGCTGGAGTGGAGAGCAGGTTGCTGTTCCTGGAAGTTGTTGCTGTTGGCAGCTGTGGGACAATCCACGGGAAATGAGTTGGTGGTCTGTGTCTCACTCCCAGTTGGCAAATAGCCTTGTCACAAAGCCACCACAACAATTACCGCTAATTGGCATCACTGTTGGCAGTTTCACAGGAGAGGCTGAGGACTGAATGGGATGTAGATTAAATTAGTAATAATAATACTTAGCACCTAAAATCTTCACAGTGTTTCACAAATGCTAATTAATCAGTCTGTGTGATGCCCCTGTTAGGTAAGACCCAAACATGCTGTCATTTCTAAAGAGGTGTATGTCTGAACGAGCTGTGTGTCTCCAAAAGGAAAGGGACAGGCAGGGACTGTTCAACATGAGAGATGTGCTCCTGTAGTTGCATTGCTGGAAGTAAACTCTTTGCTGCCTCTGGTGCAGGCAATAACCTTAAGAATATACAGCTGCTGTATTATGTATGTATGTATTAGCTGTATTTTAGCTAATCCCTTATGAGCACAGGAAGAAAGCTCTCTTGGTGTGAGGAACACATACAGGGATGCAACTACATCCACAGAAAGGTTTGATACTGGTGTAAATATTTGGTTATAGAAAAGTAGTAATTGTACCCAGGTATACTGGAATAAAATATTTTTTTTATCAGTACTGAGGGGACGCCAAGATGAGTGGAAGTTCACTTTGGAAGTGATTAGCTTTGGTGATTGTGCTTCACCCAGCCCACAGATTCAGACACCCTATTTCGCTTGTCCCCACCCACCCTTATCCCCAATCCCACCAATCTGAACAGTTTATATTGTACCTATTGCCAGAGGCAACATTAAGCAAGATAGAAGCACTCATATTGCATTGTAGCGTGAGTTCAGGAAGTTCTTGCTGTCTCAGTTTTTAAAAGCTTCTTCCCTGTTTTATTGTTTTATCTTTTTGCCCCCGTTGAATTACCTGCACAGCATGTTCCATGAGACACACCACTGAATGGCTTCCAAGGGCCTGAAGGACAATAAATGAGTGTGGCTCTTTATTGCTGGTGGGATCTACATGTTTAGGTATTTTTTTCTCAAATACCTCAAAATCCCTGTATTCCCAGTTGCCTAGGTAAGCTGTGGCTGGGTACAAAGGAGCACGCTGCCAGCTCTGATCTGCAGGAAGTCTTAGTGACCAGGACAGATCATGCCTTGGTTGCCAGAGAACCGTGAATCATTTGAGGGAGCTAAGCAAGTCCTAGTGGCTTTAGACCTGCTGTTTATATGGACGTGTGTTACCTGTGCAAATGTCAGGCTGTGCTGCTGGATTGAACTCCCATTACTCCTCATTCTGTCAGAGTGATGATCTCTTGGTGGCACACCTGTATGTGCTGCTGATTGCATCACCTGAAGGGGAGATGAAGAACAAAGTCCTGTGGGTTTCTCCTGTATGCCAAATAACCCCCACATGTTTCCATGAACAGCAAAACTAAGGAAGGAGGGTTCTCCCCATCCTTCTGCATTAAACCCAGCTGTTCCCTCCTTGTCCCAGAAGGCTCCATCTTCTCTGCAGCTGCCCACCCACAGTTTGGTTGACAGTAAGCTAGTACTTTGACATGTGGCTTCTGCCAAATAACTAATAACATCTGGCTCCTGCCCAGTTTCTCTCAGAGCCAGTCTGTGAAAGTTGTAGGAACTTTCTCTGGGCCTTCTACCTCAGTTTCAGATCATTTGACAAGTTCAAAAGCTGTTAAGGAGGCCTCGCAGCAAGGAGGATGGAAGGAGGGGCAATGCAGCTGTTCTCACTGCTTTGGAAAACCAGGCTGAGAAGACAGGCATGGGACTAAGGGCTGTGGTTTTAATGCGTGAGAGTTGGGTATGCTTTGTTATTCCCACTGTGGCCACTCTGATGGCATGGTATCAGCAGAAGTAGTGAGAAGGAATGCTCATGTGATTGCTGACTGCCAGTACCTGTATCCTCACTGTGGTGTGCGCTGTTGGGTGCTCCAGAAGCCTGTGCTGCATGTGGGCCTGGGAGAGGGCTCTGTGTCCTTCCTCAGTGTTTGCCTGCAGGCTCATGCTTCCCTGAAAGAGCAAGGATTCAGAGCACGTGGGGACTTCTTACAACATTTGAGGTTCATGTGGAATAGGTCTAAACTTTTAGAAGTAGTTCTTGTCTTCATTGAGTTTTCCTTTCTGTGCCCATTGTTTTATATTAATATGTCAGCCCTTACTACTGGGTGGCACGGTCATCTGGAATTTGGGAGTCATGATGGTGAGGCTCCTGAGTCTTGGCTAAGTTTGAGGTCCTTTTACTTGGGGGATCTTTTAAGTTTCATGGGATGTCTTTCTGCAACTGGGCTGATATAGATAAGGGGAATTGAGTGGGAGAGCTTTCTTTTACAGATTGCTCTCTAGAGGAATCCAATTTTCATGTCTCTTTACAAGCACTAAATGCACTTTAAAATGTTCTATATTTAACATTTCAAAAATGCGTAAGTGGAAAAGTAGTGTCTTAGTTAATAAATATGAAACTACGGGGCATTTCTTTAAGATGCACATTTAATATTTAGTTTTGTGAGAGAGACTCTTGCAGAGACTTGGCTGTGGAGTGCTTCAGGCAATGATCTCAGATGTGGATTTCAGGTACGTGTGCAGTCTAATAACAGGGTTAGTGACAGCGCAGTGTCAAATGTGTTGACACGAGCAGTTCCCTTGTTTCAGTGCAGTAGTCCCCATGTGATATGATAGGCTGCACAAACTAATTGTAATGAGTTTGGTTTAGACATTTAGGATTTTCAAGCATGCTCTTTTAAAATACAGGTGAGTGGGATTATCTTGGAGTTCAGATGCTGGAGGCAAGAGACCTCGCTGGGGGAGCGGGGGGATTGCACAATTAGCTGACGGTACTTTGGTCTCCCGGGTAGCTGAGGGTAATTAGTATTGCTCTGGGTCTTTCTCTAGCTAATTCCTTCAGCACCCTGCCCTATTAGGGAAAACAGAGGAAACACATAAACCATTTCAAAATCCCAGGGGGTGGAAAAGAGCATCTGCTCCTAACATCTGAGGTTACTTTGAACCTGTTGAAATATGTAGTAGCTGCTTTATTGTTTTTGCCAAGAGTTTCCACCTACAGTGATCCCAGCCTCTGCCCTGTTAACAGTGAGGTTGTTGGAGGCAGTAGTCATCCTCCTCTTCCTTAGCTCACAGCAGCTGACAGTGGCTGCTGTGCTGGACCTGGCACCGCAGGGTATAGGAGTGGGGATGACTGAAACCACTGAGAGGTTTTTCCCCCCCCCCCTAAGACCAGGATCACCCACCACATTCAGAGTTGCTGCCTGTGTTTCCTGCTGCTTGAGTACCCCAGCATAGCTGCCCTCTGTGGGCCTAAGTCGTACTTCCTGCAGTGAAGATGCCAGTGTAGAGAAGAGTCAGTCCCTGGGTTTTCAGCTGGCAGATGAACATTTTTTTGTGAAAAGTAAGCAGAGATTTTGCATCATCTTGTTTAGACAAGGAGAATCAATCTGGAAGCCTGTGCATGCCTTATGGAAGATTTTTCCATGCCAATGCTGTTGCCTTTCTCAAGATTGGATTACAGATATTGCTCACACTGAGTATGGCAGTCAGCTGTCCAGTTGCAAGTATTGTATCCGCTTTTTATTATTTACTGGAAATCAGTGGAATTTAATTTGTCTGGATTTGTCTCCTTGTCGTCTGACTTCAGACCTGCAGCACTAGAATAACTATTTTGTGTTTACATGTCCGGTATATTCCCAAATGGAAGGCATCATTAGGAAGATGGGAGTCTTGTCTGCTGCTGGCTGTGCTTGTGATCAGGAACTGTCTGACTTTTTATACAAGTGTCTACTAATTTTGTATAGATGAGTGGTTTATGGGAGAAAATTTGGGCCTTATTTCCAGAAGAATCATGCCTCCTGCTCCCTCTGTTAACAGGAGGGATTGTGTCCCATTGCAAGGATGCAAGACCTGAGTTAATCCCTAGACCTGTCACTGACTGTGAATTTGGGCGAGCTGCTTAATATCTTGTGCTTAATTTCTCCTTTGCTCACCAAAGAGAAAATGCTTCCATCTTTCGTTCATTTCCAGTAAAAAATTTTTGTTGTTGTTGTGTTTTGTTTTTGGGTTTTTTTTTTTTGGTGGTGAGGACTCTCTTGCTTGCATGGGATTGAGCATCATCAACTGCTGTTCTTAGTAGAGCTGACTACCCTGTAATATGCATAATAAGGAAGAATACACAGGAAACAGCAGGCTCTCTGACTTGCAACTCAACTTTAAAGTTGAGTGTTGAGGAGGGGATTCTGGGACTGGGGTCACTGCAACAGCAGAAACAGCAAACAAAACCAGGACTTCAGACAGACCTTAAAGATAGTAACAGGTGGTCCTGAAAATCTGCCACTTCACCAGGAGTGGAGTGGTGAGGCTGTGGACAGGGTCTGAAGGTGCTGTTGTGTGTGTCCGGTTGAAGTGGAACTTTGTTAAGCAGCAGGTATTAGATCAGCTCAGGGAGCAAGGATTAGAGCTGTGCTGATGGTATCTAAAAAGGGTGTATCTGTGTACTGCACTGTGCGTCCCTGTGATGAAACTGGAGAGCTGCCTTGTGGAAATACGGTGTGGCCTTGTAAATTGAAAACTCTTCAGTGGCTTCAGTTCTTTGTACTGCTGTTGCAGTGTATTACTTGTTTTTCATTAAAAATGTTTTGTTTTGAAATTGAAAGAAAGGTAAATCTTATAGGGGAACCAAAGGGGAAAGCTTCAAATTGTTATGCCAGTCATTTGGAATATTGTGGGAATATGTCACTTTGCAGGAGTAATTTATTCTTCTCTGGGATAAGTTAAAGCGAATGTAAACCTTTGGTGTATAGTTCTTTGGACTGGCCTCTTTTCTTTGAAGTTGCATGAGCTTTTAAGACGGAGCTGGCAGATGTTCATTTTCATGCTGGAGAAAGAATGTTTAGTATAAATATATCCACCTATTTTAGGCAGCATAATGCCATTGTTGCGTGCTTGTTTTATCACTAAGAATCTGACTGCTGTATACATCACCCTACTGTACAATGAATCAGTGAAATCTCAGCACTTGCTCACAAAAAGAGGCTTAGGTGAGTACAACTATTCTTCTTTGAGCCAAGTCTTAAAATTCTTCTTTGATCAGTGTTCCTGAGTTTGGCAAGCTGCTCCAAGTTTTGGCTGGGGTTGGGCTGGCATTACCGTATGTCAATACCTGTGCAGGATTGGTTGGAACATGGGACAGCTGTGGGAAAACGATCAATTTTCATTTAGCTCTTAGCAAATCTTCCCCTAATGTTGCTGAGGGATTTTACACTCTGGGTGACTGAGTTGGGAAGCCCTCTGTACAAAACTGAAATATGATACTTCTGGCTAGGCTGGGCATTTACTGGCTTTCAGCATGAACAGTGAAATCAAGGCATTAGTCCTAGTTCTCATAACATTCAAAAGGTTATGTTTAAATGTGTTTCCTGTTTTACTGTTGTTACAGTGTGGTTTGTGTCACTGTCTGTGTGTATATATCGATCAGTGCTGATTAGACTGTAAATGGGCAGTGTTTGGCTTTGTGGTTTAAGTCATTTGGGAAGTTAGATGTACTCAGTTTGTATTGTACTCTCTTTTTATTGCCTTGTGTTGTTCTTAGTGTATTGTATGTTGTGGCATGTATTTACTTCTTTTGGCATTGCTGCTTTTCTCCTGGATCTCAGAGTACAGCAGTTTCCTACAGTTTGCATGTAGCTTTATCAAGTGAAAATTTGTTTGCAGGGGTTTCCTGCTTCATTGGCATCTTTTGTGGCTCCTGAGTAGTTCAGGGGTGGTGGCTATGCCCACGTTGCATCACGGGGCCCTCAGCAGCGTGCTGCTGCTGAGTGTTTTGGGGGAGATGAGGCTGCTGAAGTGATTGAGATCAGTGGCACTATGCTGAACTGGTGGCACATGTCCAATTCCCAAGCCAAAACAGGGCAGCAGTTGCCATCCCCAGACCATGAGCTGTCTCCAGGGACTCTGTGGAATGTGACAGTCTTTACAACTGTCAGAACTATGAAGACAAACAAGTGGCTTGTACAATCAAGAAATCTGGCCATCCTTGTTTCAATTGCTTTACTACTTCTGGGTCATCTCTAAAGGGTTTCTGTATTGCTTGGTGTGGAATGGTGAAAGTATTGTGCTTTTCTTGGTAGCTGGTGGGTTCTCTTTGAATGCCCCTGGACAAAACATGCTGGTGTTGCCACAAACCCTCTCTTTAACACCAAGTTTTCTAGTGTAGAGTGAAAAAGCAGCTGCTTATACCTACTGCCAAACTGCAGCCAGTCTGTAGTGACTGATGGCACAATTCCTAGGCAGGTTTAGTGGCTGAGAGGGGAACCCTATTAATATGCTCTGTGCTTCATCTGTGGATTGCTTGGTAGGTGTTGGTGTGGAAGTGGCTCCAGGAGCCAAGGCCACTGCCAGGCCTGGGTGACCAGTCGCCAGCCCAGACTAGGAGCATCCCAGATGGCCTGTTTTCATGCAAATAAATGATTTTCCACTGCAAATAGCAAAAGTGCTCAGCAGGTGAAGCTTGACCAGTGATGCCAGAGCACCTGACATCCAAGTGATTGAAGGAAGGGTGGGGACACCATTGAGGGACCTAATCTATGGCAGCCAGGACAGGAGGATTTTGGTTGCCATGTGGTGAGTGTGCTTAGGACAAGTGTAAAGAGTATGCCATAGTCTGCCAGTGTTGGACTGTGTGTTGTGTTGACACAGCAGCAGAGTTGTGATAGAATTTTGGCCTGGATTTAGTAAGTGATCACTGAGCAGAAGGAAAAGAGATACTTGCTGACTTGGGTCTTATTGGAGAAGTGTTGTAGTAATGAATCACTTTTGTGTTGAACACATGTACATGTGTTTGTATAGAGAACTGTCTGCTCCACTGTGAGAATGAGTGAACCAGCAACAGAGAGAAAACTGAGCTGAATCTCTGATGTGAACTTCACTTAATCCCCACACATGTGCCATAACACTGTCTGTGTTGTGAGGAAGAGTGGTGTTTCCATAATGCTGCCTGGCCCTGGGCCATCTGGTCCCAAGGAAGCACTCATTAGTGATGAGAAACAAATTTGCTCTGCAAAATTTAGCCTTCGAAGGATGGAGGTGAGGCACAAGTGTCTTTGCCAGTGTTATTTCTGGATGATACTGGTGCTAATTTTCTGGTCAGTAAGCAGAAGATGGAAGTGAAGGTTTGTCCCAAATACCCTTTTTAGAAGAAGTGCCTTAGCCGTAATATTACCTACAGGTGCTGCAGAGCTTTTGTAAGCTATCTTGAAAACTATGCTGTGGGTGAAACGTGGGCCAGGATTTGGCCTGTAACTATTTTGCCTGTAGCTTGAAATACAAAGTTAGACTCAGAATCTGCAGTTAAAATGTTCAGGTGTTAGTGTAATCTGTGTAACTGTAAACTGTGAACTATTTTTCTGTCTTTCTCTGAAGATTTTGTTGCAAAGGCAGTCAAATACATTTGACATTCTTCCAACAAGCTCTCACAAGGGTAATTTTGTGAGGATGATTGAGTGGCATGGAAACACTGTAAGATATTGTCCTTTTGTGGGTTTTATAAAGAGGAGATACAGTTGAAATAATTTATGATATGCACAGAATCTCGGCAGTCTGCTGAGAGAGCTTCTTTCAGCAATTACCTGTAAGAATAAAGTAAAAAGCATGTATTATTGATATTCACATTCCACATATTAAGAAATATTTCTTCTGATATTGTTAAATTTTTATTTGTAGGCTCCAAAGGAGTGTAGAGTAAGACAAATGTGTTTGAGGAAGAAAAATATGACTTAATATGCTAAGTTTACATATTTTTCATTTGATGGATTTATGGTTTTTAATTACACCTTCATGTCTTGCATTGGGATCCCTGGGGGCCCTTTCTGAATTTCATGCTTTTACTCTTATACATAAGAGATGCTTTAACCTGCCACCTTGTGCAGTCTTACTGCTTCTTGACTGACCTCTGTTAAGTTACTTGTTATTCAAGTTTAAAATCTGAGACCGCCGCAAAGAGATAAATGATTAGAAAAATACTTGTGTGATTGAGAGAGTTTCTCAGCCTGACATGTTGTGAAACACAGGCTGTGAATGGGTTTCTCTGATTTTTGCATGGGAGGGTGGACTTTGTGCTCAGCATTTGCTCAGTTGATCATGAGTAGCAACACCCTGGCCTCATCCTTACTGGCTCCCTGAGGGCAGTTTGGCAGTGGAAAGTAGTCATGTCTTTGGTAACAACCCTTTGGGGAGCCATGACTGGGTTCAGGGAAGAGTATTTTCAGCAATGTGTCATTCTGAATCTGGCTGTGTGTCTCTTTACTTCTGTCTTCTGTTACATATTACACTGGATTTTCATTTCATAACAGGTTGCATGGTAGTTCTTTTATTGGCAGTGGAATAAAAAATGTGTTAACAGGTGGAAAATGAAGCCTGTTGGCTTTGTGTAGTTTCAGTTGATTTACACAGGTGAAATGAAGAGGAAGTCAGACTGCAGAACTGGGTCAATGTCTGTATTCCAAACCCATCTCTCTGTGTAGGTATCATTACCTCCGCCTGCTTTTTTCCAACACATCCGCTTCATTTTTCTGTTCAGTGGAAACATAATTACCTGTTTATGTGTATATGTGTGGAAATGTGCCAAGATCTGTTTGTTATAACGAAGACATAGCCTCCTATTGAAGAGGCAAACAACTCAGGCTGATAATATTCAGGCCTTTCAAATGAAACTTGCTTTGGGGCTGAGTAAGCGTGAATATCCAAGCACAACTCGAGCCCCCTTTCTCAGATTTGTGCTCTGTGACCTTTTATTATTCTGGTCATGGCTGCTCATAAGCACACACAGCTCAAGAGCAAAATAGCTCTGATATGTGCTGTAAGAATTTAGTTGGGTTTCAGCTTCTTATCACCAAGTCTTTTGATGACATGAAAGATGTGTTATTCACAGGGCTGGCTTTTATGACTTAACCTGAGTTCATCATGGTACATTTTATTCCTGTGGGAGGGCTTGGCTTTTGTAGGTTTGGGTGCAATGAGAAGTGTGGAGTAGATAGTTAAAGAACTGCAATGCAGAACAAGCACTTGACCCTGGGAAGTGAACACAAGTGAGAACACAAAGGCATTGTCCTCAGAGGTGATACATTGAAAGATCTCTTCTGTTTTTGTAGTTTCTTTTTTAATTTCTCGTGCTAGAACCATAGAATATCCCAAGTTGGAAGGGACCCACAAGGATCATCAAAGTCCAACTCCTGGCCCTGCACAGGACCACCTCAAGAATCACACCACACTAGTCCAGGCTCAATCTAATTTTTCTTCTTCTTTCCACTGGAGCAACAGTTGTGTTTGCTAGTTTTGAGTCCATGGCATTTCCTCCTTTCTAGAGGCTGTGCTTATGCTTTCTTTGGGAAAGCTGTCTTACCAGTGGTACAGAAAGGGTTCATGTGCTGCTAAAGAACTGATAGGTGAAAATACCTATGATTGTTTGATAAGAAAAAAATCTAAATCCACTGTGTGGGAAATGTACTTCTTTCCATAACCGAACAAAGTTGCGGAAGTTTTTGCAAGAGCAAAAAGTTAAGGTAATCCTGATTTTACAGAGGAGTGAGTTAAACCTAAGGAGTTTTGTAGCTCAGCTGAGTACAATACAGGAGTGACATCACTGAGAGATTAGAATAAGCTTTGTTATCTTCAAAGACTGTTTACTTAATGGTTGGAGAATCACTGTGTTTGTAGGTAGAGGTAGGAAATGTCCTCGGGCAGGTAGGATCTGATAGCATTACACAGAGCAGTAGTGTTTCTCCTCAAGCATCCCTTCATTGCTCTGTGCTGCTCCCAATCTGCTGGCTGCCACTGCTTTTGTATACACAAGCCCTACTGAGGTCTTTAAGAGACTGCCAAGGTAATTTTGGATGCTAACCACTGAACTCAAGCAGTATCCTTAGCTTTTTGTTTTTTTCTTCTAAATCCTATTGAGTTTGGCCCTATATACATTAATTATGTGGACTGTCTGTAGCCTTTGGCTTGTGTTTTCACTGTTTGCCTAAAATTCTGTTTGAAATAATTTTCAGGGGAGATGTTCTTACAGGTTAGCTTCTGAAATCCTACCCTGAGTTACCTTGTCTGTCTGTGGAAGAGTGGGGAGGGAATGGAGAAGGGAATAGAACAGACTGTGCTTTGTCTCAGTGCTGGGCTATCAGCAGCCTGTCCTGCTGCATGATGTGGTGGGTACAGGGCCCATGTCATCCTGCAGCTTCTGATGGGAAATACCTTCTGTCAGGGGAATGAGTCCTTCTGATAAATATCCCTGACACCCAAATTGTGTAACAACCTGAGGAATCAGCTTCTACCAATCCTGTAATGGTATCACGTGTATTGTTCCTACATATATATGTCTATAAATTTTCCTTAAAATATTGGCTAGAGGTGTTCTAAAAATCTTAGAGTTGAGTTCTGAGGATAGTTACCTATCCTTGGGTATTTCAGCTGTTGCATGTTATCACATGGAAGACAGTTTGGATTTGGGTTTTTGGAGGATTCTTGTGTACCTCTTGGGTCTTTTCTGCAGTTCCTTTTGACAGCAGTGAAGTTACTTCTGATCTTCAGTAAAAGGGCAACTTGATTTCCAGATTTATGTGTAAAAGCTGCTATAAAATTAATTTAGAGCCCACTGAGATCATATCCAACATGCAAGTGTTTATCAATTCCTCTTTTTTCTCATGAAAGTGTTCCTGTAAAAGTGGTCTTGAAAGCAAACTTTTGCCTCATTGGCATTTTTATAAGAGACAAAACAGAGATGCAGTGTTCCAGGCAGATATATTTTTGTTCCCAGCTGTTTTGAATGCTCATTTGATCTTAAGTCTTTGTTCAATCCAGTCCTATGTCATTAATGACTTTGGAGTAAGTAGGTATGCAGAGCTGGAGGAAATCCTGTTTCATACGTTCCTATTCTAGGAGAGCCTCAGAAAGACTAACAATAATGCTGCTTGGTGAGGTAATGGGTAAACACAGTAAGAAATAAAATGTGGTTATTCCTTAGTGAAGCAGAAAAATAGCTTATGAAGCATAATGTCGTCTTTGATAAGTGTAGATAATCTGACCTGCTTCAGTCTGTGGATTAAGACATTAAGTGGGGAAGGTGAAACGGCTTCTCATAAAGAACCAGTCCCTCTGGTTGTAAAAGAGGTGTCAGCAAATGTTAACGAGAATTCAAAAGAAGTAGGAACCCAGTCATAACCCAGCAGAGTCACTTGAAAGGCTTGCCTTGCCTTCAGCGGTCAGTTAATTCCCACCTGAGGTGGAGGGTTGTGTTGTTCAGTTTAGTGTTATCGTGACTCCAACGTGGGTGCTGGTTCCCGTCAAGGGGGTGAGTGATGCACAGCAAAGCTCTGGTGGAGCCTTCAGTTTGTATATGCTCTCTTCATGGTTCTTCCAAGATGCTGTGGGAAAAGAAAAGGGGAGCATCCTCCAGCTTTTCCTTCCCTCTGCTGAATGAGTGAAGTTTAGTAGAATTATTTGTTTTCAAGAGGAACCGGTGTTCTTGTAGGAATTTTCTTCATCAGATTCTTGAGGAAGTTAAGGCTGGATTTAAAGCTTTTGATCTTGGTCAGTAGATGGATAGCAGACAGAAAAACAGGATGGAATTTTGTTGACTTTTCTTTTTTGAGAAGAAAACATGAAATGGTGTAGTTTTTCCATCAGCCAGCTTCCACAGCAGCATGTGTGAATACAGTGGAAACATCTGAACTCCAGCCCACTCACACTGTGCTTCAGGCTTCCCTTGGGACCCAGGGCAATTCAGCTAGCATTACATTTTTAGATAAGCTTACCCCATTTAGCATAAGCATTTTGATCAGCATGTGATTACAGATTAGTGAGTTGCATGCATATACACCAGAGCCCTTGTGTTAGTGTTCCTTATATTTGCGCTGGTTTTATGTGCATGTGTACTTCAACCGTATTTCTAATCCCTTCATCTTCTTGACTGTGGAACAGCAGTGATCCCTTTTCTTTGAATGAGTAGGCAGAATCATACTTGTGACATATTTTAAGACCACTTAGAAGACATAAACTTATTTAAGTGCCAGTGATTTATCTTCTTTTGCTTTATTTGATTCCTTAAATGTCAGCCCCTCTGAACAGTTCCAGGATTTTCTTGCTTTATTTGGGAAGTGTCAGTTGATGAGAAGGCAGCTGGTGTGCTGAAAGCATCATTCCCTTAAGAATTTAGGATGTGGTGTGTTTAGCTGGGAAAAAAGCCCTGTGACAGTTACCCCTTTGTTTTTATTTTCTTTTTCTCTCAAAAGTTGCCGTCTTGCTCTGCTGGTTTAATAATGAAAGAATGCTGCAGTGTTGTTCAGCTGTGCAATGCCTTTCAGGTAGTGAGAGGTATCTGAGGAATGAGAGAGATCCCGTGGGAATGACTGGCTGGCACTTGGTTGACCTAAGCTGGCGGGTCTTTACATAGTCCTGATTCCTGCCCGCCAGAAGAGCATCTGATGCAGACAGCTTCTGGGTGTGTGACCCCTTTTGGTATGTGGGGTGTGTGTGGGCATATGCCTTCCTACCTGGTTGGTAGGTGCGGCTACTTCCAGTGCTTCCTGCTCTCCTGTGTTGCTGGAGAAGACTCCTGACTTCGGGAGACCTTGTCCTAGGTGGAGAGAGCTGCTGAACCCCTGATGGCAGGAGGGAACTGGGATACCTGTGCCTATCTTCCCTTGAGGAGCAGCTGATCATGGCTCCCTTACACAACTGCTGCTGCTTGGCAGAGTATTTAGGGGGAGGGAGTGAAGGGGTGAATACACATTTGACATCACAAACTTGTAAATGCCTGGTGGAAAGTGCAAAGGGGAGGTTGCTTGAAACATCTCCCTCTCCTAGACCCCAATAACTGTGTTACTGGCTCCAAGAGGGGCCAGTAGGATGGATGGAAACCATCTAGTGACTACTGCTTTCCAGAAACACTTGAGATCAGAGCCTTCTGAGTACCTATCACCTCTCCTGTGTCTTGTTTGTTTCAGGTTATGTTGTGATGGCAGTCCTGATCATTATCTCATATTAATTTTCTAGAGGGTGATGTATGTGGATACACCTACTGTGCTCAGAGATTTCACTGCAAGATTAGAGACATGTTTAGGAAATTAGTAATGAGAGAAAAACACGTAATTAAAAATGATATCAGTTTGGAAGCTCATCCATCTTCAGCCAGCTTGCTGGAAGAGAAAGGAGTCTTACACAATACTTAGTGGTGGGAAAATGCATTTGGCTTTCTACATTTTAAACAGGAAGGAACTATTTAAATGACAGACTTACAATAGTAATTGGGGCATTTACTTGGGAATGCTGGATCACATATTGTAGTTGCATAATGTCACAGTAACTCTGTATAAAGTTAAGGCATATCTCATTATATTTGTTTTCTTTTAATGATGCCTTCAGGTATTTTTTTAAAACTTATTTGGACCCTTTATAAAGTAATTGGGTCATTGTACAGAAAACAGCGTTCATATTTTGAGGTAGTCAGATTTACATATGCCAAATATTGTCTGTAATATTATGAGGATGCATATTAACAATTTATTTGTTTCCTGAGATGTAATTTTATGTGAAATGTCTTAAATTCAGAATCTGCAACAGAATTTAGCTCTTCATCCCCAATGACCATTATAAAATCGCCATATGCCTAAAAGTGTGCTTAGCACAACTGCAGCTATTCAGACTGTGAATTTCCTCTCATTTTATGATGGGATTCTTAGTTTAGAATAATTTTATTCTTTAGCAGTAGAAGAAACACCATTTGGTCATATATGGTTTTCATTATAAAATGCAGTAACTTTTAAGCATTTCAAACAGTACACATGCTTTATTTGAGTTTTTATGCCATTTTTCATGGACAGTTAACAGCACCTTGTTGTCATTTTTGTCATGATACGTCCATAAACCCAGTTATCTTTCTCTTTGATCTAACTTGCAAACACAGAGAAAACCTAAGCAGATGTCAGCGCAATAACCACGTGTACATTGTAGTACTTTGCAAACTTTTAATTGCTGCAGGGATGTTTCCTGGTTAATGGCTCTGTTTATTAAGAGCTCCTATCTGTTGTGTCTTGTTCAGGAGCGTACCTTACATATGGTATTTTCAGGCTGAGGCTGGCTGGTTTATCTGGTGACAGCCTTGGAATAACCTTACAGAGGGGTGTGCTTTTTAAGTTATGATGTGTAGTTGGCAAAGCTGCTGAATTGGTTGTGGTGGAGGGTCCTGTGTAATTTAGGATTTTTGATAAAATCATTAGATGCTTTAGAGTGGCGAGTTTGACACAGGAGGGCCTAGACCCAGCTGGGTCTATGGATGTGACCAGTTTGGATGGGGCTTAAGGCAACCTGGTCTTGTGCAAGGTGTCACTGCTCATGGCAGAGGGGTTGGAACTGGGTGATCCTTAAGGTCCCTTACAGTCCAGAGTATTCTGTGGTCTTTGGGTAGATGCTAATGGTGGCTGATGGTGGCTGTCCACCTGTTGAGAGGTGATGCATGTTGTTATCAGGGAGGATGGTCAGTAGGTGAGAAGGGTGTGGCCAAAATGACTTACCAAAGATCAGCAGTTCTTGATGGGACTTTGAGCAGGGAGCCATTAGTTGGTGGCTAAGGGACACCTTGTGTCTGGGAGCTGGAGGTCAGCGACAGTGATGGAAAGTATGGGCAGCTCCCTGGCATTCCCTGTGATGTGTACCCATGGAGAACCAGCCTTCCTGGAGAGGTGTGAGGGGAAACACAGTCTTGACAGCGACCTCGAGGTCTGTGCTGTTGTGCATGAATGGGGAGATATGGATATGGTCCAAGGATGTCTCTTGCATGCTGGCATCTCCCCTTGCCTTTGAAAGCAAGTTGTTAAATGGAAGCATCCTCAGTTACAAAGGAGTCCCTGGCATCTGCTAATGTAGTTTGCTCCCCAGATCATTACATCCAAAAGATATTCCCATGTACATCTCATCAGATACAAAGTACAACACAAATTTAAGACAAGGAATTGTATTCAAGATTTTCTCCCATTTCCCTGTGCTCACTGCCCAAAAGCAATGGTACAGTGGGAAGAGGAGACCCTGGGTTCGTGCCCCTGTGCAGACCTGCAGATTTGTACCCAGACCAGGCCAGGGAGCCAGGACTGGGTCTTTTATGAGAGATAATATGTATTGATGAAACAATGAGACAGAATATATTTTCTCAGGAATTAAATAATTGCTTCCTTGATGAAAAGACTCAACATCTGGCTCTTGTGTTTCATGTGTTTTGTCATGTAGATAACTGTTTGCTTTGTTCCTGCAGTAATGTTAACTTACTAATGTATGAAGCTGTTTCCAGGTCAGTGAAAAACTGCATATAAATCTTTATTACATGTACTAGATTGTCTTTAACTCTATATAAGATATAATTAGCGTCCAGTAATCATATTGTGGTGCTGTTTCTGTGATTACACTGGTAGTTAGTGTGCAGTGCAATTCTGGTTTTATAGAGTGAAGCTAATGTTAGTTTGATTAAAAAAAGGGTTAAGCATTGGCCTGTGTTGTTGGCCAGTTAATTTTCTCACCTTTCTGCTGCCCAGTTTCATTGCCTCCTGCAGTTCTGAGATGTGACAGTCAGCCACCAAGTGGCTTCTGATTAAAAAGCTGTGGTCTTTACTATGTGGTGCTTCAGACTGAAGTAGGACCACTTTCAGTATTGGTGTCTGTGATGGGAGGGAAGGACTGGGTTGCAGCAGGTCTTCAAGGACAGTGACTTGGCGAAGCACTAGTGCCTAGAAATGTTTTGATCCTATTGTAATGAATAGCTGCTAGTTCCTGTTGTTGTTTCTGTTTTGATTGAGTGCCCAGCTGGTGTATGGTGCAGATAGGATGTTGGGGCAGGGAAAGGAAGTAACTGTCGAAAGTGCATCTCCCTTAGGAAAGCAGGAATGTGGAGGCATGGTAGAACTGGGGTTTAAATAGCACTTATTTTTCCTTGGTTTTCATAGTGCACTGACCATATGCAATTTTCCACATGCTGGGTAATGGAAAGTTGGCCCCAGAGGAGGTCACTTTGTAAGTCAAGTTTGGAATTATAAAATCAATCACTCTTGGGTCACTAATTGGTGTGGAAGATAGGCATTTCCTATACAGTATGATAAGTTCATTGGTTTTCTGGCAGTGTGTGCTCAGTGCACTGTTTAGCCAACGATACTCCTTCCTGATTCTGTTGTTAACTCAGGAAAAGCATCAGGTCATTTATAGCTACACCCAAATCACTGGTTTGTTTCTGAGTAGGGGAGGGTGGAGGGAGTTTGATGTCATGTAGAATCTACATGTGTTTCATGAAGTTTGTTTTCATCTCTTTGTAGCATAATAGCAAAGCTTGGCAGCAATGTGGGAATCGTGAAGATTGATTGCTCTTGGTGTTAAGCGTCTCACATCTCTGAGTTTATATCAACACAAGCCTTCTTCCAGCAGCAGCATCTGGTTCATTGGCAAGATCTGTGGGCAGTTGTTCTGCTCACTCTGGAGATGCCTTTAGCTGTCACGTGGCTGCTGCTTTGGCCGTGCTGCTTTGTTATTCTAGCTGGTCCCATTTTCAGTTATTTATTTTTTGGCTTACCTTTTATTCTGATGAATTGCTCCTGAGATTATAGTCTTGAATAAATCTTGCCTAACTTTCTCATGCAGGGACTTCCATGAGATGCTGGTGCTGATTTATTTCAGGGTCTATTTGCTGATGGAGCTTGGAGCAGTAGCATCCCAGTCTGTGGCTTGTGTGCAGGTCTTGCCTGTGAATCATAGCATCAGCCATGTGAAGAAAAAACACACATCTTTGAGCATATCCTACATAATAGGTTTCTCTGAGACTAGAGCTGCAAGCATACATCAAATATTAACAGTACACAGTCAGTGTCTGGGATGGTGCTGAGTATCCTGGAATTAGCCACTTGGATTTTTCAAGTTGGCCATTGGGAGCAGAGTTTCTGGCCCAGCTGATATAAACTGGCATAGGGGCAAAGAATAATGTGTTGGCTCTGGATTTGCATTACCTCACATGCTGTCCCTACCTGTTTGATTTCTGTATGTTTTTTGTTCATACACCTTGTACTTTAGAAACATGATTTTTTTTCACAAGTATTTTGGCTTTGGAAGACATGTGGGCTTAAGTAAAAGTAAATGTTTCTTAAAATACTAAAGTGTCTACTTTCATTAAAGAAGCCTATCAGAATCACTACATCTACTGGTTCAAATTAGCAGAGCTGTGATGTGCAGGAGGCCGGACAAGATGGTTATCTTCCCTGGCCTTTAATTATCTGTAGAACTGCTTTAGTGCTGTCCACAACGGGAGCTGTTTGACAAGCTGTCAGATTTTATAAGGATGTTAGCAAGGCATGATTACACACACTTTACTGGTTTTAAATGTGTATTTACATCTGTAATAATAATACTGAGACAACTTGGGTGGCTTTTTTTTTTTTTTAAATGATTTTCTGCAAACGTAACACATAAGTTACTGCCACAAAACTGTTTTGAAAAGAAAGAGAAAACTTGCAAACTAAGATGCAACTTAATTCATCACTCAACAACTGCAAACATGCATTTCCTGAGCATTTTATGAAATGGAAAGGCAGGTTGGTGAAAAGAGTTCACTGCTAATTTGAAATTAGGAACAGGAACGCTTCAGCTTAGAGGGAGATTTAATGACTTGGCATTCAGTATGAATGTTGCCATGGATTTCTTTAGGGTGCAGGTCTCACTCTGGGGCTGTAATTTCTGTTCTTGAAAGAACCCTTTCTTCCTCTGTACTTGGCCTTTTTCAACAGGTGATGAGGCAACTTCTTCTCCAAGGTCCCAGAACACAAATTAAAATAAAAACATCCTTTTATGTAGTACCTTCAATTGAACGGAAACATTAATGTACCCTGTGATGTTAGGCATTGTCTACATTTGTGGAATTTCTATAGAGGCAACATTAGATACAGTAAATGTTTAAGAGGCCTGTTAAGTGTGACTGGTAGGATGAGCTAGAGCCTTTCATCTCTTACTTGCTGGTTTTAATAGGATCTGGCTTGAAGCGTTTTGAAAGTTGTTGCCAGGTATTTGATTGCTTCTGTGTCTCAGGAGATAAAGCTTGTTTTGTGTGTGCAAGTGTGAGGAGCCTGAAAGAGCTTACAGAGGTATTTTTGCCGGTCATCTGTGGGTATGTCTACATGTGTGTGTTGTAGGCAGATACGAGCTCTCTTTGCCCACGGGTTTAATATGCTTATATCCTGTGCCTTAGCAGAGTTTACAAACCCTATTAACATGGTTTTTGAGATGCTTTGAGCATGGGTAGAATGGGGTTTTGTCTGCCTGTGGGCATAGCCCCATGGATTTATGTTTGTAGAAGGAAGACCGTAGGCAAAGGGAGTTGCTCCTCTTGGATTACACCAGCCCTTTGGATGGCAAGAGGTTGCACAACTTGCAGTTTTCACAGGACCACCGCACGGCTTTTTAACATAAGGGTTACAGGTGGGTATTGATCATCACACTGTTGTTGTTCAGCTCACACAAATGTGATTTGCTGGGCTTATAAAGGCAATTCTTACTTGTTATTTAGGGTGCATAGAAAATGCGCAATGCCTTTTGATGCCCAGTCAGGTATTTTAAGGATTCAGGGCTGGATAAATGCTTTGTTGTCAACAATGCAATACAACCACTGAAAGGCTTGTTACAAGACTGTATGATCAAAGGAGAGCAGCAAACCTACAAAAAGTGGTATTAGGGAAGACCAAAGTACTATCATGCAAAGTAATTGATTGATCTGACATAGGACAACTAGAAAACAGTTGTTTTGTAGGTAGGATTATCTAATACTGTTCAGGTAATGGCTGTTGAAGACCAACAGTATCAACAAAAACAGCAAGAGTAACTTGTTCCTGATGAAATCTTGTTCTTGCTGTGAGGCCAATATGACCTGGTCATTTGCGCTTGCATCCCAGAAAGACAGTTGTGTCCTGGGCTGAATGCAAAGCAGCGTGGGCAGCAGATTCAGGGAGGTGATCGTCTCTTTCTACTCTGCTCTCATGAAACCCCACCTGGAGCGCTGTGTCCAATTCTGGGGTCCCCAGTGTAAGAGTGGTGTGGACTTGGAGTGAGTTCAGAGGAGTCTGTGAAGATGATGAGAGGGCTGGAGCACCTCTCCTCTGAAGACAGGCTGAGAGAGTCGGGGCTGGTCAGCCTTCAGTACTGGAAGGCCACAGTAAGGTCACCACAAAGGCTTTTCCTTTCCAGGCTGAACAATCCCAATTCTCTGAGCCCTTCCTCTTAGGAGGGGTGCATCATCCCTCTCATCCTCTTGGTGCCTCCTGTGGACTGTCTCCAACAGGTCGATATCCTTCCTGTGCTGGGGACCCCAGAGCTGGATCCAGTGCTCCAGGTGGGGTCTCAGGAGAATGGAGCAGAGGGAGACAATCACCTTCCTCACCCTGCTGGCCACTCTGCTTTTGATGCATCCAGGACACAATTGGCTTTTGGGGCTGCCAAGTGCACATGGCTGGGTCATGTCCAGCCTCTCATCCACCAGCAGCCCAAGTCCTTCTCGGCAGGGCTGCTCTCCGTTTGTTCCTCCCCCAGCCTGTATTGATACTGGTTGCCCCGACCCAGGTCCAGCACCTTGCACTTGATTTTGTGAAACCTCATGAGATTCCCATGGGCCTACTTCTTGAACTTGTCCAGGTCCCTCTGGATACCATCCTGTCCTTCAGGTGTGTCCACTGCACCACCCAGCTTGGTGTCACCTGCAAGTTTGCTGAGGCTGAACTTGATGTCTTTATCTATGCCTTTAATAAAGATATTAAATAACACTTGTTCCAGTATGGACCCCTCAGGGACACCACTTGCCTCTGATGTCCATCGAGCTGGACAGATAAGAGTGGCTGGACTTGCACCATCTAATTTAAGCATCTCATTTGTATTCCTGAAGCTATCCACTGAACTTCTAGGGAATGGAACGGAGCAATTCTATACTTTGTACCTGTGAGGGAAGATTGAAAGTGGAATATATGTATAGCTGTTAATGACAGAGAAAGTTTTAGTTATGGTAGTGATGGGCTGTGAGTATTTGACAAAAAAATTATTCAAGGCCTATAGAGGGTCACGACTAGGACAAGGTATGGAATTAATGTAGGAATGATGCAAGTTGGAAAACTTGCTGTGACAAAGATAGTGTAGGTTATTGAATAGTCATCTAGGGAGAACAGTGTTTTAAAGTCTGCCTTCCTTGTCTGTGGCACTTGGACCCAAGCAACAAGTCTGTCTGCAGATATGTTACTCATCTTTCCAAAACTAGGATCATAAGAACAAATGACTGGGAAAGGATCTTCAGATCTTCAAAAAGCAGTCCAGCTTCCTCCACTGAAATGGGGTCATCTATCCCTTGATCATCTCCTAAGGATGTTTTTCACCTGCTCTTCAGATACTGTCTCAAAGGAACATGATTTTTCAATGTAATTTTGTAGCAGTTGCAAATATTCACTTTGATAGTTTTTCTTGAATCATATTTGCTGAATAGCAGCATGTTTTCCTGTTTTCTTTTCCCAGGTGGGTATGGAAAGTAATTTGTCACCAGTCTCTTTGTAACCCCTTTTTGTGTATTGGAGGACTCTGATCAGTTTTTTCTAAGCTAAACAAACACACTCCTTTAACTTCCTACAAGATTCTTGTTTTCTAAACTGCTTTTTGGCCTATAGGCACTTCTCAAATGGTCTGTCTCCATCTGCATTTTGTGTGTCTGGAATCATTCTTCACCCTAATAAGATTCCGTGCGAGGATCATTTGATTCTTTAGGCAATATCTGTCACCTGCATATATCCCTGAGGATCTGCATATTTATCTTTTCTTTCTAATGCAAGCTGGGTCCAGCAGAATTGGGTCGATTACTTCTATGCACCAGCATCTTATGTGAAACTAAGGGATGACTATGGACCTTACTTCCATCCAAGTCCAGAGATACTGAAGGCACAGGACCCCACTTTCCAATAGGAAGCTGATGGCATATTTGTGAGTTTACGTGCTGAAGTTCCTCTGCTGAAGAGTGCTATTTAAAATGGATTCTTGGATGGCTTTTTAAAGAGCAGCTGGGGGATGAACAGATTGGAGAGGGAGGTGGAGTGTCACATGTGCCACCTAGTAAGCAGAGGAACTGGAGCACACTCTTCAGGCAGAGTGTGGCCTGCTTGTGGTTGAAGTGTTAGAGATTCTCTTCATTCATTTTCTATTCATCCCTGTTTAGAGGGTTGTTTTGTGGTGTTTGTTTGTCTTTTTCTTTTTTTCCCTTTTTTTTTCCCCCTTAAGTCCAAGCAAGGGTGAAAAAGGAAAAAGTCCCCACTACCCTATCGCCCAAATTCAGATGTAAACCCCAAATTTTTCAGCCAACAAGGTGTTTTTCTATTTTCTTGTAGAAGCAGTTAAACTGAGGCAGTGGAACTTAATTAAGATGAAGAATAAATGAAATCCCCTTTTTTAATAAAAACTGCTTGGTGTCCTAACTGTGCACTGTATGCAGCAGTTTGTAGCTTGCAAGAGAAGTGCACAATGAGCAACCTTCTGGTTGTGAAAGCTAAATCGTTTCTCTACAGTCCTCAAGTATTCATTTACCAAATAATTGATAAAATGAGCTAGTGAAAGAGACACTAAGAGAGTGTGATCCAGTGCCAAGCACTGGTTTTCAAAGTTGATTTTAAATCTACATTATGCTAATGGTGTTCATTTGGAAAATGTGTCCACTCCCTAACTTCTGCCGCTGAGCGTTCTCTTAATTGGATTCAGATGGTTGGACTGAAACAGTTGCAGGGTTCGTATACAGAGGGGTGTTCCAAGCAGTATTTTTTCCTGTTCAGTCTTTGAGCCAGGGTTGCTTTCACTACGGCTGGTGTCCAGAAATTCTTGAACTCCCTCATTAAAGGTCTGTCTGATACAAATGGGCACGTTTCTACTGCACAAATGCAGTTATGATCACTTAAACGTGCTGAGGATCTCATCTGAGGCATGACTCGTCTCCCAGTCCATTGAGCTGGCTGGGCTGGGCTGCTGGTCTCTGGCCAGAGTTCATCAGGGAAGGAGTCTATCTCACCAGGCTTGCATTGCAATTTGTCATTCTGAAAACACAGGCTGTTGACTAAATAATTCTAATGGTGGGAACAGTCTTTTGTTTCCAATAGAATGATATTAAGAGTTGATGTTTCTGAGGCATTTTGACAAGGCTTCATGTTTCTCTGTATGGGTGCTGTGCTCTGATTTTCACCCCTGTGCTGAAATTCAGAGCTGAGTTATTATCTGAGCAGCCTGATTGAACTCAAACTGTATGTGGAGTAGGTAGCATTCAATGTGATGAAGATATCAGACAGCATCATTTCCCCAAGTAGCTGTTCTAACACATAAGCACTTGGTTTGCTTTGAAGAGGAAAGAGAAGTTGTGACTTTTTATGCAGTTGTGATTCTAATAGGCAGAGTTCTTATATTCTGATTTACTATGCTCATAGACTAACCAAAATTTACTCTCTGGTTTCAAAGAAAAAATAATTATGAATGGAAACTTTATCTTTTAAATAAAAGTGTCTAATTTCTATCAGAGGTTTTTGTGTGAATTTCTGAAAGGCAACTTCATCTAAGTGGCTGCTTCTGAAAGTAGAGTCAAACAAAGGCTTTTCAGACACCAACTATTGTGTGGTGATAGATATGCAACTATTTCCCCAAATGCTTGCTGCTGTTCAAGGTCATAATACTTTGCTGAAGGTTTATGAAAATATAGGAGGGGAATTAAGAAAGATACAACAGCTGTTGGAAAACTCTGTTTTCATATGAACAAAATCAGTACTGAATTTGCATTGTGAAGTTACAGTAAGCCACAGACCCAAGAGGGAAAATTAAAAGATTACTTAAAACCAACAATAAACATGCAAATTAAAAGTCATCAATTTTAAATGAAGTCATACACTATTAAAAATAAGCACAAAATTACATACCAGTTTGGATGTGTAGTTTATAGAATACACCAAATGTTAAAATTGAATGAAATTAAGAAAAACATTTTCCAAAGGCAAGTAAAATATCTGTTTAATTAGATTGTAAAGAAAGAAGATTAAAAGTAATATTTTGTGAAACAGTAATTACTGTTTTTCAGAAGTAGTCAGGTTCCTGTGTGTTGATCTAAATTTAACGGTGATAGCAGATCTCTTTGGGGTCTTTTGTTTTGTTTGTGTCTTCTAATTATTTTAAATGGCAACCACTACCTTTATGTTGTTTTCTTTGCACTGAACACTGCATGGCTGTTTGCTCCAATACTCTGCAAGCTCATGAAAGCAAATCTGGGAGATCAGCTCATACCCTCTGGTTCTGCGAGGTTAAAAGCCAAATCATTGCAGGGGACTATACAGCAAGATAACAGGAAAGGCAGCTGAAACCATTGGGAGGTGGGTTGAGGTGCTGATGGGAGCCTGAGATGTAAATAAACCAGATTGCTCTCATTTCCTCTTTCCACTGTATTATGCATTCCAATAGCACTATTCATCTTTATGACAGACACCTATTGCTTTAACTTTACTGCGGGCCACTGAAGTACATTAAAGTGGGCAGGAAATGGAAATAAATAGAGTTCAGTGTAGGATGCCGAATAACTAAACACACCACAGTCGTTTTTAGTGTGGGGTCATGCGTTTTTTAGCAGATTTATTGTATTACTTGACTTTTGTTAGAAAGATGGGCACTGTTTAAAAGAGAGACAATATACTTTTTTTTTTTTTTTTTAAGTAAGAAAATTGCCGTGGATACTTTCCTTTCAAACACTTTGGGGTACCAGAGATGAAAAGAAATTGGGTTGAGTCTCAGCTGGGTAGAGTCAGTGGGATATATCTGTGTGCACTACCTCAAGTTGTGGTTAGAAACAGAATAATGTGATTGGAAATATGAAGAAATCCTGCTAGCAAATAGAATTGGAGGAGGACCATAGGTCATTGGCTTAAATTAATTTTCCACCTAAAGGTAGTGAGACATTCCTGTAGAGAGGCCAAATTCTGTTTAAAATGTATTTGCTTGTTTTCTAATGCCTCCACATTTTGCTCACTTTGAGAATGTGGATTGCTCTCCTGCTTGTTCAGAGGGATGTTTTCAAGGACAGTGAAGTTACACTGCAAGCTCCAGATACCCTTAATTCCCAGGAGATGGGACTTCAGGTGATTTCTGTTTTTGTGAAGGCTTCTCGTGTTTGTTTTTCCTAGATTGTTTATATTCTGATAAGATTAGGTCAGTATCAGAGTGCATTCACAACATGGGTTACTTGAAGACTTAGAGCTCATATTTTCACTTCTCTGAGAAAGTCAGATAGTTGAAAACTTTTCTTAAAAAAAATAAATCATTAGCACTGTTTTTTTCCCTCTTGTTTACACTGAGCAGCCTCTGGATTTGCTGAGTATAGTGCTTTCAGGTTAATTTTTTTTTTGACAATGACTGCTATATAGTTGAAAGCAAGCTTCAGCCTTCAAAGAATTTGTCAATATAGAAGATATTAGTGGATATTTTGCAATGTCATGTAAGATAAAAACTAATTTGTAAGCAGTGCGGCAGAAATCTGGACAGACAATTAAGACAAAAAATCATTAACATTGATTCTTTAGCACTGGGATAATACATTCTTTTCTCTGAAAGCATCCTTTTAAAATGTTGTTCACCTAGGTCTGTATTTAATTATGTATTATGGTGTGACATTCAGTGATTCTACTTTCTTTTTAATTATATTTATATCAAGAATTTAATTTAATTCAGAATGCTGCTCCACATACACTTGCATTGCAGAAACTAATGCCAGGCAGAATTGCAGGTAATTACTGAGGACAGTTGTTGGCAATTTGACTTTTCATCATTTGTTCGTCATTGTTTGTTCGCACTCTGTGGATAGTTCCTCACTGAAAGGATTAGGTTACAGATGGGTGGGTATTACTTCAGGGACTTCTTAAGTGAGAATCCAGATGCTTTTCTGCCTCCTTTCCTCTTGCTTAGTTTGGGAGTTAGAAGTCAGTAGCTGCAGGTAAGTTTCAAAGCTTGTATCTGTTTCTCTTTTGCAATGGAAAAAACTCTATAGTGCTACTCGTTAATTGAACATCAAATCTAACTGCAGACTTTAAGTACTTGGAAAATTACAGATTGGGCTGAAATTTCAAAAGGATCTAATTGAAGTGCAGTATCCCTGACAAACTGTTTCCAGGAAAGTTCAGCTGCAGTAAGGTAATTTGGTGTTTCTTGCTTTGAAAACCTGGCTATGACTTAGATGCCTAAGCTGTAGCGGGGTTTTCAGAGATACTGGCATTTGGCCACATTCCAGATGCTTTGAGGATGTCTGTGGTTTCAAGGGCAGTGGCGTTTTGCAGTTGTGAGGTGGGGGTTTGGTTTGTGTGCCCCACATGCTACACGCGATGTTACCCGAATAGCTGAAACCCTGCTTGATGCTCGCTTGCTTTCACGTGGAGGCAGCAGAGGTGAGGTGTACGTCAGAGAGGGAAGCATGAATTACAGTGACTGTTTCTTTCTGTCTGTTATGTGTTGCTGGGTGTGTTTCCACATGTGTGCTCGTTTTCACTACTCCTAGTGGGAGAACAATCCTGGTTTTCCAAGCCTACTGTCCTGCCTGGTTGAGCTTGGAAGGACTTGTGAGCTTTTCTCAGTTTGCATGTGTGTGTTTAATCTCCCAGCAGCAGTTGGCAAGCTGGCTTGTGTCTGTAAGAACTGCTTGCTGAAAAACATTGGTAAGTTCAAATATTTCAGAAAATTTGTCCTCATATAACAACATGTAATTAGCTCATGCCTTGACCTTGCTGGGGACTGCTGGGCTCCGCAGTACAGTTGCTCCATTTGTTTTACAATTCTAACAGTCTTTGATATTTGGATATCTAAAATTTGTGTGCAAAAGTTAACAAGTTGAGTCTGAAATTAGGGTTTTGGTTTCTGCAGTGGGAGGGGAAGCTGTGAATGTTACAGCATTACGGTATTTTGCTTATCCTGCTTGTTCAGGAGGTACGAACAGCTTTTGGAAAGTAGGTGTGACAAAGACAGCATCATTTATTTATGCTGTGGAGGAACAAAAGAGTCATGTTCTTTGTAGCAGAGCAGACTAAAGTGGTTTTGGAGCACTGTTTGGAATAGAGGCTTGGGTGTTGCAAGTTTAGGTTTTGTGCCATTCCCCCCAGCGATTTGCACAGCCCCTTTTTTTTGGTCTGCCTCTCGGTGGAGCTGTAACAAGGATGGCTTTAGCTGCTTCACCCTTCTCACATGTGTGTGTGTCTAACACATTTGGGCACCCAAGTTTTATTTCTTCCCTCTGTAAAACATGAGAGTGTAACTTCCACCCAGCCTTGTTAGGGCACGAGCTGCCAAAGCAGGAGCTCCCCTGGACCAGACATTGTCACTGGGTAGTAAAACCTCTTTAATGGGGCTGACTAAACTTTAAAGTTATGGTTAATGTTTTTAACAGTAACTTGTGTTTCCTCTGGCTTTCACGCCCAACCATTAGCCAGGTGTTTTTGTAGCACAGAGTAGAAAAAAAAAGTAATCTAACTGTCCAGCTGCGTACTCACTGAGGTGCTGGAAGAGGTTGACCACAGATGCAAACTGGGGGTCACAGAGGCTGGTCGGGTGGGTTAAGAGGCTCCTTAAGAGGCTTGGAAAAATATAAGAACTGGAAATGAGATGCCTTTTTTTTTTTAACCATAAGTAAATTGCAAGGTTTGAATATGGAATACTTTGTGTCTATATGCTTTTGCTCTGTGTAATTTTCTAAATATATTATTATTTTTTTAAATTCATTTTTGTTCCTCCCTTAAATATGGTATTCACTTGATTTCTTTGTAACTGCAAGACAGGCCTGACTCTGATCTGCCTTATGCTGTAAACTGTGTTTATGGAGCTAGAATTGGGGTCATTAATTTTCTTTACATCAAAAGAAGTAATTTCTTCTAAATGAGAAGCCTGTTTCACCTAGTAATTCGCTTTAATTGCTTATTTGAAACTTTTGACATTTGATAGCAATTTAAACATTGCCAGATGAGGTTCATGCAGTTGGGACCTGCAGGTGCTTCCTCGTGTGCCCAACTCGGATCAAAGGAGTGAGCCCAGGGATGTGCCTGGCCACAGACAGGGCACCCAGTGCTGGAAGGTGCCATGTTCTGGGGCTGTTTGAATAGGTGCTGTCTGTCAGCCTTGGCAAGAATTTGCTCAGAGTGCTTTCCCTTGGAGAGGTTTCTGCAGAGCACTGAGCATGGTGCTGTTTGTTTTTCTTGGGAGACAGACTGCGTGGCCTTTGTTTTGCTTGAGGCTAAATAGTGCTTGCAGCACTGAGTCTCTGTTTTTAAAGTCTAACCAGTAGCACTTTCTGCTGAAGGGTGAGAAAAAGGTTTCTAAAATATTAATTACTCCTTTTTTTTTTAGTTCCTGACTAATATCTGTTAATTTAGTATTATTGTCTTCTGGGAGATCTGAAGGGAAAGAATTTTCTTCCTCATGAGGCTAAGCAAATGGTGCAGCTTCAAAGGCATTTTAGCAGGATCTAAACCTCAATGAAGAGAAGAGACAAAAATGAAACAGTGTCTTTCAGTTCATTTTTTATACTCATTCACTAATGTGAATGCAACTTACTGTTCAGTCAGCAGCAGAAGTAGCTTTTCTTTGCCTAAGAAGTATTTTTTTTAAGTCAGTAAATAAACTAATTTAGATTATTGCAGAAGGAGCAACTTTTGTTAATGGCTTTTGGCTGTAGAATGCTAGATACCCTCACAGTGGTTTCTATCAACACTCTACTGTGTCTTGTGGGAGACTAAAACTATTGCAGGAGTAGTCCAACAGCTGAATGTGAGATGAATTTTGTGCTGCTGCTTCAGAAATCAGGCAGTGTTGTAGGACTTTCTGAATTCAGAGCAAAGCAAAAGTGCCAGTGCCAAGACTTCTTTAAAGAGTTTTATTGATGTGCGTTGTAATTAAAACCAGAATTATTTTTCTAATAGGACATTTATTTCCTAGAGAGCAATTGCAGCTTGGCATAAAGTAATACACTTTTAAAAACAAGTACTAATCTGGGGATATCCCCAGCATATGTTGGATGGTTGACTTAATAGCTATGTGTGCCCTCCTTATTAACAAGCAAATTAAATATTTTCACTTAAAATAATTATACAAATAAACCTTTGGCTGTGCTATGATTTCATTAAAACCTTATTTGTCTAGAGAGCTCAACACGAGTGTGTGAAGTTGGGTCAGTTTTACTGCACGGCATTAGTCTTGAGAGCAGATTTACAGCAGGGCTGGATTTAATCTCTTGACTAATCTTTACCGTAGCAGGCTTGGGATGGGAAGGCATTTGTGTGTTTCAGGAGATAGGTAACTCTATATCTGAGGTGGAAGCATGGTGCTGGGTTTTAAAATGTCTAAGCAGCCTTAAAATGAACTGGCAAAGGGGTGGTGGGGAATTGCTCTGTGGAAACAAAATAGGTGTTGCTTTTAAATCAACTTCTTCGCGTGCACATTGTCACACCTTCACACATGGCTGTAGGCTCAAATCTATTTCTCATCAAAGCAACTGCAGCGTTAGGGAATATTGCGACCATCTGGGTTGCAAAGATCAGAAATAGCGGTCCTTGCTGGCAGAGGAGCCAGCTGTGGGCAGCACCGTGTAAACTGGCTTTTATGCCAGTTGATTAATCGTTTCTGAAGGTGAAGACAGCAAAACGTGTACCAGGTCATGCATTAATTGTTTGAAATACTTCAAAGTCTAATTTTCCTGGGCTTCTGGTGGTGAATAAAGTTATGATATCTGTAGTTTCAGCATCTTGACTAACACTGTTCCTGAACATGGGAAACACAGGCACTTCAGATGTCTCCAAAGGAGAGTTAATTAGAAGAATGAGCAGTTGTCAAGTACACCACAGCTCCACTGTTTAGTTCTGATGATGATTTCCATGCTGGGTCTGTTACAAATGAATTCACTTATGGTTTATCAATCCACTCTGACCTATGAGCCTGTTAGGGTATTCAGGGTAAAAGAGACTGGGAGTTACCAGAACAGATTTAAAGTACTACCATGACTGGGGAGCAAATCAGAGAACCTTTTTTCTTTCTTTCTTTTTATCTTGCTGCATTGCTTTCATTCAATATGTTTTTTTTTTTCTTTCTCCACTTCTTTAGGACCCACGATTATCAGCTTTAATTTTTGACAAGCTTCAAGTGCCTGACTATTTACAGAAAAACAGGAATGAAGGAGAGAGCAGATGTGAAACTTGTGCCACTCACTTGAATCAGCTGAAGCAGGAAGCCATTCAGATGATGCAGACCCTCAGTCAAACCAGCTACCCAGAAATGCCCGACCTCCCGCCCAGTGCCGGCGCGGTGACCAGCATGGTACCCAGGATGGTCACTGTCTCTTCCCAGAGAGACCTGCCACTCATTGCTGGGCAGGTGGGCAGGCAGCCTGGGAAGTCACCAAATCTCTTCTCTGCGGCAGAGAGGAAGAAGGGGCTTGGATGGTCTCAAGGCATGGGCAGTTTTCCGAACTCCAGCGTTCAGGTGACGGTGGCGCCCAGCGGCCTCAGTGGTGCTCTGAGCTCAGTCACCATCCAAGCTCAGCAGTACCTCGAGGGCATGTGGAGTATCTCCAGAGTGAACAGCTTCCTGCCTCAGGCTTGTCTAGTAAGTAGCAATAATTCAGATGCTTGAGTTTTGTTTACATATGTGTGGACGTTACAGAGAGATAAAGATAAAACCTGAGATGTATACATATTATCTTAATGGGGATCAGGTAATGATATTCTAAGCCATATTTCAAGAGCTGAAGAGCTGAAAAAGAACTTTGAACGACATTCTATCAGATGTCACAAGGAGTTTGCTTTCTTATCTCAGATGGTGAGATCCTTTCCTCAGATGTTTTTCCACCTGTTTTAGCTTCACATATGCAGGTGATGTTATTTGTCTGTCACATACCTGGTAGCCCCTTCAGAAAAACATAAATGGCCAAGTTTGTCACATATGAAACTGTGAGCTTCGTGGGATTATATCAAAGATGAGCTTGACCCTCAAGTCTAGCACTGAGCTTCTAAGGCTGTGCATAGTTCAGCAGTTGTTGCTGATAGACTCGTTGTGATGGGCATCAGTCTCCAGGTTAGATGTCTTGCAAAACAGTTTGCTGCTGAGGAGGGTGCTCAGAAGGTTGCTTCAGAGCCACATGCGTGTAAATGTCATTGCACTTGGATTTTAAGCATTGATGTTGATTTCCTGTATTCTGTGTGCGTTTTAAGAAGTCCTGTGGGAAATGAAAAAGCTTTATAGAGGTGCATGTTGCCCTTAAAAGCAAGTTTATTACACATTTGTGACTATCTATGGAACTGTGCTAAGAAGAAGGATGTAGTGACTGGTTTTGACTGAGATTTATTCCTAAACAGTTTTCACATGGTAGTGAACAGGGGAGTGTGTGTAATGATGAAGTGTGTACAGTGTGAAGTAATGTTTTTCAATTAAAGACACTATAGCAGGTCCTGCAAGACCAGGTATGTTGGTGCTAGGCAGCTTTAAATTTGACATAATGCCTTATGTGCTGTTGTATGTAAACAGTACTGAATATTGCTTGGTAGCTTCAGCTGGTTGAGCTCCAAGATCATCAGAGATAAATATTTAACAGTGCTGCTGTGTAACATTACTTTTGCAGCCTGACCTGTGGTGTTTCCTTCCAGAAAAGGCTTTGGAGACATGATTCCTCCCTCCCATGCTTTTCTCTCATATGGAAATTCGTGAATTCACATACATCCCACCTCTGAGGGGTTCCTGTTTAAATCCAGTGAATATCGACTGACGTCAGATCACTCATTGAGAAAAGGAAAACAATTGGCTCATTCAGCTCTTTATAAGGAACTGTTGCTATAAGAGCTCTTCTCTAAAATGTTGCTCCATGTGTTGGAGTAAATTTGGCCAATGTAGGTGTATGATGTTACCTTTAAATTATATTTTTAAATCTGTGTATATCTCAGAAATGTGGAAGAAAAAATGGGAAAGCTACTGGGTTTTAGCCTGCGCTCTGAAAGCAGAAGTATTTCCATTCGCCTGCTCATTTCTTGTCTGCACTTTTTCTTGTCCTAAATAATTCACTAACAACCAGCTCCAGATTTCTTCCTGCTTAACTGTGCTGACTGATAGATGTGGTTTCCCCTAACCACTGTGCTATTCTAACATAAAACTGTTGCCTCATTTAACCCCATGAAGGAAAAATGTGTGTAATGCAACAGAGCTTAAGTGTGATCTAGAAACGGGCAAAGAAACTCAGTAGCCTGGAAAACAATCACCTTTAATGAAAGGACAAACACTGTGAGTGTTGGAGACAGCTTGGATATGATCCAGTCACCTGCAAGGACAGTGTAGATTTAGAAGCGGATTTTGGAGAGGGGCTCATCTTTGGTTGTTTAATCTCTTTTTTTATTTTATTTTTTTTTTAAATTAATTTAAACCAAACTGTAGTTCATGAAGACTGCATGTGCATGTCTTTCCAGCTTGTGCTCCTTGTGTCTGTCTGAATTCTTCTCCTGCCTTTTGTATTGTTCAGAGCCTTGTGTCTGATGAGGCTGTTTGGGTGGGTGAGGCAGAAAGTGCTTCCCCTACGCTCTTCCCCTGAGGAATCACAGGTGTTGAAGGAAATAGGATTGGAGAGATTTCAGGAAAAAGCTAGTATAGCCCTTGTCTAGGACAGCATCCACTGCAGGACATTCTTGTCCAGTGCTTATCTGACCTCATCTGACAATTTTTCAAAGACTGGGATTTCCCGATTTCTTTTGATTCTCAAGTCTGAACTTCCTTTCCCATTAGAAAAGTTTACTTGACTTACTTTTTTTTTTTTTTTTCTTTACACCCTGGTTGGAAAGATAATTTTGGCTTTTCTTTTCTGAAGCTGGGGACAGGGTTTAAGTTTCAGATTAACCCAGAAGAGAGATGTGATGTGCATACTTTTAGTGATGTCTGTCTTTAGTAACATTTCCCATCTTCTTGTGGAGCAAAGCTGGTCCAGCTACAGGAATTCTGGAGCAAGAAGAACTACTGCAGGAGGAAGGATAGCACTGAACGTACTATTTGTTATGTGTGACTGCCTCTTGCAGTCTTCAGCCCCAATTTAGGCAAGATAAGGCACAAACGGAGAAGAAAAAGATGGATCTTTCCCCAGGGAGTTTACACTCTTGGTTGTGATACCAGTTATTTTGACCACTCTGGAAATACCTGTTTCACTGGGAATATGTACTTTTGCCTTTTTTCCTTACCAAAGAGTACTTGAAGCAGGTGCTGAACTCCCTGGAGGGAAGCTGTTACCCAATTCCTAAGCTCTCAGTGATTTTACTCACTGCTGCATATGAAGCAAATGTGATTAATTTCCTGAAAATGAGAAGGCGGACACTGGTGAAGGCTGGGGTTCATCTCAAGTGTTTTCAGCTGCCCAAAAGACAGTTGTTGGTTCTGGGGTATTTACTGAGGCTTCACTTGTAGCTGTGGAAGAACAACAGGCATCTCCAAGTGGTGTTTTGTCCTTCTCATCTTGGATCTCTGTCTTGGCTCACCTTGTCCACCAAAGGTGCCTGTGGGCTTTCAGCTGGTGCTGGCAAAGCCTGGGTGGGTGATGTGGAGCAAATCCTTGTGTGTCCAGTGTCTTCTGGGTGTGAAAATACACTCCAGCATACACCTGCCAAACCTCAGGAGACCTTGTACCTGCAGGCATTTCTCCAGGATCCATATTTTTTATTCATGGTCATTTTTAATAGTGATGGTAGTGGAGTTGTCTGTGGAGAGGGAAAAAAAAGACTTGATTTTTTGCTACTCTCATCTCCCTCCCCAAACTCACATGTATTGCCTTGTAATGTCACTTACGGTTGCAAAAACACTTCTGGGCTGAACGCTGGGGGTCACAAGTGCAGGGCATCGTAAATTTTTAATGTATGTTTGGAGTTCAAGTGTGAAAAATCCATTTTATAGATTATAAATTTTTTGAACAGAAACGTGTGTTTGAAGCACGGGGGAGGGTGCTGCTGAAACCAAAATAATAACTGGGCTTTGGGAGCCGTGAAGAGGAACAGTAATTAAGGATCTAGAGGAAGGTTCAGGGAGGGGAAGACTAGGGTTGCAACCAAGGTGCAAAAGGTGAAGATGTAATCAGCTGCTTTACCCAAGTGGCCTGTTGTGAAAAATTACAAAAAATAATCACCAGTAGCAGTCTGACCAGACAACAAGCACTGTGGAGGGAGCTGGTAGATCTCTGGGTAAGACAGCTGATTTGTAGTGGATGCCTGACAACTTTAATTAATAAATAGTTTTATATTGATGTTTTTAGTTCTAGACCTGACATATGAATATAAAGTTACTACTCAAATGGAAAAACATTAGCAGTGCTCAGCATTGCCACTCAGTCTAATGCAAAAGCAGAGAACTGAGGAGAATTTAGGCTTCCCAGATGTGTTGGAATTTGGCTGAGAGGTAGAATATTAAAACCACTGAAAATACACCTATTAGAAGTGTCGGCATTTATTTTGTAGTGTGGAAGAAAGGAGATCTTAGTGCATGCTTTAAACTGACTGTTATTATTTTGAAGTGTTATGTAGTGCATAAAAGTGCTAAAGTAGCCGTGCCGTGTGCTAAAAAGACATCACAGCGAAATAGAGCTTATTTGCAAATTGCTTTTTCTTTTATCTTATGCAAAATGAAATCTTCGTCACATTTTATTTCTTATTTGAATATATACAGTTGGTACTGCTTATAAGGCAGAATATTGTGGCACCTTGAACATTTACCAGTTTGTAAGTTGTTTTAAAAATATATTAAAAAATGTACCACTAGGAAATTGAAAAAGTTAGAGAACTGGAAAATCCAAAGTGTCTTAAGTAAAACTTCTAAAACGTGTATGTGAAATTATAAAATTATCAAAAGCTCAGTGTATGTCCCTGAGAGTATTCACAAATTTCAAGGTAGGTATAAGTTTATGGCCTGGGTCTGTGAGGTTCAGAGAGGGAGGGTTCACCCACAGCACATGTGAAGGGGTGCATACATTCTAAATTTAAAGGACTTATGTTTGTTTGTTTTACGCGAAAAACCTCTTGAGTTATTTTAGTCACAATTCAAGCTTTCCTGTAGTTTCTGTTAGTAGGTCTTCTGCTTACCCTAATCTAAACCAGATGGATTCATTGGGGAGTAGTTCAGCTTCTGACTTTCCTTAAAGCCTCTTTGTTTGTTTATAGCAAGGGTGACTTACATTTTGTTTAAAAGATGCAATAAAAAGCTGACTGTGGAAAACAGGGGAATGACAAGATTTACTTTCCAGCATTTACTTTTTTACTTTGATAAATGTCATACCAAATGGATTTTTAAATTAATTTTTAAAATCCTTCTTGATAGCTTTCTCAGTGACCTTTTATTAATACAACGTGGGAAATATATTTTGTAATGAAACAATTAAAATACAATGCATTGACCATAAATCATGTCTGTGAGACGTATGGGTGTCTTTGAGCTTTGGGATATTTCTGACTCCACATATAACATCTTGAATCTCAAGAAGTCAATGTCAGACAGCTGCTGGGGCCAGGAGTGCACAGAGGCTTTTTTTGTTTTTCTTTTAGCTTCAGTAGTGTTGGTGATGCTGCTCTTGTAGAGGAAGTACATAAAGGAAAGGGAATGGTAAAATACAGTTACTGTTGGTCACTTTCCATAACAAGTCTCAATAGCAGAAGGAAGATTTTTGGTCCAAGTTACTAAATGCTTTTTCATTCTGACCTAACTTATAGCTCCCCTGGAAGAGACCTTTCCTATGACCGCTGCATCTTGCCTGGGCAGTCAAGCTTTGCTGGGCTTGTGTCTTGCTTTGCACTTTGCTGCCTTAGCAAATGCAGAGGGAGGGGTGTGATGTGGGAGGACAATGCTGCTACTGTCACCAAGACCCTGCCCCAGCAGCCAGGTAGCAGACTGGCTTAGAAACTGTGGGTTGGAAATTCAGCCTTAAACATGCAGATGAAAACCGTAGCCCTCTGTTTTGTATAGTTGCTAGGACCTTCATGCTGTTTTATTCTAGGTTGTCCCCAGTATAGGATGCTGAAGGTGAAAATTAGGTTACTTTTTAATGTATTTCCAGGTATCAGAGGGATTTAGGAAAAATGTTAAGAGTTAACAGGAAGATTATGGGCTACAGGATGAAAACGGGCATGTTCTTAGGTGAGGGTGTGGATTGCATTTCTTTATATTGTGGGTTTGACACTTCCACCATAGTACTGGTTTTATAGTTGTGGGACAGAGTAACTATTTGTAGGACTCAGACCCTCTTGTGCTCAAATTACAACCTGAAACCAGTTCTTTTGATCTTTTACCCCTGCAGGGTAAGCAGTTGTTATTACAGCTCTCAAGGGGGAACAAGTCCATACTTGCCTTTGTTGACAATTGAAGTCAACAGGCAGTAATAAGGAATGTTGGCCCAGACTTCACCTGTAACTCATCAGAAGTAGATTTAAGACAAGCTGACTTCAGAGATTATGTGGAAATGATAATCCACTGGATTTACCTTTGGCCCACAGGTCATTCTCTCATCTGGCAAGTGTATTATCAACTACACTATATACCCCAAATATTTAAATTTTCTACTCTTTCCTTTCAGCTGGTTTGTTTGGGATGGCCATTTCTGTTCACTCTGTTTCCTTCAGCTTCTTTTTCTTCCTGTTGGTTCATTTCTACTGTGAATTTGCTCCCCTATGAATCCTTCACTGAAGTGATTGTTAATCAATGCATTCCCTGCCACCCCAACCTTAGAGATGGCCGTACAAGGAGGGTTTGTACTTTTCTGGCCGGAGCTCAGAAGTGTCATCCAGCATTTGAGAAAGGCTCTATATACCTGATGTAGAACAGCTTTTAGGAGGCTATTGTTGCTCTGCACTGGCTACATGGGTTTAAGGGTGGACTGCAGCTGAATAATGCCCTTTGCTTTCAGAAGGTAATGCAGCAGAGAAACCACATAATTTCAGGCTGAGTTTAGACCTTAGTTGTGTGCAGGCTGGTGGAGAGCAAATCTCTTGCAGTGATCTCTCTCTCTATACCACATGGAAGGAAGTGATTTGCACAGCTGGATGTAGGTGTGGATTGCCCAGTTGTCCTGCTTGTGTAAAATAGGATTTGAATTATTATTTTTTTTAAAGTCCTTTGAATTTAACATTTGCTCCGTAGACTGTTTACTGGAACAATGGCATTTTGAGGTTGTGGGACTCCAGGCAGTCGAGCTGTGCACAGTATGAGCTTTGCTGAAAGCATCTCCCGTTGTTTCGTGGCATGAGTGGCTGAGCATGGGACAAAAATTGATGCTCTTTGTTACTTGCAACTAGAATCACTGAAGTGCCTTGGGTGGTAGCTTCTGAGAGCAGGTTTAAAAAACATCAATAGAAAATGTATCTACTTTTGTGTTTCAGCACTTAGGAGAGAATTTATGATGTATAGATAGAGTTCATAGATATTTCAAGCATTTCATGTGTGTGTGCTTAATGGAATGGATTGCCACTTTACTGAACATAGCATCAAATCAGCTCTGTTAATTGAAAAAGATTTTTCACATTATTGCTAATGATGTGACACAGTTTTGTTAGAGATGGCGCATAAAATAGTGCTACTTCAAGTGACATTAATGTATGCATTTAAATTCCTTTTTTCCCATTTACGTGCATTATTGATTTTATTTCATTGTTGAGCTGCTAATGGATTTATAATTTGAATACAGTCACTGTAATCAATGATGAGATTATTACACTTATAAATAGAACTTTAAGACTACAATGAGGTAATTTCCCAGTGACATTATAGTGAGTGGGATGCCCAACCAGGAAGACAGAGTGGATGAGGTCCTCCTTAGGACCTTATGTTGAGAAGCCCTGGTCCTCATGAGGGACTTCAACCACTTTGATATCTGTTGGAGGGACAACACGGCAGGGCATAAGCAATCCAGGAGGTTCCTGGAATGTGTTGATGGTAGCTTTCTTCTCCAATTGATAGAAGAGCCCACGGGGAGTGGTGCTGTGCTGGACCTTGGCTGTGATCAGTGGCACAGAGTCCAGCTGGAGCCCTATAGCTAGTGGTATTCTCCAGGGGTCAGTACTGTGTCCAGGCTTGTTCATCTTATTCATCGGCACTCTGGATGAAGGGACAGGGTGCTGCCTCAGGAAGTTTGATGAGGATGCAAAGCTGGGAGAAGTGGCTGATACCCCAAAGTGCTGTGCTGCCATTCAGAGAGACGTGGTCAGACTGGAGACATGGGCAGAGAGGAACCTAATGAAATTTGACAAAGGCAAGTGCAGGATCCTGCACCTGGGGAGGATTTAAAACCCTGTGTACCAGTAGAAACTTGGGGCTGACCTACTGGAAAGCAGCTCTGGGGGTCCTGATAGAGAACAAGTTAAGCATGAGCCAGCAGTGTGCCCTTGTGGCCAAGAAGGCCAATGATATCCTGGCCTGCATCAGAAAAAGTGTTGCCAGCAGGTTGAGGAAGGTGATCCTGCCCCTCTACTCAGCCCTGCTGAGGTTGCATCTGCAGCACCATGTCCAGGTCTGGGCTCCTCTGTTCAAGAAAGACATGGAGCTCGTGGAGAGGGTCCGGTGGAGAGGGTCTGAAAATGATGAGGGAATGGGGACATCTCTCTTATGAGAAAAGGTTGATGGAGCTGGGCCTGTTTAGCCTGGAGAAGAGACAACTGAGAGTGGGGTTTATTGATGCATACAAATATCTTAAGGGCAGGTGTCAAGAGGATGGGAGCAGACTCTTTTCAGTGGTGTTCAATGACAGGGCAAGGGGCAATGGTCACAAACTGGAATACAGGAGCACTGGAACAGGCTGCCCGGAGAGGTTGTGGAATCTCCTTCTCCTGAGATAGTCACAACCTGTCTGGACACAATCCTGTGCAACCTGCTTTAGGTGAACCTGCTTAAGCAGGGGGTTGTCACTAGATATCTCCAGAGGTCCCTTCCAAACCAAATCACTCTGTGGTTCTGTGTAATGAAGGCTTAAGAATTAGAGTTTTTCTTTGAATCCGAAAGTAATACTTGTAAGACTAAGTGTGAAACACTTTTAGGGAAGTGAGTCCATATAAATTATTATACAAACTGATGTTGTGGTTAGGCGTTTTCCAAAGTACTGTTACTTTTGTTTGGTGCCCAAACACTTCTGAGCCGATTCCTCTGGATTTGCATAGCTGCCACTATCTCAAAACTGGATGACTTTGTTCTTTTCTGATACTTTATTTGAAGGAAGTGTTTGAAAAGCGCTGTGGGCAGGAGTCCATTGCTGTGGTTTTGGTGGTGTTGGGCAAAGATAATGGATCTGCCATTCGAAAGTGTCCCTGTTCTGCTTCTCAAAAGTGATGGTGATGAAGTTGTGAAAGGCAGTGGGGTGTTTTAGGAGGGAAATGGCAGTGGAAGGGTGAAGAAGGGGAGAGTGGTGCTTGTGATGCTTACCTTGGGAAGGGTCTGAGTTTAGTTTGTTCATGCAAGGTACCTGTATGGATATCCCCTTGAGTCTTGTCAGCCCCTCCTGATGACTCTGAAGTACTCATGGGGGCCTGCGGGAATAGCACAACCTTCTGTTACTAGTTAAGCTAAGATTGTAGTGAAAAGATTGTATCAGAATGATAAGAACATTAGTAATATCCTGCTGGGTCTCAGCTGCAGCCCATCTTGCCCAGGGCTGTCTCCAGCAGTGAAGCTGGAAATGGTGTTTAAGGAGAGCTGCTTCCTGCAGTCTGCTCATACTCTCCTGCGTGTGCAGTTGGAGAATTCACAGGGACACATACCTGTCTGTTCCCTTTAGTATCTGTTTATGGACCTCCTGTCCAGGAATTGATCTAATTCCTCTATGACCCTGCAAACTCTCTCTCCCTCGACAGCCTCGTATGTCAGCAGGTTCCATGAGTTCATTGTCCCAGTGCAAAGAAGTACTCACTTCCGTTCAATTTTTTCAGCATCTCCATGACTTTACAAACCTCAATCAGGACACCCTCTCCAAATGAGAGTTCCAGCATCTTTCATCTCTTCTTCCAGGGCAGTTGCTTCGTCTCCTTGACCATTCACTTGCTTGTCTCTGTCATTTCCCTTACTCCACTACTCTGTCTTGAGATGCAGGACTAGGACTCATGGAGGAGAGGCAGTTACTGATCTCTTCTCTCCGGTGACCTGTAACAGAACCTGAAGGAATGGCCTGAATTTGTGTCAGGGGATGTTTAGCTTAGATATTAGGAAAAGGTTTTTCACTGAGAGGGTGAACAGGTTCCCTAGGGAAGTGATCATAGCACTGAGCCTGACAGTGTTCAAGAAGCGTTTGGATGATACTCTCAGGCACATGGTGTGACTTTTAGGAATGGTACTGTGCAGGGCTAGGAGTTGGACTCAATGATCCTTGTGGGTCCCTTCCAACTTGGCATATTCTGTGACTCTGTAGTACTCAGTATGTGAACGTTCTCCTTGTTCTTTGTGCCCTGCATTGTGATGTCCAAAATTTTTTTGCTGTTTTTTTTTTGTTCGTTTGTTTGTTTTGTTTGCTGCTACATCTTGATTCAGAGGAAACTGTCAACAACCCTTAGATCTTCCAAGCTGTAGCTGCAAGTTTTGAGCTCAGCACTGCTGGGGAGCTATTTAGGTTATTCTCTATACACATGGTCCTTTTCCATGTCAAATCTCACCTGACACTTCTTTGCTCACTGACATTTGGGAAGTTCTTCTGGAATTCCTTATTGCTGGCATTTTGCTACTTGACAGAGCTTTGAGACATTTGCAGGCTTGCAGATTTTACTGTAATCATGGTGAATCATGACTGCATGTCTGGGTTACCTGCTTCCCTCATTGGGAGCAAAGAGCACGTAGCAAGGAACAGCCAGAAGAAAAGAGCTGCATCTGCACAGCTCCATCCCTCATTTGGGACCCTGGTGTCCTTCAGCAATCATCCCAGTGATCACAGCTGTCCCTATCTTTGCAAACTTAATGCTGCTTCATGAGCTTGCCTGTAATTGAATGTTGGTGTCTGGATTTGGGTGTACTAAAGACGCAGTTTTTCCTTCAGATAATGAGGGCTTGTACCTCTTCAAGTGAGATACTAGTCAGTGGGTGCCTTGCGTGTGGTAGCTGTCAGGCAAATTGATCCCAAGGGATGTTCTTTTTAAAGCAGTTACATCTAATACATAAGCAGTTCAAGCATGATTGAAATAGAAATTAGCTATGACAGCCTCCGTCCACCTTTGCCTTGATTTGATGACATTGTATGTCAATCATTATAACAATATAGTGATTATAATAAAATTGGTAACATGGTAATTCCTATGCTGAATAGAGAGTAATCAAGGTACATTGAGATTTGGTTGAGTTTCCTAAATCATTGAGAAATTCTGTTGTGGAGTCAGGAAGGAGACACAAGTTCTCCCAATTCAAAGCTCTCTGTGTGTCCTGTGTTTAGTGGCTGTTTGAAACACAACTGGCCTGGGGAAGTCAGTCCTAATGGAAAAGCATTTGTCTTCTTGTATGAAATCCAATCCTAAAGTGACAGAAATTTGCATTATTATGAGCTTGTTAATGAATTCCTTTGCTTGCTCATATCAACCTCTGACAAAAAGCAGAGATTCAACTGTATATTTGCGCACTTGAATAAATACCCTGAGCAGTACACAGCTGTATTTTTTGGCTTTGGAGGCTGTAACTGTTGTAATATGTGTCAGCAGGGAGGGCTCTGGGCAACACTTTCTGATGCTTGCCTGGAGGCATTGGAAGAAGCAGTTCCTCTAGCCTGACTGTTTTAAATCCACTGCACAAGTAAAGTCCTTATTTGAGGGTGTTAATGTGCAGCAGGATCTACGTCCTGCTTGGTAGCTCATTTCTTGACCTCCCGACTTTCCATCTGATGGATTTACATGAGAAAATAGGAGGGCGAGGTTTGTGGTCAGATAGCTGTGAAGAAAGAAAAAAAGACCATTGCTTGATGTCTCTTTTGGTATTGGTATCCTGAGTAGCTGAAATGTGGAGCAATTGGTCTGTCACTGCCTGGTGGCATCTTTGTGCTACCTGAACCCTGGCTTCAGAGGGCAATCTGAAGGAAGCAATGACATTTTGTAGATGGAGGCCTGCCCAAAACCTTAATGAATTTCTCAGGGACCAAGGATCATGGTTTTGGAGAGATCTGTCTCAGACTGAGATCAAAAGTTTGTCATCAGAGAGAAGCAGCTGCTAATAACTCCATCTTTGTACTTTGTACTGTCAGGAATGGCAGTGCTGGATATAGCTGAGTGCATGTGCCCTGCCCTTGAAGGATGAAGACCTTCCTGTGCGTGAAGTACAGACTGCGCCTGATATTTGGTGGTGAAGATCCAAAAAACTCAACCTGTTCTAGTAATTCAGATATAATTGCAAAATGCAAGAGCTCTGAGGTTGTCTTTGGATCGCCTATATTACTTTCCAGTCTGTGACAGCAGATGGGCCCTCTTATTTCTGTTTAATTCTGTTTCTCTGTAATTTTTCTCCTTCTGCCTCATCTTCAGAGATCAGTGATAAGCCAAGCATTAGGAATTCTTGTAGATGAAAACCTTTTTTGAGAGAAGGGATATTATGCTCCGCATTTGACTTTCATGGAACACGACATGCATATAAAAGTTTGAAACTACAGGTTTAGGCGTTCTGGTTACCACATCGCAGCTGCAGGTTATAAAATGACGACAGTAGTGTCTTGTAGTTATAAAATGTCCTAGTTATTTTATAATGAGCCCTGGCAGAAATAACGTCAAATGGCAGTAAAAAAGTTTATCCAGAACATGTTTCACTTCAACCTGGCATATGCTGCCCTGTTAACTTTATGTAATGCTCGTCAGTCAGGAGGAGGCATTTCACACAGAAGACATGTGCAGGACTTATCCACGCTCACTTGAAAGAGGGGTTTATAGTATGAGCATTATCCAGCTAGAGATTTACGTCACATTTGTTCCAGTTAGTGGTAGTAGGTCATGAGAGTCTTTGCATGAATCATTTAGGCAGAAAATTATTGTTTTATCATATACAAACAGTAGCTTTAATGTATTGCAAAACCATTAGATCAAGCATTTTTTGCAATTTAATTGACTGTGACATTTTAGTCAGAAAGGGGAAAATAGTAAGTTAAAGCAAATATTCAAAATTCTGTATGTCTGCCTGCTAGTCAGAAAGGAGCAGAAACAAGAAGAGGGGGAAAAAAATCATCAGTACAGACTCAGACTGTACTAGAACAGCTAGAGCTTTACCTGCAACACGCGGTTGAGACCCTGTTGAGTACCTTCATTATGGGATTAATTTTTTGAAATAAAGTAAATTATATTGAGTTCTGACTCTGATTACACAGCTATGTGTCAGACTTGTTGAGGCTCTTATAATTTTCTCCATTCCCTCCTCTGTCATCTGTTCTTGATGTTCTTTTGCAGCCCTGTCCAACCCTCTGGTTTTCTTTTGCCATGACAGTACTGTCCCGGGACTAATCCTGGGACTAATTTTTCTCTATATTTTTATAGTCCCATGTTTTTCTTGCCTGTCACCAGAGACATGTTTTGCACACGGAGACTTTGTTAACAGAGACCAAGTGGCATGACAGCTCGGCTTTTTTGGGTCCCTGGACAGAGGTCAGTGTCCAGAGAATGGAAATATTCAGGAAACTGGGAACATTATGGCTTAGTTTTTGTCTTTGCACTTCAAACTTGTAAAGAGCTTGTTAGGAATGTAATTGCCCTTTGGATGGTAATGGCCTGACAGAGTACCATGTACCTGGAAATTTCACTTATGGCTAACTTCTTTATAGTGTAATTTTGACTATTCTGACATGTTTAAACCTGGGCAGATGTTTCCTGCCATCTAGTCAGGCAGGGAACCTGTGTGATGGGAATCACGGGTGGAACAAGGAATGCCCTTGCTCTGCGCAGCACGCCTCTGTAGCTTGAGGCTGTCAGGTCACCTCCATCTCTTCCTGTCCTCTCAGCCTTTGGCCATCTCAAGTGGGAACAACTCACACTGTAGTTGCTTGTTGTGGCCCTGCAAAGTTCATCTGTGTGTGTGAATGCTGCCAGCTGGGAACACAGCATGTCCAGCTCTGCTCCCATGTCCTCAGGGTGGGCACTGGGAGCTGGTACCAAAATCCTCCTGTCTGTGACACAGGCACTGCTTTGAAGCACCAAGACATTGGTCATCCCTGTGTGTGCAAAATGCTTGATGTGACATTTTCAAATGCTGTCCTTGCTGTGCTCTTACTGGTGCCAGTTTTCATGTGGCTTTGAAGAGAGTAGAGGGAAGTGGTCCTACAGAGCTGCTTTGGAAATCCTTCCTTTGAGGTTTAGCTTGTTTCCGGATGGTTAATGGCTTTTGTCCAGTGAACCTTTTCTTAGAAAATTAAAACAAACATTACTGTCTGGATGTAGAGGCCTATGACACTTTAAATATTCAGTGCAGTCAGTAACACTTTATAGTGACAAGATTGTTTTCAGCATTTGATCTTGAGTGATTTATGAAGATTCAGTGAATGGTGAAGCACAGTTCCCTCTCAGCTGCAGTCTGGAGTCTTCTCTCTGTGCAGAGTTGCATGCTTGAAAAAGTCTTGCAGAGTTGCATGGAGTCCTCTAGAGAACTATATTTTCCTAACATGATCGTGAGAAAAGTATGTGTTGAGATGAGGAAAGAGCATGAAGTAATTCCTTCATTCTTTTTTTTCTGGGGTGACAAACTGAAATGCCCAGGTCCATTACTTGTCTTTTGTGTTCTTGCCTCAGGGCAGATGACTTGGACCTAGCAAATTTCATCTTACCTGAATCCTCCTCATCACCTGAGATGTGTAGCTGTCTCAGGGAGAGCTGAACAGGGCTGTGCTGGAAAATCCTGTCACTTCAGGTGGTGCAAGCAGTGCTTGAAATGAGTCCTAAACTTGGAAGAACTTTTGTGCTTTTTCAGTTTCTCACCATGCAGCAAAACTGATGTTAGTTCTGTGTTTAAGAATACTGATTGAGTAGTTGAAAACAGTATGAATGGTATGGGTTGTCTAATGCAGTTATTTTCTGATTATTTTATCTTGCATGTCTTCACCTTTTCTCCCTTTAAAAGAATCAGTGCTTTCTTCTTGGCTTCCCCTCATCCGCTTTTTGTGCATGATCAGAACTGAGAATAAAACTTCCAGATTTATCCAGAAATTACAGTTTGAGTTTTCAAATGTGCCTAGTGTGGGAATGGCAATTTACAGACATCCAACTTAGATGTGTTGTTCTGGAAGGTATATGAACCATCTGCTCTCTGAAATATCAGATTTGATTTGGATATTTCAAGTTACATGCCTAATATGTCCAAAATCACTGGTCTCTAAGTTCTCATAGAAATAAAAAAGTGGTGTAAAAGGCATGTGTGTTACACATTGCTCGTATTAGTGTGAATAGCTTTTACAGGAGTTGATCTGTTGAGAGATTCCAGTGAGTTCTTACAAGACTCCTACACTTCTCTGTAAAATTCAGTGACATTTCATGCTAACTCTACAGATTTCATATTTAGCTTTACATCATGCCATCATTTAGATCATGCATTAGTTAAAGTGTGGTTGGTTCGAAATACATTGCTGCTTCTGCCTTCTTTTTTTCCCAAAATTTTGTTTAAATGTGATTTTCTTTGCTTCAAGGTCCATTGTCTAATATAGCCCCTGAAAATATGTCCTGAGAATTAATCTTCAGCCTGTAATTTTTAATCTGAGACAGCAGTTTATGTGACTGAGGGTTATGGTTGTCTTCCTGACAGAATGTGGGGGAGTATTCAGACACTAATGTGACACTCTCTGTCACAGTGGTTACTGGTTGGGTGTCATTCTCTTGCTGGCCATCCAGCCACTGCTGCTGAGCACAGCAGTCCCTGATGTGCCAGTTTTTAGGCTCCATGTACTGGCTCCAGAGCTTTTGGTGTAGATTTTTTAGTCTGTAAATTGCTAAATTATTATTTTTGTGTTAGTTCATGTAACTCTGAAGTTCAGATACTACAGTGGATTTTACCCATCTGCATGTTTTTCCCCATGCCATATACTTTCTGTAACTGGTATAGGTCAAGATCACACATTTGTTGCTTCAGTGCATTAATGATCAAATACCTGCTTTATCGACCCCCTCAAGGTTCATTACTCCATCACTTAGTTATAAGCAATTAACCACATGAGTGGATCTGATCCTTTTCCAGGCATCTCTGTTCCTGGCTGTCATTGCCAGTAGATCATGGACGGGATAGACAAACTCCTTTTTAAAAGCATGTTTTCCTGCCATACCATTTCTTTGTGCCAGTCGATCTCCAGCAGTGCTTGGTCTCTGTCTTTCTGCCTGCATCACTAAGAAATCTGATCTCATGAGACTTTTGTATTACAAAGTGAAGGGTTTTGTAGAGAGTTATTCAAAGATTCCAGTTTGGCTTCTAGCAGGAGGAGTTTTGCTAGGATTAAGTTAATCTGCATGAATGTTCTTCTGTGTCTCAGCCTCAGATCTCTTAGGTGAGCTCTATAAAAGTACTTTTTATGTGTAGCACTCTATGGTAGAGCATTAGTCAGCCACTCCATGACACTGATAATAGTACTAATCTTTAAAGAGGAGGCGTTCAAAAGAGCTGGGTGCACTTTTCTTCTTGTTGACTTTGCTGGGAACTGGGAATTTAGCACTCAGTTATTAGTATTATTCTACAGGAATGAGTCCAGAGGAAACTCCAGACAGCTTTTCATGCACCTGTTGAGCACTACTTGGTTGGCAGTTTTCTTGTTCTTGGTACTTAATAATCGGGTTTCCTCAGTTCTCATGAGAAAGTCTCTATTTGTGTTGGTGTATGAGAAAATTGAGGGTGTGTATGTAACTGGGAAGGTCCTATTACCACATCTGCATATCTGTAGTCGTAAAACATGATCTATGGCTGCTCAAAATTTAAAATTTGGTGGCATCCCAGGAAGTACCTAATTGCATTTGTGCTTCATTACAAAGCTGTCTCCTTTCCTGGAATTTATTTTAGCTAATTAGTTGGAAATGTCAAAGTAGTATTTCAGATGACAGAAACATCATATATTATCATACATGAAGCAATTAACTTTTTTGACAAATATTTATTGTGGTGTCGTCTTTAATTAAATCTTCAGGACTCTTAGACACAGAGCAGGTTCTTCCGAAAAGGAAGCATCCCAGCACTGTCAGGGAGCATTTGACTGATGGGGCTTAATTGAACTCGGTACTTGAAAGAGTTGGTGGCTTAAACAAGAAGATGTAGGCATGACACAATTTCACAATACAGATGTCTGATATTTTGTTAAGATCTCAAAACAATCGCCTCCCTTCCAAACTCTGTCTCAGACACTGCAGATGCATTATGCTGGAGAAGATGCATCTCCAGTTGCTCCTGTTCTTCCACTAGAAAGGTTTGCAGGAGAAAAAAGTGTTGTACACTTGTGCTGCTAAGATAAATAATGCTGAAAAGCAGGGCAGTATATATGTTCTTAAAAAACAAAAATCAATTTTTAAAAATTTAGTTCTTGGGGCTATCCATGTGGAAGCATGTTACAAATGTGACTGTTTGGTCAGTTCCTCTTAAGCAGATAGGTCTTGTAGGTGATGCGCCACTGAGAAATAATTCCTGACAGTTATAACTGAACCAGATAAACAGTTCTGCCAGCTCCCAAATAACACTGTAAAACAAAAGGGTTCTGCTTATCGTTTTCCATTTCTTCATGCCTGTCAAACTATTTCACTGTGCATTACCCATCACAAAGGTTCTCTGTGTTTTTCTGCTCCTGTGCTGCAGTCATGGTTTTTATATTCTCTGTTGCTGGAGCTGCTGTGGTACGCTTGTCCAGCTCTATCACTCCTCAGCTGCTGCTGATCTTCACCTTCTCCATTGCAAAGACACTCTTTGGAAGTGCTGCGTGAGATTTTCCCTGTCATGGCCATGCTTTAACGTGTACTAACCTGTACATATGTTGGTTTTTTGTTTTTATTCAGGCAGAAACAGCACCAGAAAGTGGCCGAGATGTTCCCAGCGTGCAGATCAGCTCAGGGCAGAACAACTCCGACCCCTCGGGAGCCGGTGGCATGGCAGCCTCCCAGAGCGTGGTTGCTCCAGCCGGGGTCTCGGCAGGTACCTCAGCTGCAGCTTCGTTCTTCATAAGGTAGTTTTTCACCCTTCTGGTTTCCATAACTGCTCATGGGACTTCAAACAGTTGTGAAATGCTGTTGAATCTTTGCCAGGGTAGAAGGTGTAGTGCGTGGTGCTGGTCGCTGAGAGGTGGAGTTGGTCCTGTTTCTCTCTCAGGAGACCTCAGCAGGAGCATTTATTGACCAAAATCCAAGAAAATGTGTGTTGGGCTTTGTCTAGTCCTTTTCTATGGCCATGTCTACCATAAGTCTGTTATTCTGTGGGTTTCCTTGGGGCTAAAGCTGAAGTAACAAGTTTTTTTCACTCAGACCTAAGTAAAAAAAAATTGAATTTTTATTCAGTAGCATGGCCTATGTGTCCAAGTGAAAGTTTTCCCATAGTTGGTGGCAACAGTTAAAACGGTTTAGGGCATTCCTTTTTTAGTAGTAGCTCAGAACAATCTTTTTTTTTTTCATTCCTTCATCTTATAACAAAAATGATATGTTAGTTTTGTTTGGATGTTTGTTGTAATTAGCAATGTTGATTAAATGCAATACGCTGTCAAGCAGATGGTATTTAAAACAACAAAATTCAGGGCTTTGTACTTACATTCCAACTCCTTTTTAATTCAGAACTGAACATATTTTCAGACAATATTGAAAAACGTATGTCTGTGAATGGCAGTAAAGTCAAATTTATGCATGGAGTGAGAATACTTCTTATCATTTAACCACAATGGTAATTGTATTGTTTCTTTTCATTGGTCTTTAATATGTTTTGTATCATTAAATAAATGATGTTTGCTCTAAGTTACTACCCGACCTCAGAAGGAGCTCCACTTCCCAAGTTTTGGATTTTTAGAAGAACGTGATACACTGAGTTTTGAGTGTTAAATGCCTGCTTATCATGGTCTGCCTCCACATAAGAGGTTAGGAAATGGCTGCCCCAAGAGTGCTCTGTGTAAGTTAGTGGTTTGTCTCTGTGCTGTGGGTTTAAAGTCAACACAGAGAAATGGTTGCCTACAGAGAATGATTGGTTTAATTTAAAGAGAGGTGTCTGAAATCAGTGGGAGCGTAAGCGGAAAGGTCAGGCATCTCTTTTCTTCTTTAGCTACCTAGGTAAGGACAGATTAATATTCTCCAAAGTATCTAGACTGGACAGCAGCACAGCTTTTGTTTACTGTATTTCATATTATGGGTATGAACAGTGTGATTTTAGCTTAATCTACTTTGGATTTATTTCAGCGTTAAACTGTATGTTGTAAACAAATGTAAAGACTTGTCCCTTTCACAGGGGAAGCCAGGAAATAAAATACCTTTCTTGGAACTGAGAGAAAGAAATCTGTGCCTGGTAGTCTGAAATAAGACGCAAAGTCTTTTCTCCCATCGATGCTTTTGTCAGTGGTCAGCAAAACTCACTTCTGTTTTTATTGTGAAGCAATTGTCATTGGCTTGATTCAAAGATTCTTGAAGTCAGCAGCAAGACTGCAAATGACATCATTGTACTGTGGATCAGGCCCTAATTGCTTCTCATGAATCTCTCTTTGCCTCAAGTGAATCAGTTTTATAGCTTTAGCAGCTACGTGTTAGCTAAAACATTTAAAAATCCCATTACTACATTGCTTATTCCCTACCCATATTTCCTCTGTTCATAATTGTTTCTCTTCAATTTTTTAACTGAAGAACAGGGCTGGTTGAAATTTTTTTGTGCACAAAGCACTTCTGTTTCTTCTTCTGTTGTTGTAATACAAAAAGTCTTACAAAGGCTGGGGGAGAGAAGTCCATCATTGATCCCTGGCAGTCATAGATATGTTGAGCAGGTCCTCAGGTGGGTACTGCTGCATAGTCCTGGCCAGGCTGCTCTACCAACATTGGCATTAACCTCGGGAGAGGCTCCCTCTCCCACTGCTCATTCTCTCCTAACTCCTTCTGCCATTGGGACCTTTATGGATCAAAGTTTCCACGCTGAGTCTTCCTCCCACCCTCAAGCTGTGCAGTCCTCAGCAGGAGGGGAGAGGAAGAGGAGGAAATCTTCAAGGATAAGTCAGTCACTACAGATGCTGGGAGAAATGGCTTATCCAGGGACCATAAGTATCAGGGTATCAACAGTTTGGTTTTCTTTTTCCCCAGTACTGGTGGGCTGTGGAGCTTCTTTGCTTCAGCCTTTCCAGTTCTATTTCTCTTTGCACCATCCGGCCTTCAGAATGTTGAGCTAAAAGGTCAGCCTTGCCTTGAATCCTTTGCAGCAGGATCCACTCCTCTCTCCTTCGTCTCTCTGTTCAGCTAATCCTCTCTCAGGAAGCACCTGGAGATGAAAGAGGGGTCATGTCAGTAGTGTTATACTGTAGTCCCTGTTCATTATATTTGCTGATTTTTTCCTTGCTGTGTTTCACTCCTCAGCCACTTAAATTCTGAACTTCATAGCAAGGCCAGTGTGTTACTCATGGTTTGCAGAGTCTGCCACATTTCCTTCTTGTTCTTACTGGAATATATGCACTTAATATATTGAAAAATCATACACCCACACACACACATATATTTTTTTTCTTTGCAAATCATTGACCTCTCTGACCAAGTCTACTGAAGACCTTCATCTTTTTACATGAGCTGTTTGTAAAAGGAGCTCTGGTTGGAACTTAGCCTAGTCAAAAGGGCTGTTTTGCCCTAGAAATGAAGTAGCTAGGCAAAAATATTTATGCATATTAATGTTCAGTGTAGCTGAGTGCAGGGTTACTTACTCTGGAATACAAAGCCTTCATAGGGTGCTTGTGGAAACTGCATCTGCGATTTCCTGGGCCACACTGACACTAGATATAGATTATTTTTTTAACATGAATAAAGGATTCCAATCTTAGTCTTCGTGAATCAGCATTAACTGTGTTTGTACGGCACAATTAGCCTTTGGGTTGTGACATGATTTCCTGGCCGCTTATGACTGTCCTTTTCACATTAAAACTGGAGTCCCCATTTAGTGAATTAACAGCCTTACACTCTTGCTTATGGACTGTCTTGTGCCTGGGAAGAGAGATCTGTGCTGGGTTTTTTTGTGATGATAGCTTTGGTTTTACTCCAGTTTATTCCTTGATAAGAGTGAGAGTTTTGTGTTTGTAATGTCAAAACCTCAAAAGATGGTACAGAGGGTTCAGGTCCTCACCTGGAAAGTAACAACTTAGAGCTGCAGCAAAACTTTTTATCTGGTGATAAGAGGTATTCATGATTAGAATGAGTATCTTTAAGGTATTCTTTGCAATGAATACATTGATTTTGTTAAGCATATGTGCAGCCCAAATCTACATATTCATCCAAAGCTCTTTTTCATTTGAATGTCATATTTAATTTCTTCAAGCTTAATTATCTTCTGCTTTAAAAAGTATTTTATTCATTACCAAGAAATGCAGAGAAGTGCTAAATATTCAAAATCAAAGCCAAATATTAAAGACAGCAGACAGAAGCGTATTAAGAAATTAAATCAGTTTTAAGCTTTTTTCCTCACTGTGATCTGTCACAGAAGGAGGAAAGCTTTGATTAACATCTGACTGTGTCACGCAAGCAAATTGCCAGACATTACTCAGTGGTTGTGTTACTGAAGAACCAGAGGATTTAGCAGAAAATGGGTCTTCTCAGTAGGTCACTGGCAAAATAAGGAAGCCGAGCAAAAAGCACAGCTCATGTTCATGGATGGCTGTGAAGAGACTCCCAGTTTACCCTTACAATTCAAGAGGAGAAGTTTATTTGCATTCTTCAGATTTAAGAAGAATGCAGCTGGTCTTTGTCCCTTGGTGTGACATGAACTGTGTCTTGCCTAGTGCTCCACACTTTATACCTCTTTCCAGGTGTTGGTTTTTTTTTGTATGAGGAACCTGAACAAACTTTATATTGCTAAGTGAAAATATGTGAGATAGTTGTAGGACCCTTCTGTGGGCTATGCTTGCAACTAAGTAAATATTGGCACGTTTTATTATAAAGCTGCAATAAACTCTTTGGTTTCTTTGTCACCTGGACACCTGGGAAAGAGAGGAAATGGTGTTTCCAAGAACAGGCAGAAGAAGGGCAGCAAGAAGAAGAATGGGCATGCACTTGGGAAGAGGTTAATGGCCTATCTGACAATAAAGAAAATACCACTCCCTTGGGAGGAGGATCAAGACCCCCAGTAAATTGAAGCTGTCACCATTAACGTGCCATTTCCGCTTGTTGGTGGCTGGTGACAGTGGTGGCAGCAGTGCCTGTGCTGCTGGGTGGAGGTACTGTGTCTGGGTGAGACCATGGGGACCTGCCCCCAGCGCACAAGCTGGAAGGAAGGAAGGTTTGAGCAGTGACAGGGCAGCCAGGAGGAATCAAAGCTGTTTAGAAGAAAATGCATATCAAAGCAAGCAACCCTGAGCAGTGTTGAGCAGAAGACAAACTATTAAGTCCCTCTTCTAAAATTCTCATCTTCTTTGATGTTGACTTGTTGATCTTTTCAAACTGGTTTGGTCACAGCGTTGAACTTGCTGCTGTGGGATTGCTGCCTTTGAAGCAGGGAAATGTCTGTATAGTTGTAGCTACTTTCCCTTGTATCTGCCTGCTTTTGTTTGACAAATTAGTCTTCCAAACATGTAGCACTCACTGTGCACTCACTGGTTTTCAGGTTTCTAAATTATTTGTAGTGTTGCTGGGCTTTGCTGGATTAAAACCATTTAAGTTAATAAATCTGGAGAATCACAGTGGTGAATCACACCCATTATCTTTCCACTCTCGTCGTCTTCCCGCATGTTTGGGAAAGCTGTGTCAATTTAGACATGATATAAAACATTGCACATGATATGCTTTTTGCAAGCAGCTTTTCTTAACAGAATATACAATCTCTGAGTAATGTAATTGAACATCTGAGGAGTTAAAATAAGCATAGTTGTCTTTTTCTAGACTCAGGATATTCCATCATATTTTAATGCCTGTGAGTTTGGATTAAAAAATCTAATTATTCACTAATGAGCAGTAATGGTACATATAAACTAAGGGTCACTATCCTATTACAGGCACCTGATGGTTCACTGATAAGCATTTGGTCATTAGATTGACCATAAAATATAGTCAATAATTGAGGTTACTCATAGAGCAGACACCTTATCAGCTTTAGGCATGGTGGGACAGCTTGTCAGTACTCTCTGTCCTGATTGTGCTGTGACTGAGCATATGATTAGGGTATTGAAGCAGTCTGTATCTAATGAAACTGCAGGAAAGGCATAGCAATATTAGCACAACCACTAAATGACTAATGTGTTTTTGTTCCAAGCCTTAGACACTTCAATTAGTTCCAATAAACTCTGATCTAGTGTAGCGGTAGGCAGAGAATTCAGATATTTTGTGTACAAGCTTTCATTACACTAGTCAAAATTTGTAACGTTTAGGGGACAGATGAAATCTGTGTGGCTTTGAATGAAAAATGGTGGAAATAATAAAGGCTGTCATTATTGCTTTTGCTTCATTTTTTTCAGTTTTATTTTTTGCTTTTTTTTTTTTAAATTTAGATGACTGAGACAATGCCTAGTGCTTGACTTAAAAGATGAAGCTGATAGCAGCAAATTAGATGTCTACATTTTGCTTTAAGGTCCATTCGTGCAGTTCATGTAGTCTTGTGCACATAGATCTAAACTTAGAATGTCTTCCTTAGCATTTTGTACCATATGGAACATTAGTCAAATAGTCTCGTCTTGAAAGCTTTTGTAGGGATATTGATTTTTCTGTGCTTCAAACTGTTGCTGAGAAAATAACCTCAGAACCTGTTCTTTTATGATTTTTTTTTTCCATGAGAATGCCTTAACTTTCATAAATTATTTAATATGGTGAAGGGTTGCAAAATGCCTTTTGTCTTTCTGAACTGCTGTTCAGGCTTCTGTGATGTGACCTTGGAAAGTAACCATAGAAACATGTTAAAAGCATCATCTGAAAATCAGTAGTTCAGTTTGACAGTGATGCAAATTCTGTGAAAGAAGATTATGATGTATTAGGAACATTTGAGGCATATATTAATGCTAACCTGTTAAACCTGATTATTCCATGACTATCAGTACTTTCAGAATTTAATGCAGGGGAAAAAAAGAGGGGAAAAGAAAGAAACATACATTTTTTTTAAGTTGCCATGTTTAAGATGTTTCTCGGTAAATCACTTCAGCCTGTCATTCTCTGTCCTGTTAAAAGCAAGAATTATATTTCTGCTAAGCTCATAATACATTTCACAGTTCGATGTATTTAATAGCTGTAAACTTTTGCTCAGTACCCTGCTGGGATGCCCTGGTATCCTGTCTTTGTGCAGAGCTGGCACAAATTAAATCTCTTTGACAGGTAAAGTGGATAACTGGGTTATGAATAAGCAGTAGTTCACCAAAAGGTGAAGAAAACATATGATTCATTGGATCCTGAGTTAGAGATTTTTGTGCTGGCCTGTGGTAGTTAAGCTAGTCTGTGAGGCTGAAACAGAAGTGCTTGCTATAGTTGAAGGTAACCATAGTAAACTCTGGATGAATCATGGGTCAATAGAAGAAGCAGAGTCACTTGTTAAAGCTTCCTTGGTAAGCACAACCCACACCCAAGAAATCCTGTGTTGAGGGGATGTGGGAAAATTTTGTTTGAAATGGTTACCTCAGAGAGTGGGGTACCAGCTCTTCCTAGTTAAGGCTGCTTTGCTGGCAGATTTATCTAAAACCCTTCCATAGTTTGTCCCCACTTGGCAGTGTCGTAGCAGTATCATAGGGGCTGCAAGGCTCCTCAGGGACGTGATTGCTTTCTGGCATTAATGCAGCCCCACAGCCTCTCAGAGCATTCTTTGTTCAATGCCCAACGATGCCCCACTTTCTCTTGCTACCATTTGGTCACTGGTCAGGAAGGGTGGCTGAGAAATTTGCGGCTTGGGGGGAGAACTGGGGATGTGCGATGAAGTGGAGCATCCAGCTGTTTCAGGGGCAGCCAGATACATGATTGGATATATAATTATTCTTTTCCCCTTAATGACTCCCCACTCTGGAGTTAGAGGGCTGGATCAGCCTGGTCCCTGCAGTGTCTTCCCCACTGCATGGGGCTGGAGAGAGGGACGCCCTCCTGTCCCCTTTTTCCTCTCGGCATGAAGCCTGGGAGAACAAGAAAGCCCTCATGCAGATGTGAAAATGGAGGGGGAGTGGGTGTCACTAAAGGGCTTGCCTTGTCTTGCCAGTGCCATGCTGTGGCTGCTGGAATGTGGTTGCTAGAGAGCAAACATGACCCTTGTGTAGCACAGCACTGTGTGGGGACAGGGAACAGGGCAGGGTGTGTGGCATTGTGCAGGATCTTGTATCATCTTAGGGCAGCTTAAGCTTTCCTAGTTGCTGTGGCAGCATAATACTGCCTGTAATTAAGGGCAAACAGAGAGTGTATGCTTTAGGTATATCCCATTTCACGTTAGCCCGTGAGGAGGATAAATTAGGAGATAAGCCTGAATTTAGTAGGCTTTGTTCTTGGGAACACAAATGACTCAGGACAGCGTGTTTAACAGCGGAACATCATTGCTAGTAGCCTTGCTAATACAGCATCATACATTTACACAGTGTGTTATCAGCACATGGTGAGCCAGGCCCCATGCTGTGAAGAGCTCCTTCGTGATGACTGCGGGACTGACGGGGCAAACAGGGATGAGACACAGAGTTGTAGCTCAGCAAAGGCAGGATGTAAAGAAATTGGAGTAGCTGAGAGGAGAGGGAATGTAGAATTTGGACGGTCAGCGCTGCTGAGTTAGAACACCAGTGAAAGCATGAAAAATGCCCGAAAGGTCAACAGATTTGTGATTGGAGTATGCCTCTTGATGTAGAGGGGCAGGCACTGATTGATCAGCCAGGGTGGAGGGCACATGGTGAGGATTCTAGAGAGCCTCAGAGGGAATGGGGTGGTGACCAGATGAAGCAGCACTGGTCGGCTGTGAGTCATTGCCTTGGAAGATGAAGCTCCTTTGTGCAGAGTGTTAGAGATCATGGTATGAACCAAGGAGAGATCATGCAAGGCATCAGTTTCAGAGAGATATCTGAAAGGGGAAGCCTCGCTTAGATAGCATGGACTGACTGGAGGACTTGTGTGGGAGCAGGTTGGGCTATGGAAGAGGTGGCAGAACAAAAAAGGGAGGGAACCTTGTGCCAAACAGATTGGCAGGAAATACGAAAAGGAGGAGACAGTAAAAGAGGGGAAAAATGGATCGAGTAATGTGGGAACTTCATGATGCAGTCAGGATTTTGGAGAGTGTGTTCCAGGTCTTTACTCCAGTTTCATAGCAAAAGCAGAATTGGGGCACAGCAAAGCACTTGCAGTGTTTTCTGCTGACTGACTACCTTAAAGATCTTTATCATGTGAGGCCATCCCTGAGGAGGACTGATTTTTGTCAGCTCTGAGTGCCTTGATGGATGATAATACAAGAGGTTCTAGACCAGTAGAAGCAGCCCCTTCAGGAGATGTGGAGACTTTTTGAGTTGCTGTAGGTGGTTCAGTACAGATGGAGATTGCAGTGGTTGGGTATTGGATTAGCTCTATATTCTGAGACATCCTTGATGCCCATGAGGAAGAGCAAAGAAGAATAACTTAAAAACAGATGTGCCCACAAGCATGCCAGAGGGGAGAATCTGTGCCTTAAGAGCTACCCAAGTTTGTATTTGTTTGTGGTGTGAGTGTCGGTCAGCAGATTTTAAACTAGGGAAAAGTCTGAAGTACTTGACTGGAGTCATGCAGATATTTCTTCTTGCTTTGTCCTCTCTTGGATGTTCTGCTTGCCTGGGCTTAATATTTTCTCCCTTCATTTTAGGATTTTTATATGATCCTTTCTATATTTTCTCCTTCCTCCCTAGCTGAACACACTTGGCTATTCTGTTTTCCTGAATATATGGACTCTCGCTGTTGTCTAGCTACCAGTCTCTCCGTTTGGCTTTTTCCCGTCTTTCTGCCCTTCCTAGCTTGTCAAGAGGAGCACTTCTCCTGCCTCCCCCTCACCCCAGCCCTCCCAGTCTGCCTGCTTTTTTGGTTCCTGGACTCCTGAACACCAGCGCTTGCTCTGACTCCGTTATTTGGGGCTCCTCCGCTTGGCAGCAGTGGCAGCTGCACTGGTGGTTTTGCTGCAATGGGAACGGAGCATTCCATAGGTAAAATGATAATGGTTACTTTCCTGTGGGGATGTAATTTGACAGTTTGCACCTGTTTTACAACTTTATTAGTGACTTTCAGACTCTTCCAATAACATATTTAACTATTTTAATATGTTGTTAAGACAGACAGATTTAGTAGGTGAATAGTTAAATAAGACTGATAGTTAATTGAATATTAGGTCTCATGGCTAACTAGCAGTCACTCTAACACTGTATGGTGTGCAGGATGTGGTTTGCAGGGCAGATGGACTTTGAAGTGACACTTTCTCTATCCTGAGCAAAACTGCTTTGCTTGCTTGTGCTTGTGGCAAAATAAGACATCCCACATTATCATTTATAACAAAACTGAAATGTCAAGCCAAAATAATGCACTAGCACTATAGCTGCAGTGCTTGATCTACTGCAGGATTATTCTGAAGGTAGTTTTAAATTCCCTGTGAAATATCATTGCGTTTTGGCTTTCTAAAACTTCATCTTTCCTGCTGGAGGATGACAAATGTTTCTTTTGGCAGGACATTTCAAAGAGGTTAGCCAGTACCTCACTGTACATCGGTTAGTGCTGCTCTTGGGGTTGCTTTCTGCTTTGCTGGGCTTTTTGTGTCTTCAGTGGTGGAGCTCACTTATTAAGAAGCACTGTCCTATAGAGTTTTTACTGGGAGGAAATGACTCAGTGGAAGTTAATCAGCATAAAATGAATCTAATTCAAATGTTATTAGTGAAGGTTGTTGGAGTTCAGGGCAAGCTTCAGAATATCCTTTGATACTGTCTTGAGCAGGTCTTCAAGAGTCGCTAATTTCTACTGAAATTTGAAGTCATCATCTTTGGGTCAGAAATAGTCAAATCTCGTCATCTGCAGTGATGGAAGAATATGCTTCTCAAATTTTCCTGCTAAGTGTTATTTTAAATGGCACTGTAATTTCAGCCCATTATACCTCTGAGAAATATCGCTTCAGAACTGCTGTCAGTTAAATAAATCATAGAAGCCCTGTTAGAAGCCCATGTGTCCCTTCTCTGTTTAAAAATAGTCATTGTGTGGGCACATGACTTCTGTACTTGGGTGATTTCACTGCATCATTTAGTGCTGTCAGTGACCATTTAACTCACTAACAGTAGAAATAAGTAAATGCCCCCCTGAGAAGTTATTTGCTTGGCAGTATAGGTGTCAAGACTTTGACTAAGCATCTGAAATAAAACCCAGCTGAAGCAGGAATGGATCCTCTGTGGATTTTCTAGATGTGCAATAAAATATGGAACCGAGGGAGCTGAAATTGATGAGAAAGGTATGCCTGTGGGGATAGTGTGTTGGGGCAAAAGAAGGCGACTTGAACATGCAACCCACCCCAGAGCTTTTATGGTAAAGGAGGCATTACAGTCACAGATGCTCACTTGTATTCAGATTGCTATATGCAATCAAGAATGTGAAAATACTGAATTTGCCCCCATTTTCATCCTCCTTTTTCCTGTCAGATACTTGTATGAAATCTAGTGCTTCAGATGAACCCTTGTTAGCAATGTCATGTATTTTTTTCTCTCATCTTTTCCACTTGCAAGTGCATCTATTTCTTCCCTGGAGCAGCCTGAATGAACAGAATGCTTTTGCTTTTCATAGCAGATTGTTTTTGATGAATAGCATGGAGTGTAGTATCTTTTGTGAAAAAAAAAATAAAAAATTATTGGCTTCTTTCTGTACACCAGGAACTAATACTACAGAGCAAAATTTTAAGTGATCTATTTAAGTGATTAATAATGAATGGCTAGTTAGCACCATTGTTTAAGTTTCATTACTTTGTAGCTTTAAAAATGCCTTTATTACCTTTTTTTTGACAGAATACAAACGAGACTAGAATTCTATTTTGCTCAACCTGACTGTTTCATGAGTCTGTCTCGCCAGCAAATAAGTCCAACTTTTTTTGCCTAAGGAGTGTGCTTAGATTGATGTGGTTCTGCCTGCTTTAGCTCAGTTAGCTCATGAAACAGAGCTGGGAAATACTGCTGGTGTTCAGGTAGCTGTATTTTCAGTACATAGCTATGCAGTATGCAGCCCGGGAACTGACATATTTCTATATTAGGTGTTGACAGTCTTGCTTACTTAAAGATTAACCTACGCAGGTTTTCAGCAGTTTGTCATATGGTACAATAGTAAACAGCGAGTGTGGAAGTGCAGCAATATGTTCATCTGCTCTTGCTTTGTTTAACATCATTAGTGAACAGAGCTGGAAATGGTATGTGGCAGGCTGCGGTGACTAGCTGTTATTCTGGTGTGTGTATGTGTGTATATATATAAAAGTCAGTTCCTGAGCACTGGTCCTGGCTGGTGAAGCAATGTTTTTTTGGCCAGAAAAGTGTCTTAAATCTACAGACTGAAGAGGATATGGGGCTGACATTACCCATGACAATTCTGTAGCAGCAACCTCAGAAGATGCTGGTTTGGGAGAGCAGAAAAAATGGCTGGAGTGTAACAGCAGTGCTTGTGAGGATCTGCCCTTTGGTGTTTCTCAAACCTGGGGAAAAATTATGGAGAAGTGTAGTGAAAATTCCTCCTTGGATTCCTGTATGCAAATAGTTTGAATGCTTAAAGATGGGCTTGATTGGTTGCTTCTGCTAAATTAATAACATGTAGCTGAGAGGATGGATCAGCTCTTGGGTCTGTACAGTGTGAGGAAGCTCTTAGAATGTCAGGGGTACCCTCCAGGTTCATTTTAGCTTGTCATCATCTAGAGGTATTTCTGAGTTTATCGCAGAGTGCCTTTGCCTGGCCTTTTCTGCACAGTGCCTGAATTCAGGTGAGCCTTGACTGTCGCTCCCTGGTGCATGAAGCCTTGATTCCACACTTCATAAAGTATGACGTGAACAGAGTAGAGGGAGAGTTACAAGGATAGTCAGAAATCAAGGAAACCTGACCTGTGAGGAGAGATTGAAAGGATTGGAACTTCTTAATTTGTAAAAGAGAAGACTGGGCTGTGGTAGTGGTTTTCATACGGGTAACAGCTGCTGCAGGAGAAGGAAATGACCACTGCATGTCTGCTGGTGAGATGGGAGGAAGATAAGGAATGAGAGACACGAGACATGAATATTCTAAGAGTAAGACTATTTAAAAACTGGAATTGATTGCCTTGGGAGGCTGTGGACTTGCTTTCACTGGAGAATTCTAAGAACAAGTTGAAGAAATATATATTGAAATGTATTAGGTAAGGTTCATCCTCCCCTGGAGCATTGGGAAAATACATAACCTCTTAAAATGTCTTCTGGACTCATCTTCACCAATCAGGTGTGGGAAAATGATGTTCCTAATAAATATCTGATTTTTATTTCTGCCTTGCTGATTTTAATAAGAGGTAGTAAGAGAAAATTAAGAGGTCAAAGTGAAATTCAAGCCTGGATTCCAAGCTTATGCTATGTGCAAGAGGCAAGGGATGAACTTAGTGTCATACTGGAGATACTTTCTCTTATAATGTTGGTGTGATAACATCCCCACAATATTAAATGTGGTTTAACATTTTGGACTGTTTCGGAATAATGGGTTTCTATTGAAACTTTATTACCATCACCCTTTATAAAAGTGCCATTGTTTGAGGCTGTGCATTGTGATCCAGATGAACTGATTATTTATTGAGGAAGTTGAACCACAGAAATAAGGAACATTAATTGTTTGTTCTTCCTGGCAGTGCTTCTCAGCAGCATTGCTGGGACAGCTAAGCAAACAAAGGTTTGATGCTGTACTTGTGTGGTGGTACTAAGTGGGGAAAGCCTTAATATCCTCCTGGAGCTATATATGCATTCCAGAAACCTTGTAACATTGTTCTTGCAGCAGGAAGAGTAACCTCAAAGTGTTACGTATACTTTATAAGTGGCTTCTTGTACAAAATTTACTGTAGGAATACAGATGGTGCCTATCCTTTCTAAACCTTCATGACAGATTTAAACATTCCCAGTTTTCTCTTTAAAAACGTCTTTTTCTAAATCATGTTTTATTTTCCAAGTTGAATTCTGTTAGTGGAAACAGATACCTTGTTCACTTTTGATTTTGCTTGGGGTTTTGGGTAACAGCTGCACTTTTTCGTTGTGCTGCCTTTCTAATTTTAGAACCACAAATCAAACAGTAATAGTGATAAGAAAAATAATAATGCCAACCAAGTTTATTCTGTGAGTTGCGGAAGGCTCAGGACAGAGTGCTGGAGGGTGTATTGTAGGACATCCGTCTATTTATTATCTGTATTGATGAGTAATTAAGGAAACAATAACTGGAACTGCAGATATGATGATAGGCTGTGACTTTCCCACTGCTTCCTCTGGAGCTGCTTTGCCGTGGGAAAAGCTTGGGATGTTGGTTTTGTGGGGGAATTGATGCCTTGTTGGGCTGGGAACTGGGAAACTTTGGGAAAGCTTTGCTTTAGAGTAGACTGATTCTCAGTGTAAACCTGCATCCATAGTTTTGCTTTAGAACCAGCATAAAAATTGCTTTGGTGTTGTCTGTCAAGGTCAAACCAAAAGTCTTGAGTAAGAGTACTCTTGAGTAAACTCTGAAGCTCAGAATGTTTAAGGTTTGGACTGTACATGTCTTTGGCCTTGACCCTTTCACTGAAGCCTGTAAGCATTCTCACAATATGAATAATGATAGTGATCCCTGAAAGATAAGGCTGGCTAATAACACTAAAACTGTTAATATGTAATGAGTCGTGCTGAAATGGATGTGCAGAAGTTTTCTTTTTGTTTTTCTTGTCAGTGGATGTTAATAATGGGAAGCAGAACTCCCAGTTCTATTTCTGACTTGTGGTGGTTTGTCCATAAACCCGCTGTGTCAATTAATGTATTTATCTCAGTTGACCCATTTCTGGTATGCATCCCAGAGTATACTTCATATCCCTCTTGCTTCTGAAGCTTAATAAATTCCACAAAGTGTTAAGCAAAAGTTTTATAATTTTGCATAGTTATAAAAGTTTCAAATCTAATTTTCTTTTTCATGGAGAAATTATGCCCAGAAGGAATGCTTTAGGGATTTAAATTGTGCTGTTTACTTTCACAGCTATAATGTGCAGAACGTGTGCAGTGAGTGTAAGCTAGAAGCAGCTTGCTGTACATCAGACTATCTGAAATGTCATGCTAACTACATAGGCAGAATTTAAAATAAAAAATGGTATGTTTCTTTCAATGAGCAGGCTTTGTAGCTACTGTTGTTGCACAGTCTTGTTCCCTAGATGCTGAGCATTATGTAATTGATCTGGCCATGGTTTTCCTCACTGGTCTCATCCATGCATGGCAGAAAACCTAGTAATCTGTAAATCGTGTGGGGGAAGGAGCAGGTCAGAGACTGTCCCTTGTCATTTGATATTTGAGTGCCCCTGCTTGTGCTATATATTAGTTTTATTTTCTGCTGTGACACCTAGCTATGAGGAAAGAACTCTCCAGAGCATCTTAAAAGACATCTTCTATTAAAGAGGGAAAGAGTTAAGCAAAATACAGACAGTAGATCTCACCGCTGGAGGTAAAAGTAATATGCATGGATGTCTCTCATGCTTTAATTGGAAGAGAAGCTTAAGAGCATGGAGCTTAGTTTCCCTTGCAAGAATGTTTTGTAGAAGAGTACTTGTGAGGGCTGAATGGGGAAAGCAAAGGTAGGTGGAAAGTGTACAAATGTGTCAGAGTTACTACAAAATGCTTTGCAAATGCCTGGTAAAACAAATGACTGTAACACTTAAGTTTTGCACAGTATTCTCTACAGGTCATAATTTTCCCTGTGAGGAGACAGAAGTTGATGCTGGAAAAGGTCAGACAGGCCACTGTGGTGCTGAAGATGTATGTGAGGGCCTCCTGTGCAAGATTAAATTTGAATAAAAGGAGCAAATCCGACAGTGGGCATGGCACCCAATTAGTCTCCTACAGAAAGTGATCTGGCTTGAGCCCGAATTCTGTTGTTCTGATGCTAGGCAAAAAGACCCAGTTTAGGAGAGCTTTGCCTGCCCTGTCTCCATGGAACAAATTTCCCCAGAGAAAAGGGGTGCTGGAGAAAAGACACAACTGGAAACTTAGGTATAGATTCAGTAATGGGTTGTTGGGTAAGGTCTGCAGAAAATCCAGCCCTCCGGAGTGTTTCAGGATTGGCTCCATGTAAATACATCCTCTCATGAAGTTTACTGAAGGAAGGAGGTTTGTGAAGTTGGATTTTTCTTTAATTTATTTGGGCCCATGTCCAGACCAGCTTGGCCTATATTTTGGCCTAATGACTACTTGGCTGGGATGCCACTGTGTATATTGTTGGTTCTGCAAGAAGTGCATAAGGATTGATGAGTCCTTATATTGAGCTCTGTGCCTGGACAAGTCCAGGAGCCCAAGCAAAACATTTATAGGCTGCTGCCCAATTGGCTTTTTGTTAAAGAACTGACTGTGCTTTTTGTAGGAGCTGAGGATGACAATTACTTGAAATCATATTCAGAGTGTATGGCTTGATAGTGATAATTTGTTTTGCCTAAATCACTCCATTCTTTCAATTAGATCCTTAACCTTTCCCTTTTACAAAAAAAAATCCCAAAACAAAACAAAAACCCAAACAAACAAAGAAACAAACAAAAACAACAACAAAAAACCGACCCAAAAGAACAGCCCAAACCCAGCAAGCTGTTTGATACTGCTGGTACAAGATGCCTGTGATGTTCCAACTCCAGAAACAACCTTGTTTTAATGTCAGGGAAAGTCATTCTTGTGTTCAAACACAAAGAGGTTGTAATTAAGCTTTGTGCACTGTTACCTGACAAGAGATGCTTTTTAAGTGTGAACCACATACATCATTATTAGTGCAGTTGGCCTGTTGCCCATCAAAGCACTGATTATTTTCTACAACAGCTATTGCAGTTCCTCTGGTTTCAGTTTCCTGTTATCTTACATGGACATCAGCAGTCCCTTTGCCAAATTTCTTAGTAAAACCATGGCACTCCAAACTCATAGGAAGAGGATTTATCAGCACAACAGCAGTTCATTGCTTTAGCTAGCATATGGCACTGCCCTTTGAACAGTGGAGATGGAGAAAGGTGGTGCATTTTGTTGAAAGTGAACCACTTTGAAACTTGTTCTGTTTTGGTGTGGAAGTTAAGACAACTAATATGGATTCAGTATCTTAGATCTGCTTATCAAAATGTCACAGAAATTGGCTACTGAGGTATTTTGAGAGATGCTATACTTCTAAAAAGTGGAATTTTCTATTCACTCGTTTGTATGCTTTGCTTAGCTAGGCCTTTTTGGGTATAGTCACTTATTGAGTGTTAGTGTGTAGTTAGCTGCTTGAATACACAAATCCTGAGTAAATTTGTCCTTTGTATCTCATTCTCTTTCATGTATGTTTCCCAGAGGAGCTCCTTCAGCCAGATCTGTTGCAGGAGTAATTATTTCATCAGGATTTAATGTATATCTTGATTGTGCTTTGAAGACATTCTCTTGAGGAGTTTTTATAATTTCAACAAGGGATCATAGCATGTAAACAAGAAAATAAACATTATCTTTCATATTAATCAACAAGATGATAAAATAATAACACTATTGTTAATTGGTACTTGGAGATAGAGGCTAATGACTGTCTTGAGTTCCACAATGACAGTGCCAACAGGTAGAGACTCTTTTCTACACAGTAAAGCTGTATATAATTTAGGAGGCATTACAGTTTTAATGTGCAGCTGCAACCACAGTGAAGTTGTGCAACTGTGTGCGTGGTGTCCTATTTCAGGCATATGTTTTCATACTGAATGAAGTATTAGCAAGGGGATATGAGATTTAGGCAGTTAAATCAGTTCTCATTGCCACCAAACCCCCCCTTAGGTTCTGTATAAACCCATGCTTGTGGTATTTTGCTTCACTGTGGGATCCAGCTCCTGCTGGTTTCAGGATGCAGTGGGAGTCAAAAGATGCTTTTTTCCGCAGAGGCAAAAGTCCAACTTGTTCCTCAAAAGACAGTGGCTTTGGGCTCCCTCTGAGTTTGGAACTAGAGTCTCATTTTTTCATCACACAAGTCTTTGTCTTTTTCTAAATACTGCAGTGTTTATGGAGGGAGAAGGAAGCATGTAGGGGGTCTGCATCTCTGGAAGTTGAAGTAAAAAGGTTCAGGAGTTTAAGACACAAGTTTGGGAATATAGAACATAGGACTGGGAATATTGGAGATAAGTGTTGGGAGTCCTGCCCTTCCTACTGGCTAGCTGTCTAATTTTGACTCGAGTCATTTTGCTTCTCAGACACAACCAATTCTTTGTATTGTTACTCATTGGAAGCCAGTAGTGCAGGTGGAAGAAACTGTGCAGTCCCCCTGTTGTTGGTGTTCATTTTTGCTTCTAACCTACCTAAATATGAGAAGAGTTTCCACCTCTCATCAGCTTACTAAGTTGACTTAGCCTGAGGCTGCCTGACAACAAGATTCATGGCAAGGTTAGGGTTCTAGATTTACCCTTAATGTGGTATGTCAGCTAAGCACTGACTTAGGTTCTCCGCGACTGTTGCTTATAATACCCCACAGATGCTACTGCCAGTTTGATCTCGCTGAAAAGTCCTTGGAGATCTTGGGCTGAAAGACATGATGAAAATATAAAGTAGTTATTGTATAAGATACTTTTTATCCTCTCATCTTTATAAACTAATTTGTTCAAAGTGACAAGTCTTTTTATTGCAAGCACGGACCAGAATAGTGGTTTGTCCCCAGAAGACCTGTTGGCATCAGTAGTGTGGTCTCAGATGCTGGTACTTTGCATTTTTGCTGGCTTAACAGTTGTTTAAAGCAATGTTAAAAAAAATAACATGTTGGAGGCTTTTACAATATTTATCTGTGGATGGACTATCTACTGACAGCCTCAGGGTCAGATCACACATACTTATTCGGGTGGGGAAGCTTTCCTTGACTCTCAGAGAGCTGAGATTTCACCCTCACTGCCACCCCCAGATGCCCAGCATGTGGTCGCTAACTCATATTTTTATTCTACTTAAAATGTACAGGGTGATTTTTTTTCCCATTTGGGTTTTGATGTAGAGTCAAGTTTTTGTTGTTGTTTCTTCCTATATTGTTTGGTATTGCTGATGGGGAATGGCAGAAAAAACTGATTATGTTCCTATCTTTATTCACAGGGAAGAATGTTACAATTTTAATTGTATGTTCTAATTTTTCCTCCTTCTTCATCTTTTATGTTTTGAAATTTCTACATTTCAAAAGCAGCATCATTATCATTCAGCACATTAAAGCATGTCTTTTTAATAGCTTTCCATTTTAATGTGAAAGAATGGAATTGGGGAGGAAAAACCAATCTGTCTTGAAGGAAATTTTCTGTTATCTATGGATTTTCTGTGCAGCCAACAGGAGAGGATCTTGAGCTTGGCTGACTTGGAGTGTTATCCTCTGCCTTGAGTAACTTGTAGAGTACAAAGAATCACTTTCATAATGTTATCACCAGCAAAGTCCATCTGGTTCTGCCAGTGACAAGGGGATTATTTCAGCTTTTTATTATGTCAGTGAGATGTTTGTTAGCTTTTTAGGATTCAGATGTCAAGCTGTTGGGAAAAAGAAGGGAAAGTTAGATTATAGTTGAAACTCTGTTGGTGGAGAAGTTAACTGAATTTTTTTCCAGTAATTTTCGTACGCATTTCCTTCGATTAGTGTCCTGATGGTTTGTCCTTATGAAATCAGATTAGAATGCAATGACTTATTCTGTTAAGTAGGCAGTGTGACAATGAGCATCTGTTTGTCTGGTCCAGATTCCCATTAACACCTAGTAACATTGTCCTTTCTTGCTATTACTTTTATACAGAGCAGCACAGAAGCTTAACCTGTCTTCGAAGAGAAAGAAATACCATCCGCCCCTGCCACACACACACGACTTCTCTATTTATGCTACTAACTTTAGTGGCATCCTGCAGCTCTGTCCTCCCCCAGCACCACCATGCCTTCTGAGAGCTGTGTCCAAAATCAAGGACAACCCTGGCATTGGAAAGGTAACTTTGGATTTCAATTTTTTAAAACAGTTTTCTAGACAAATTTCAGTGGGGCTGGAAGCTTTAAACCTAGAACAAATTTGGGTAAGCTCAAGGAAAGGGTCTTGGGATAGAGAAATGGCCACATCCTATTGAATGTTCCTGAGCACTGTTGTCTTCTCTTGACTTTGAGAAGATTTGGCAGGCTCAGAGCAGATTCAGTGGTAGAGTGCAGGCTTCCTTGAAGCCAGTTAACATCACTGACAACAATATTGGCAAAGGTTGTTTTGTCCTTCCTTCTACTCAAGTAAGAGACAAAATTTCCTTTGACATCATTGGTCCTAAACCAATGCACAGGCTTTGCCTGTGGAAGAAGTAGTCACTGCATTGCCAGCAAGGCTCAGCCACTGGTGCTGGTGCTGTCTGTCTTCTGAGGTTGGGGAGATACATGGAGGGGCCTTTGTTTCCCTCTGCTTCGCATGTCATTGTAAAGCAAGAGTAGGGAAATGGAGCAGCAGGAGAGAAGTGTATGTCTTGCCAACGTAGGAAATGCATCACCTTTGAAATTTAAAAAATTGGTGCTAATTTTATCTAAAATTAATTAAAATACAACCCAATTACTTAGAGCTTTGTTCATATTTATAACTGTTTAATCACCCACACAGCAGAGCCTGAACACTTATTTACATAGGCTATAAGAGATTAGTTTTTGAAGATAGAATTGAAGTATGTAATGTGCACAGGAGAGCTAAAATAAGCACCTGGAGTAACTATACAAATCAGCATTAACATAAAGAGATTGTCAGCCTAAATACCTAGAGCTGACACTTGCTCACAGAGAATACTCGATTTCCTAACTCAGTGAGTTTGTGCTAAATGGAAAACAAAGGAGTAATTATGGCTATTTTAAGCAGGTGGAAAGTCACAGATGGAAATGTGGTTTCTTCTGCTTTTCCAGTGTCTTAGAAAAGAAGATCTAGTATTAAATGGTGGAATACAGCAAACCTGGCACAGTAATTTAGAGATTCCCAGGTGGAGGAGGGTTTGGTAAGGAATGCCCTTTCTATGTGTGTGGTTTTAACAGAGCCCATTTGTTGTGCCTGGCTTTTTTCTGTGAGACTTAGTACTTCTCTCTGGCAAAATAACAGGGAGCATGCTGCTCCTGAGGCACTTTGCCTTAGGAAGACCTTTAAAGTATGATTGAATATCCTTATGCCTACAGCTTAATAAAACTGTCTTTGGACCTCATTGCACTTGTGTGCCTCCAGCTATGTTTAGCCAAGACACTTCAGCCTTTTTCCTATGCTTTGAGGGTGGCTGGCGGAACTTCCCAGCATGACTTGTGCATCATGGAAAGCTCTGTTTTATTTGGTGTCTTCAAACAGATTCACAAAGTCTAACATGGATCACGTGCATGATCCCACATAGCAGGAGATTATATGCCTTGGATCATGTACTCTACCTACTTCCTTTATTTGTGAGTAGAGCAGAGAGATTTCCGAGGGAAGAGCTCCAGCAGAATGCCAAGGAGTATGGTAGGACCTTGAGCAGCTCAGCTGTGGAAGCTTCCCCTTCAGCACAGGATATATATGTACCATGCTGGAAATGTGGGTGGCATTTCTGTCCTGCCTGGCACACTACATCAAGAATTTTCAGACTTCATGGGTCAAAATGTTACTGTTGACCCTCAAAATGTCTGTTGTTTAGGTCTCAGCTGAAAACGTTAAAAACATAGAATATTGGAATATCCTGAATTGGAAAGGGTCATTGAGTGTTGAAGATCCTGTTTGTTTGGGTCCAGGATTTCAGCTGTGTCCTCTTCACCACATACTTGTTAACCACAAAGAACTGTGCTGTGCTGGAGAGGATGAAAGCTTTCTGCTAACTGAATCAGCCCTTTAGTTCTTGAGTTAAAATCTAGACCATCCAAATGGTGATATGGTGTGCTAGTTACAGTTTTAATGCTCCTCGGAAACCAGTTAACTTCTCTGAGCCACAGTTTGATATACAATGCCTATTAAATGTCTCTCTTAACCCATTCCTCTTTTGCAACTTTATAAATATCAGCGTTTGCCCATAAAAAAGTCCTCCAGCTTTTTGTAAAAATTATGAGTCAGCACAAATGAAATCTCACGTGTCTGAATTCTTAGAACCTGTGGTCATTTCCATGTACGTGTTCTCTAGTACTAAAACCTCATAGTTTCACCTTTTCTGAGCAATGCCAAATAGCTTTTGATAGCATTTAGCTCATTGTACATTAGCACTCTCCATTATTTCCTATTTATCAGCTTCTGCTGATCAAGATTTACTCAGCGGGTATCTCATGATGAGGGCGATGGGCATAAAGCAATCACTTTTCTTCCTCACTGCTTTAAGTATCATAATGAGAGAACAATGAGTAAACACTGGCAGTTGTGCTGTGGTCCTCTGTTAACTTCAGTCTCTCTTCCAACAGCTTTTTACTTTATGCTCCTCCAGGTTATTGTTTTCCTCAGGTTTTTTTCTTGCAGCCTGTCCAATAAAGAGCATAAAATACATAGAGGGGACAGAATTAGTGATGAATTCTGGAGTCACTTTTTCCTACCATGGCTTCTGTGTCTGTGGCTGCCCTTGGTTTGTGTGATCATTCCCATGTCAGTAGGGTCCCTCAGCCAACTATTACTGTGTGGTTAGAGTGGGTTAAGCAGCTGTGTCCCTCACCTCTGAGGAGTGGAAGTTGTGTGAGAATGAAAAATAGGAGTAACAAACTGGAAACACATGAAGTGTCCAGTGAGAGCATTGTGGCTTCCTCTATGAGAAACTGAGGAGATGAATGATATGCCAACTGTGCCAAAATACCATTTATTGAAAGTGAGTAAGGCCTGAATACTACAGCAACTAATTATTATCTGTACTGACACATTCTATGTAGTCCCATTTCTTTTGTAAATAAACTGGAAGCTGAATGTACACATTGAAACATTTACAGTGGAAAATATGACTGACTTTCTGTATTGTTCCTGCAGTGGTAATTATTAGTATTCTCCTCCCACCCCCCACTGATGCTCAAGGTTGTATTTTAGCTGGTATTCAGTATATTGTAAGAGACACGAGAACAGAGTGTAGAAAATGTGATGCCACTTTAGGGACAAAATTAAAACAAGGTCTCCAGAGAGAATTGAGAAAAATGGTGTCGTGAGGCTGACTTTCAGACCAGGCATCCAGGCAAAGTGATTGAAGCAAGGATAAAGATAGAAATTAGCAAGCAGGGATTAATGTGATATAGTTGGGATCATCTGATGAAGCTTTTACAGATGGGGCACACATCTTAGCATTTTGTGGGAGAGTCAGTAAGCATTAGAATAGGATTGGTCTGGTATATAGAGTGTATTTGGATTTTGTAAAAGATTTTTGACAAGTGCCTTGACCTAGGTTTCTTAAAAATCCCTAATTTGTGAGATATTCTCTAGTGACTTAATAACTGGTAGGAAACGGGGGTAGATTTCACCATGAAGCAAAGTTACCACTGTTGTCCTATGGAGATCTGTCCTGTTTGGTGTTGTCTTTATTAAATAGTTTGGACGAAGTGGTGAAGCTGTGTATTCACAGGAGACAAAGCTAAAACTGACAGGGAAGATTTGGAAAAAGATGTCACGACACTGAAATTACTGGGTGGGTAAAGAGGCAGATGAACTTTAATATTGATTAACACAAGGTAATGTACATAAGAAAAGCAGCTCTAACTATGCATGCACAGACAATAAGCTGTAAGGAAGTCAGGCATGACCAGAACCAATTTGAACAACCAATGTGGAAGCTACAGCATTAGGTTTGTTGTCATGAACCTGAGCTTCTAGAGAAATGCTTTATTGACTGTTCAGGAGGCAAAAAGATTAAGCATCATTAGTTTTAAGAGGTCTCTAACAATATGTGATATAAATACATGTTCCTCTTCAAGCTCATAATGTTTAAGTAACAGCCACTCAGTGATGTTTTTTTCTGTACTGGCCTTCTTCCTGGAGGTGGTATCTTTAAAGAGGTTTGAGAGGATGCTAACAAGAAATATGAAGATGTCCCTTCCTCTGCCGTGTATTTATCTCTAAATTACCTTCTCAGAGGAGAGGCATTAGGGCTAGATCCTAAGACTGCAGCATGCAGAAGCAGCAGTGGTGTGTATTTTGCTTCTGGCATAGATCTGGATCCCAGTAAACCTAAATCTTCGGAAAAAAGACCTCACTAAACAAATTAACATCTGTACCTGGAATTTTATCTTCCCTGTCCTTACTTGATATGAACTTTAAAAACTGTCCTACCGTGACTATTGGCTTTTCCTGCCAAAAACTCCCTTTGACCAAAGCACTGATTCACTGGTGAGCTGAAGACGTTAATCCCTTTTTGTTGGTTTCAAAGTTAAACACAGAAATAATTGTTATTCTGAACGGGGTGATGGGACAGCTGAATCTAAGGAACTGACTGAAGGCATCATCTGGACTATCTTGTGTCCTTCTGTGGTGTCTAGAATTGGACAGGTACTGCCACTGGTTGTGGAACCTTGTCTTGAACTTTTGAGTACAACAGACATTTGGGGAAAGGAAGAGGCTCGAATTCTTGCTTTTCATAAGCTGTATGACTATATCAAAGGCAGTTACTGTGCATTGTGAGAACTGCTGGACAAGGCAGGATGTGGAGAGATTATGATGGTCACTTCTTGCACTTGAGCTGAATTATTAATTATTTGAGCTCAAGATCTAAATTTATTCTTAATCTCACATCATCACCTCCATGAGTATCATACAGTTCTGCTGCGGTGAAATTGCTATATGGCTTTTATGGTTGAATACATTTGTTATTAGAGAGTTCATCAGAGAGCCTGTATGTATCTTTTGCAATTTGTATTTATAATTTCTCACTGTTTCAAGTACTCTTCTGGAAGGTGAAAAATAAATGTCTTATTAGTTTCTTCTACATTTCAGAAATACCGATTTTTTCCATTATAATAATTTCAGCAGCAGTGTGTGGACTTGTCCTGTGATAAAAATCTTTAATTAAGCCTTTTGCTTAATTTTCTGTACTAAGATTGCAAAATGTTATGCACTTTCAGAGGTACTTGCAGGGGTTGTCAATACTCAAGAATACCAAGCAGGTAAAAGTTGAAAAAAAAAAAAATTTAGATGGTAGGTCTGTCAGGGACCTGTGTTTCATATAATCAACAATAATCAAACTAATGCACAAAGGAAAATCCCACTAGCAATGCAAAATGGATACTGAAAGGAATTTTGCTCACTAGTGATAAATGTTACGTAGTAAAATTCGTACCTTTCTCTTGAATGTGCCAAAAGCATCAGAGTCCAAATCATTTAGCTGAATCCTACTTAAAAGGCAATGATCCAGTGCAGTATGATTCTTGTAACTGAATCATTTTTGTGGTCTCTCTGGGTGTTATTAAATTTAATGTCAGAATAGTAGGAAAGATGTCTGAAAGCCATTTAATATTGTCACTGGAAAGAAGTTAGATTATGCTCAATTTCTGACATTAATGTGCTACTTAAGATAATTTATCATATTGTGATATTAAAAAAGACATCCTTTTTACAGTGGCTGCTGTGGAGCATTCTAATGTGCTATTTTTCTTTAGCATGGTAGGAAGCCTTTTTCATGTAAAATTTTTTTTTTTTTCTGGGGTTCTATTCAGCTCATTCTTTATAATACTGCATCACTTACAACAGTAACTTTAAGTGCTTGTCTCTTCCAAGGATTCTGTCAATTTTTTTATGTTAGAATGACAGAATCCTCCTATGTAAGACAATTGAAGTGGAGCATTTAAAGAGAACCTGAATTGTCAGACATGTTTCTTGGACAGGTATATGCATCCCGGTCTCCATCTATGAGTTTTAGACATTTACTTTCATTTATGCTTTACCAAGCCATAGCTAAGGTACTGCTAATATGATTTACTGATCATGCAGGGTTTTCTTAAGTGTGCTGCGTGTCCCATTCACTGGTTCTCATGATGGTTTGATGACAGATAACAAATAGATACTTAATTTTGTCATCTTTATTGCTCCTTGTTTCCTACTGACTAAAGCATTATTTCTGATATGAGTGATGTATCATACTAAGTACTTGTCTATCGATGTATGTAGCGCTGTATCATCCAAAGTATGTGCATCCCTGCCAAAATGCCTTGAAATGCTTAAACAAAGATGTGGAAAAGTTAGATAAAAATACATAAATTCGTCTATTTTGTTTTCACCTTGAAAAAACAAAATAGTTTTCTTCCTGTTTTTAGGGAGCAGAGAATCAATTCTTCTTTAATAGAGTACAATATAGAAGTAATTTCCCCCCCCCCCCCCTTTTAGGTTGTCCCACGGGAGCTAGATGGTCTATGCTAGCATGCCAATTTTGCATATAAAGTTGCTATCCATTGGTAGTGGCAGTATATGAAAGGCTTGTAAGAATTATCCACAGTAAACCAGTTTAGCAAGGGTTATACATCTGTCAGTTACAATTAAATCCATGAAAAATATTGGCTCTGAACTAGGACTTTTGTAATTTGATTTACACTGTAGTTGAAAAATAAACGATTTCATTGGAAAATGGTCTTTATTCAACTGAATGTGAATTCTTTGTAATTTCTTGGTGAGAAATCTTAATTCAGAATGGTGGGTGTCCAAACATAGTTATTTAATTAACCTGCTGTTATACACCATTTTGTGAACATTGGACAAAATTAACTTCCTGGCTGCACAATGCCTGTCAAAGATCCCTGTGTGTTTCCAGGGAATATTTAGTGTCCGTTCAAATTTGATATAATGACATTTATTGCTAAAGACCAAATTGCTTGTTCATTTAGGGATTATGATACTGCTGTAGTGCAGAATATGACCAGTATTTTTGAAATGGATTCCAGCATAGTGGCAACACCTTCCTAAGATACAGATAGATTAACTCAGAGTTTATTTTAGTAAAAAAGGCTTGAGCCCATGTATTTTAGAATTTTACATGGTTTTCAATCCGTTCCTTTTACTTTTTACTTCCCATTCTAGTTTGAAACTTGACAACTATATAAGCATCAAATGCTAACAAAGCATCACTACAAAAACATAAACACTGCAAATCCATTGATTTCAAAGGAGGTACCATATGTTACAGTTATGCCTGTGCTAACATACTTGGCTGGGTCAGGATCTTAATTTCCTCAGCACTCAAAATGCCATGGAGCCTAGTCATTAGCTAGTGAATTAGTGGAGTCTTCTCTGTCTACATGTCTGCCCCTAATTAAACTGTGTAGAGCATTTGACACTCTCCACTGAGAGATGAATGAAAAACTTTCTGCTGTCAATCTGTATCTGTATCTATCTATCTATAACATTTTTTGTATTTGTTGTCTAAAATATGTAGTAGAGGTCCATATAGTCTTAGGAACAGAATTCAAATCATCATATTCTTTAGGTGTGAGATGGTCCTTCCCCTTTCTCTGGTCTCCGGGTTTACAGTCCTTCCATCTCTCTTGGTTATGGGGTGGTAATCTATGAGAATCTGACTGTCAGTCTTCTGGCTGTTTCTGTCTAAAATTATGTAGGATTGTGTCATTCTCTCTGTTATCACTGACTCACAAATTCATCCTGGGGTGTGATTTCTTCTGTGAAGATGCATGCCTCACTGGTCTTGGGGGAATTTTGTGTTCATTGACCTGTGGCTTTGCGATAGCTCTATTCAATCAGCATATCCAAAATATATGGGCTTTATTAGACAAAATTGCTAGCTTGCCTCTGACCATCAGTCTCACATTCATATCTTGCTGTCAGAGTTGCTTTGAGTTCTGGGTTTCACAGCTTTTTTGGTCTGTCTCTTACATTTTCCAGACCTACTTTCTGACAGTAACATATACTTGATGTTCTGCACTGCCTTGATGCATCTGGAAGTCTGCCTGTTATTTTGGTTGCTGGGACTCCCCTGTCCTGTTCTCCTCAACTCCAGCTCATTCAGTGTGTTGGAGAGAGGATCTGGAAATCATGAGTCCACACAAAAGGGGCACATGGGACTGGCAGCACTGGGGAAGGTCACAGCATGGGAACAGTGACTGCCCCATGGCAATGGGGCAGGAGATCTCTCCTTGTGAGCCTTAGGTGTGAAATGAGGTAACCAGTAGCAGTGGAGGAGGAGAGCTGCAAGAGGAGGAAGGGCTGGTACCAGCCAGGATGTGCATCCCTCAGTTTCTGAGATATTTCAGGGTTTATATGAAAATTGTTAAATATGTGTTTAGATTTCACTTTAATAAGGGTCAAAGAACTCAAGATCTGCAGTTTTGGCTCAGGACTCCAACAGGGTACTGAAATTTGAGTAGATCTGTGGTTCCTGAGTGATCTCATCAGTTGTTTCTTAAACTTTGTGGGGGTTCACTCCAGACTCCCCAACATTGCTCTTGTCCTCCACACATGGGACTTTTCTTTTTCCCCCTCATTTTTTTTCAGAAATGTGCCCTTTTGCCTGTTTGTCTTCCTTAAGATTCTTTATGCTTGCATAAAACCGTGGTATGATTTTTGTTTTTATGCTTCAGCATTCATCCATTAGGCTTACCCTTACATAGCTGGAACAAATGAATTTTAGCTTGCAGATGTTTTCTTTTGTTGCCTTTCTTTGCCCTTGTTTCCACTGTAGGCTGACAGACAGATAAACTAAAAAAAAATAAATAATTCCTTGATTCTCTGAATGTTTCTCCCACCCTTGCCAGCGCAGGTTAAAATTACACCCATTGTTGTGCTGGGTGAGGGGTCTCTGACCTTATGGCACCAATTCCTAGAGCTTTTCCAAATTAGGTATTTGTTTATTTATTTTTAAAAATTCTTTATCTTGTAATGACATATTCAAGGTGTATTTGCCATCTTCTTTTCCAAGCACTTTTGATTGTAATAGGATTTCCTTCAGCAGTTTTGCTGACCTACTGGTTTCTGCAGAAACATGGATTTGGAAAAGTTCAGCAATGGAGTGTGAACCTCCAGTGTACAAAACCTACCAGATTAGGTCAGTTAATTAATGAGATACTTCAGTAATTTGCACAATTTAGTCTGTCTTCAGACATTGATAAAACTGTTACTAACATGCAAGTATTGTGATGTTTGTATTTATTTTTATTTGCAGAAATGGAACTCAAATACAAACCTAGACTCCTTTTCTATCAACATCCTCATTAAAATAAAGCCTCTATCCAGTATTCAGTGTCTGTATGAATGTCTATGTACAAAGTCTTGTATCCTTCATGATTTTAAATTTCCACTTGTATTTCTTTTTCTTACTGTGCATCATTCTCTGCATTGAAGAAGTACACAAAAGTAGTAATAATACCCAGTTCTAGCAATAGGGGTCATTTCCATCAAAGGATGGATGTGCTGTCTTAGCTCTCGTTAAGGATTCTAAAAGGGGTCAGGCTAAAGATGCCCTGAGCCTGAGATGACTTTTCTGAAATCACCAAATTTTTATTGTCTTCCCTTTTTTTTGTGCGTTCTTTCTCTCTCTCCCATCCCCCCCCATTCCTTTTAGCTCTCTTATCGCCCCACCCCAACTTGTTCTGATTCCTTTTGATTTGTCTTATTCTTCCATTTCTTTGTACATTCCCCTCTAAATTCCTTGTGTTTCCTTGCTTTTTACAAATGTTACCAGTAGCTGGTACCATTGCAGCTGTAGTTGACCACAGAAAGCTGGACATACTGTCAAATAATTGCCTATGAAGGGTGTGATCATAAGTGGGCCTGAAATTAATGTTATTCCACTTAATTCTAATAGTTCACTTTCATGAGTGAATAAAAGACATTGAAGTGCAGCCGTTGTTGATTTGCTCCCTCGTTACAGGCCAAAGTTACTTTCAGATTTACAAGTTCAAATGTTATCATGAATCCTCCCCTCCCTGCAAGCCCTTGTATCTGGATGATTTCCTGCACTGCACATTGCTGTCCCTGCAGGTGAGCGTGCCTTTTGTATGAGAACTAGATAAAGAGACCCAGGAGAAGCTGCAGTTAAATTGATCCTTAAGGCAAGGGCCATGCTGGCTCTATAGTACACTGCTTTTCCAGCAGTATTCATTCCAGAAGAATACTGGGATGAACTTCAGAGCTCAGAAAGTAAACCTGTCACTTAATATTGGTCGTCAAACAAAGGCATGCAAGAAGTGTGAGAAGGATAAATAGTATTACACCAAACCTTCCCTTTATGCACTTAGAAGCGTGTGCATGCACCTGGGATCTGCCTGCTCTTAGTTTTTGCTGTTGTGAAGGGATATGTTTGAGTAATCTTTGTGCTTGTTAGTACTTTCATGAGGACTTTTGCTTTATTTCTGAGTGAAATCAGACTAGCTCAGCATTGTGAATGTGTGTGACACATTATAACCCTACAATTTCTGGTAGATGTATTTATTGGGTAGGGAAACTAAATGTGAAATCAGTGTTTTTCTACTTGCAAATCTGCTTTTATACACAAAGTATTAATAGAGGAACTCCCTCAAGCTGCATTTCTCTTTCCCCTCCCATTTGTCTTGAAAGCTCACTTCCACTGTAAAAATGAAGATGACCCTTGAGGCCTGTTAAGTTTGGGATCTGATCAGCTATGGGAAGCTCTTTTAGTATCTTTCTGCTTCAGAGAGGTGGTCTCAAAAAGCTAAGTTGATACACAGGGTTTCTCTGTGGGTGAAGCCATTGCTGTGTTTAGGGGGAGCAATGCCCTGATGGAGGTAACTTGATGTTTAGGTCAGAAGCAAACCAATTAGCCTCTTATCCAAGCTCTGGCCACTATAACCTAATAATAGGTGGAAGGGAGAACAGAAAGGACTGTTCAGGTAAGTGCTCTGAAAACAGCATATATTTTAAAATTCATTTTAATCAAGCGACCCTAGAATGGGCATTTACACACATATATATATATATTTATATATCTATGTTTTGTTTCCTTTTTTTTTCTTGCCCCGAGGGAGGTTATTTCTATGAGCACCTTGGTAGCATGTCAAGGTTGAGCTAGCAGGCTAATACACAAAGCTGTCTTCATGCAGCTTTTATGGGAAACAGCCTTGAGTGTGTCACGTCTGATGCACTGTGCTTTTGAGGCAGCCATTTCATTTATTCTAAGGTTTGCTTGTTTTCTGGGACTGTATTTTCATGTTCATATTACTGTGAAAGGGGAAAGCAAAGAAAGTGTTGAATCAGGGGACTGCTTGAGTCAATAGGTGGAAGAATTTGCTGCTGCCTTTGGTGGAGCCTCCTGACGTGTTTATGGGAAGGGTAGATTGTTTCTTAACCTCTTTGTTTGGAAAAACTGTTGGGGAAAATCTTTCATTGCTGCTTTGTGGAAAATATTTTCTGTGAGGGTTCTTGAGCAACTGTTCAGGGATGCCTGTGTGCAGCTTAGCCCCCACAGAGAATAGGACATGGAAAAATGGAACAGTTGAGAACTTAAATAAAATATTCAAGTTACCTGCCCTCCCAGGCCATAAAGGCAGGGACATTTCAGCATGGTGCTTCCTGCTGCTCCCACCTGTCTGCTGTGGATCGTCCTGGCTTGAGCGCTGCATTTCACTGCACACACTGGGTGCAGGTGTGTATGCCATCATCTTTGCATCTTGTCTGGTATGAAAGGCAGTCCCAGAGTGGGCTCAGCCTGCATTTCCCATTCTGTGCTTTGCTGAAGTAGGTTTTCAGCCTTTAGTTCCTCCTTTGCCAGTATTTCTCTGGATACAGGAGTGACGGGGAAGTGCTGACTGCAAAGTGCATTTTTTTTGTAAAGACACAAAGAATGCGTCAGTGCATACCATTTTAATAAAAATAAATAAGTGCATACCATTTTAATAGCATAATGTTCTTGAAACATAGTGGGTAGGAATCAAATTGTTCTGGCAGATTCAAGGTTAAGTTTAGCAAAAAATTTAGAGAAGTGGAGAATCATTCTTTATGAGAGATGTGTGTTTTTGAACCCAATTCCATGTGTAATGTCCAGCTCAGGGCTAAAAGTGGGCCTGACTCATAGGATCGTAGAATTGTTTAGGTTGGAAATAGAGTCCAACTGTTAACCCAGCACTGCCAAGCCCACCATTAAACTATGCCCCCAAGTACCACATCCACACATCCTTTAAATTCCCCCAGCGATCATATCTCTACCACTTCCCTGGGCAGCCTGTTCCCAGGGCTTGACAACCCTTTCTGTGAAGAATATTTTCCTAATATTCAGCCTAAACCTCTTGTGTTGCAACTTGAGGCCATTTCCTCTTGTCCTATCACTTGTTACCTGAGAAGAAATCAGCCCCCACCTTACTACAGCCTTTCAGAGAGTTGTAGACAGTGATACGATCCCCCGGGAGCGTCCTCCTTTCCAGGCTGAACAACCCCAGCTCCCTCAGCTTCTCTTCATAAGACTTGTGCTCCAGACCCTTCCTCAGCTCCGTTGTCCTTCTCTGGACACACTCCAGCACCAAAATGTCTTTCTTGTAGTGAGAGGCCCAAAAGTGAGCACAGGGTTCAAAGTGTCGCCTCACCAGTGCCTGGTGCTGACTCATCAGTAGGTGACTCCATGCTTTGTGGTTGGAGGGTTCACCTGTAAGATTTGCAGTGGAGGGGTTCCATAATGTCACTGCCTTTCCAATTCAGGTGCAAGTGCTTTAATGGGAGTGGGTGCTCAGCGGATCAGGAGCTGTGTTGCAGAAGATGAAGCATCTGGTGGGTGCTGTGGAGAGTGCAAGTGTAAATGGTTCCAGCTGTGGTATATCACAGCCATGGAGGCTGTGCACCCAGTGAAACCATCTGGTTAACACTGGTACTGTGAGAGTTGTCTGGTAGTTGGATAAAGAGATAATACTGTTGTTCAGCTTGTTACTAAAACATTTCAGACTGGCTGTGGAAAATGTAATTCTAGCCAAGCATTGCTTTTCTCTGAAGTTTGATCTGCTGGGCAAGTTCAGAGTTGAAGTTGCACCTGTAATGGTAATTTACCTCAATGCAAGATGTATAAAACGTTCTGCTACTGACCTGGGGAGCATTTAATAAGAATAAATGGCCGTGAGTGAGTATGAGGCAGTATTTCACAGGTTTTTCAAGTAAGAGTATGATTTTCAGGAAGTTTAAAAGAAGTAGGTGTGCAGCCGTTGCTGAACTTTCCTGAGACCCAGTCACTTCTCTCCCATAAGCTGCTTTGGAAGTCACAGCTAACATGTCTGAGCTTTCTAAAAATATTTTCTTAAAAAGCTACATGTAGGATATCATAATTTTCAGTTTGCAATAGGAAAGTTCTTTGTGAGTGGTTTCTTTTCAAGCTTTTTGACCTTTTAACTTTTTTTTTCCTTTTTCTTTCTTTTTTTTCCCCATTAAATTTGCAACTAACCACCAAAGACCCTAGCAATGACAGTATAAAGGCATCTGCCTGGGAAAGTTACAAGAAAAACACCTTTTTATTAGAATAATGCAAAAAGGCAATTGAAAGTTTCTAGATTTACTTCAAATGCACTAGCTGTCTGAGCCTTATGTTATTCAGACTGATTTTCAAAGTGGTATGTCCTTGCAGTCACATTGAGTACTTGAAAGGTAGGAGACTATAATTTTCTTTTCTTTGGCGTGGTGTTACACCTACAGTGGATCATACCTGCAGATCAGACATGTATAAATTGAAATGGTAAAACTGGAACAGAATCAACTGAAAAGACAAAGTGCACATTTAAAAGCTGATTAGTTCAGTGAAGATCCCAGGCTGGAAAATCTGACTCTGTTTTTGTCCCATGGTTGTTCTGACACACCTAAACGTTACAAACAAACGCACCATGGGAAATAGGTTGGTTTGGGAAGAATGCTTTACACGTGTTTATCTGTAGCTGGGAACTCAAGTTGTCTCTTTCTTCTGAATTCTTGCAGGTGAAAGTGATGGTAAGGATTTGTTCCTCTCAAGGAGCACATGAAACATCTGAATCCATGTCCTTCCTAAAGGTAGACCCACGAAAAAAGCAAATCACATTTTATGATCCAGCAACAAGTGGGCCTTCGAATGCAGGTCACAGAAGAGGCGTTGTTGCTGTCCCAAAGATGTTTGCTTTTGATGCAGTTTTCCCCCAGGATGCGTCACAGGTACTGGAGTCACTTGCATAAACCTCCTGAGTCTTCTCATGGCCACTGCATTTGATTGCCTGAAGAGTTCCTTCTGTTTCTGGGGAATTTTATTTAAATGAGTTGCCTTAATGCCTGGTAAAAAAACATGGTAATTAATAGACAAGTGGATAAATTCTTACATTTTCAGTTTGGTTGAGATGTAAAATTAAGAAATAATAGCTGGGGAGATGGATTTGCTGACTTAATTACCTTGCTGCATTCTCTCGTTAGGGAAAGACACACAGCCAATTTGAAATTCGGTTTCCATCCATTTGATGGCACTGAAATAAAGTCCTTCCCCACGGCTTTCAGTGGGAAATTAACATGTGCTTAATGTTAAACTAAATGTTGTTGTTAGGAGCAAAGATAAAGCTACCCGCTTGGGATTGCTATACTGAAATGATTAGGGAGCTTTGATATTCTCTTCACCTTTTCCAGTTTGTTTATGCTGTCTTTTTGACTGATTATTTTATCTTGATGGTTGTGCATGCCTTTCTTTAGGCTGCAAAAGGGTGTATTTGTACTGTAGTAGCCCCAGCTACACTGGTGGGATGGCTTGTCTTTGAGAACATTGTGGTCTGTCGTGTATTCAGTAGGGTTGTACTCACAGACACTTGAAATTTGCTTCTGGGAAAAATCTTTGGTTTGGAAAAAAAGCCCTAGAACAGCTGTAAAAAGGAGAACTAATTCATCAGTGTATGAAGAACTACACCAAGTCTGAACTGCTGAAAAAATATCAGGGTGAAAGATACCACAAACCATCCAAGGTGAAATACTCTATTAATGTTGAGAAAATATGACAAGATCTAGTTCATAATCCCACCCTCAGATCTTCTCCTAGGGTTTTGTTTAATTTTTTGGGTCCCAGACTATAGATATGAAAATATCTGTTAAATCTAAGTTCTAGCCAAGCACTAAAGATAGAGAATAACCTCCCACACACAGCAGTGCCCAGAGTGATGGTCACCACATCCAGGGGCTGTTTTTCAGATCCTGGATATGTTAAAACAGGGTCTTTGTGCAGAAGTGTGCAACAGTGATCTCAACACTAGTCCAGAACTGGAAGTGAGTTTTTTCTCACCCATGCTGCCAGCCCTGCTGCAAAGTGGCTGATCACAGCCCCCTTCTCTGCTGGTTTTGGCACCAGTCCTTCAGGCTGTTGACCCCTGTTTTGGGCTGGCTTTTCAATTCCTTGTGGTGGACCTGTTGGGTGGCCTGTTATAGTGTTTCTGGGTGACGCTGGCCAGTGCAGGCATTATTGCTGGAGGCAAACTTGTTGCGATGCACCTGTAAACAGAAACTTATAATTTCACTGTAGTTACATATTTACACCAGCCCACTCCCCTGCCCCCAGTTGCTGTACTTAATAGATCATCATATTGTGTATTTGAAACCTTCACTGACGTGGATAAACTGGTTTTAGCACACTCAAATATTTTAGCAAGTTCTCTTTATTGATGATGATGTTTCCCTTGGAAGAGGAAAATGTGATACTATGAAATCTTATTCAGGGATCTTAATGCATTTTCTTCAGTATGGATGTCTTTTTAATTCCTGTGAGCACTCCTCAGTAGTTTAATTTCAGTGGAGTTGCTACTATTACTGAATAGCCTTGGCTAAGCTATTATAGCAGCAGGAAGCCCAGTTGGATAGCATTCAGTCTGCTACATTAGTCATAGAATCAATATTCCAAGAGAATAGGTTTAATAGAATTGAAAACTATTTTAGGCTGAAGTAGCATATTTTATTATTTTTTAAGATAGCATAGTTACTAAAATAATAGGAGTGATGCCATAAAAATGGGGAGAATATTGCGCCTCAAAAATATTGAGTCATCCATTTCATTACAGAAGAATAGTAAAAACCACAGCAGTAAATGCTCTTTCTCTTATTTGTCTCCAATCTTTCTTTCAGGCTGAGGTATGCTCTGGAACAGTAGCTGAAGTAATCCAGTCTGTTGTGAATGGTGCAGATGGTTGCATATTTTGCTTTGGTCATGTCAAGCTTGGTGAGCTCCCAAATTCGTTACAGTTAATTACTATGTCAGTCTGGTAATTACATGCTGTCAGCTCCTGGAACAATAAACCTGGAGTATATGAATAGATTAGAATTTCTTTTTAATTAGCTTTGCAAACTTATCATGGCTTATTTCTACGCTGTGATTGTAAGTTTTAATTTGAAAAGGTAAAATGTAGCATCAGATTAGCTTGTTCAAGAGCAGGTTTATGTAGGTGCATTGTGATGAAAATCAAAAGATTAGAGATGTTTTTAACATTAATTTGCTGTGGGTCGGACTTACAAAAATTGCAAACCTAATTGAATAAATAGTAATAGATTAATAATTACATACTTAGAATTTTTGCATGTGTTCTTTCCCATGGTCTGTGTAGCATATGGCACTACATATAATGTACAGTGGTGCTATGAAGAGACACTGTCTTGTACAAGAAAGGTACATTATGTTCATGTTGGTCTTTTCATTCTAGGAAAATCTTTTACCATGATTGGGAAAGATAACTCCACGCAAAGCCTTGGTATCATCCCCTGTGCAATTTCTTGGCTCTTCAAATTGATCAATGAACGTAAAGAAAAAACTGGAACTCGTTTCTCTATTAGAGTATCTGCTGTGGAGATCAGTGGAAAAGATGAAAACCTTAAGGATTTGTTAGCTGAAGTAGCCACTGGCAGCCTTCAGGATGGCCAGTCTCCTGGGGTTTATCTGAGAGAAGATCCAATATGTGGAACCCAGGTATAATGAATATCACAACATAGATTTTTCTGAGCCTGACTTTCTTCTACTTTTTATTTCCTTTTATCTGACAACAATTATGACAACTTTTAAGACAGTAAAAAAAATTCTTGCTTTTAATTTATAAGCCCTTCTCCCATGGTGTACATATTTGTTTCTTTTAGTGCCCTGGAGATTCAGCCAGTTCAGCAAAAAAATAATAAAAAAATGCCCCTGTGCTAATTAGTCTTTTTCTTGTTTATATTCAAGCTTCAAAACCAAAGTGAGCTAAGGGCCCCGACAGCAGAGAAAGCTGCCTTTTTCCTTGATGCTGCAATTGCTGCCAGAAGCACCAGCAAACCTGAATGCGAGGAAGAAGACAGGAGGAATTCACATATGCTTTTTACTCTTCACATATACCAGTATCGCATGGAGAAGAGTGGCAAAGGAGGAAGTACGAATCTTCTTACTGTATTGTTTATTTTTAAATGATGTGGTCTTGCATTAGTTTTAATAATAATTTGCAATAAACTTAAAAAGAAAAAAAATCAAGTGAACTCTCAAGCCAGTTGAGTCACCTTTAACTTTCGTAGCTGTGGCCGGTATCTGGTTTCCTCACAATTAATATTTAATTTGGTCATTATCCCATGATGTATTCATTATTTTCCCCATTTGAATACATTTTGAATACCAGGCTTGGCTTGAGTCCATCCAAGAACGTGATGTACAACTGTTTTTCCCCTTTTTGTTTTAGTGTCTGGAGGACGCAGTCGTTTGCATCTCATTGATCTAGGGAGCTGTGAAAAAGTGCTGAGCAAGAGCCGAGATGGAGGAGGCTCTCTGTGTCTGTCTCTCTCTGCCCTGGGCAATGTAATTTTGGCCTTAATTAATGGTGCTAAGCATGTGCCATATAAGTAAGTGAATTCTTGTCTGCATTAGCTTAAATTTGTGGCTGATGTTACCTGAGAAATGAATTGCATCAACAATTTACTTTTTGCCTAAGACCAAGCTAAAGGAAATTCTGTCAGAGAGGGGTCTGTCTTCCCTTAAGGTCACTTCTATATTACAGATACATGTATCTATTCATCTACCTGTCCATATAAACATAGACCCAGGTTTTTAAAAATATGAAAATCTTAGTTAAATGGCTACAAAACCTATATGCATATTGGTGTATACTGAAATTGGGTGAAATGTTGGGGGTAGTTTGTTGAAAAAAGCAAGGGGAAAAAGGGCCAAGATGTTTTCTTTCCTTCTATCTCCTCTTTGCTTCTTCGATTTGGAATGTAGGTTGATCTCAGCCAGCTGGACATTAGTGACCAATTTAACCAAAATTTCATAGAATTTTCTCTTCTTTTTCCAAATATAAAACTTGTATTGAAATCTCAGAAAAAACTCGGGAGTTTGTCAATTATGGTCATCAAAGGTTGTTATTTCTCTATGCCTTTGGGAATGATGCAGCTTTTCAATTTAAAAAAAAAAAAAAAAGACCACCATGTTGCACATTTTTTGTTCAGCAGAAGTGAACACTTAGGTGTGTTCCTTTGTGCAGTGTACTTGACAATAATTTTGTGTCAAACACACCTGTGGGGAGCCCAGCTTAAAGACAACACACACATCGTCGATACCCTTACCAGAACTTGGCCTTCAGTCCTTAAATTTAATTGCTGCTTGTCTTCATGCATTATAACTTTGTGCTGTTATCAATCATGTCATTTCACATATTTATCTAGTGATGCATCTCGAACAGGTGTTGTTTCTTTCTGTATTAGGCAGAAAAATATTTTCCTCGGGCTAGTTGCTAGGTTTGTGTGTGGAGTAGAGGATGGATGGGTTAGAGTAGGGAAGGGCAGATCCTCAACTTTGTCACCTGCCATGGTTTAGTGAGCAGACATGATAGTAGTTCCCTCATGTTGGACCAGCTCAGGGGGGCGGTAGGAAGAAGCCTTCAGGGAGCCCTGGGAAGAGATGTCTTGGAGACCATTGAAAGACAGAATGCCACCACTCTTGTCAGCTTTGCTGTCCGTGGTAGAGGATTTACATAACCAGGAAAGCCTTCAGAGATAAGTTCTGCTTCCCATTTGCTATGTCAGAGCATACCACAGGTTGTAGAATGGAAAGTAGATTAGTTGGGATGACACTTATATTTCTGGTATCCAACATTGTTTAGAGAGTTCTTACCATTTCTGCTGACTTATTTTTCTCTTGTTATCAAGATTGTTTGCATAAAACTCCCAGAGTGCAACTATCCAGGTACTAAGTCTGTTCAGCTAAAAATACAGCACTTATGAGCTTTTTTGGGTAATACGAGTTAAATCCAAAATAACTATTTGTCAATCATTTTGCAATTTTCTAACTAACAAATAGAATTACTTATTGTACTGTGAATACACAGGCAGATCAATTAAAATATCGGTATATTTGTATATGTACATTTAGACACATTTTAAGCACAATAACAGGAGCATATTTCTTGTCTACATGTAGCATACATATGTGTATCCTATAAAAGTGAGAGCACAGTTTGTGGTGTAAAATTCTGCAAAACAAAATTGTGATTTCTTTAAATCACCCTAGTGTTCTCGTTTGTTGCACAGGGACAACAAGTTGACAATGTTGTTGAGGGAATCACTGGGGAACATTAACTGCAGAACTACTATGATTGCGCATATTTCTGACTCCCCAGCCAATTATGCAGAAACTCTCACCACCATTCAGCTTGCATCACGAATCCACCGAATGAGAAAGAAGAAATCCAAGGTTGGTTCACTAACAAGCAGAAATTAATTCATTTGAAAATGAGTTTTCCTAACCTCTTGGTAGGGGAACATGGGATTTCTCGATGGTAAGAAGTAATACAAAATGCATAAAAGCTCAGGAGAGGAACTGACAAATGACTTGGCACTGAGCCATCATCCTGCCCCCAATCCTTAATCCTGAAATTCCCTTATTTTTGTTTCAAACACGTATTCTTTCTAGGCTTACATGTGGAACTATCTCAAAAGCTTCTATTTGTATTAATTAAAATTCAATAAAAAGGAACAGAAAGATGTTGTTGAGAAAGACAATGCATAATATTTAATGGAAATTATCTGAAAAGATGTGATTGTTATATTACTCCTAATACAGTAAAATCTGTGTAGCATGACCTTGTTATTGTACCTCACCCTCCACTCTAATAATAGTAGTAGTGGTGATAGTATACACAAAGCACAGAGTATATAACAAACTTGACCTTTTAATCAATTACATGTACATATATATACACTTATTTATGAATTAATATTAATAATTTTTCCTGTATTGATCATTTGCAGTATGCATCCAGCTCCTCTGGAGGAGAGAGTTCATGTGAAGAAGGACACGTTCGGAGACCACCCCATTTGCGACCGTTCCACCCACGAACTGTTGCCCTTGATCCTGACCTTCCTGTCCTGAGTATATCCAGTGATCCTGATTATTCCTCCAGCAGTGAACAGTCTTGTGATACTGTCATCTATGTTGGTCCCAATGGTGCAGCTTTGTCTGACAGGGAATTGACGGATAATGAAGGTCCTCCAGAGTTTGTTCCTATAATCCCCTCCCTAAATAAGAAGAGAAATAAAGACAATTCTGCTGTTGGTAGGAGTTCTGACAAAGACCATTTTAAATGCAACACTTTTGCTGAACTGCAAGAAAGGTTAGAGTGCATTGATGGAAGTGAGGAGCCCATGAAATTTGCTTGTGGAGAAATCTCTGTTGGATCCAATTGTAGTCCTGTTCCTGGAGGTACAGAAAATGCACAGTCTAAGCTGATAAAGGAAAAAATATCCTCTCCTTCTGGAGGATTTAAGAAACCAGTTCCACAAGATGCTGCATCTCCCAAAAAAGGACATAATCTTCCTTTCCAGTCTGTTGCACCAAGGGGTGGCAATGGCAACTGTCAAGAAAGTAGCACGCCTCACTTGAAAGCAGAGGTTTCCAAGCTACAGAGCAGAGCTGATAACAAACTAATAGACTCAATAGTGGAGGGAGAGAGAGAGACAATCACTGATTCCCTGCAGTCCTCAAGGTGTAGCCCTTCAAGAAATCCAGAGCAGAATAAGGCCCCACCTGAATGTGCCATTAAGGAAAAGTCCTTGTACATGAAGAGACCCTTGCCAAGCCCAGCACCTCCCCCTCCACAGCAGAGGGAGCATTCACCTGGCTCCAAAGCTGAGAACTTGGAGATGGACAATAGCAATGCAGTTCGGACTCCTCCTGTGGGAATGAGCAAACAGATGGGGAACAACCCTGAGCAAAACCCTGTAGGAAGCACATTCCTGGTTGGTAGCAACACCCAGAATCAGTCAGGTGCCATAGAGGTACACAGCTTCAGGTCAGCGTTCAGAGGGAAATGTTTTGATCGGGATATACTGACCACCACAGTGACTTTGCAGCAGCCTGTTGAGCTGAATGGAGAGGATGAGCTTGTTTTCACAGTGGTGGAAGAGCTGTCTATTAGTGGAATTATGGATAATGGGAGACCTTCCAGTATCATTAGCTTTAACAGTGACTGCTCCCTTCAGGCCCTTGCATCGGGTTCAAGGCCGGTCAGTATTATCAGCAGCATAAATGATGAGTTTGATGCTTATACCTCACAGGAGACTTCTACTGGTGTAAATATTGATATTGTTGTGCCCTTTGCTAAGGACCCCTTTACCAGCAGCAGACGTTCCTCCATCAGTTCATGGCTTAGTGAAGTCAGCATCTGTACAGTTGAAAGTGATGGAGCCCAGTCTAGTGACAGTTTTGTTGCACAGTCATCTTACAGCTGTAATAAGTCAGAGGAACCCTTCAACTTGGATTCATCCCATTTATGTGTCCCCCTGAAAAGCACTCTGAATGACAGTGGATTTTGCTTCTCTGAACTGGAGAGTGAGAGCTTGAGTTCCAGCAAGCTGTCTTCAGGCATCAGCAAAAGCCCTCAGACCTCTGAAACTACCAAAGCATCTCAGATAAAAAGTGCTTTTTGTGTCACTGATGAGCCTGTAAAAATTAAATTTAGTAACTCTCGTGATATGCCTGTGATAGAAACAATACATTCTAGTCTTCCTAGGAAAACAAAAACTACCTCTTCTCCAATCCACAATAATACTGTCCTCAGCTATAAAGAACTGCAGAACCCACATGGCATGTTTGAAGATCCTTGGCTGTTACGCACCGATTATCAGTTGGAAGCAAAACCTGCAGACTCACTGCTGTCTCCAAAATCTCATGCATTTGGTACTGAGAAGCAGCCAGAAAAAGCTGCCCAGTATTTTGGCACAGCATCCAGGCCAACAAAGTCACAGACTATGCTCACCTGTTCACAGAGGGTTGTGGATGGTTGTGAAATGGCCTGCAAAGCCTCCAGTGGAGCTGCAAAGAAGTCAGAAGTTGTGGTGAAGATACCACAGCTGAAGAGAGGAGCCACCACACTTGGAGTGATGCCGATATCCCATGCTAGCAGTACTTTGTCAGAGTCTGTGACCCGAGGGAATTCGGATGCTCCCTTGGCCACTGGCAGCTTGAAATCATCACTGGGAAAGAAGAATGTCCCACAGAAATCAGCCATACTGCCCAGGCCAGGCGGACCAACACCTCCGACACCTCCTGTACGCAAGTCGAGCCTGGAGCAAAAACCTGTTGGTCTGGGTAATGGTGGGGGGAAAGCCCCTGGCCTGGACTTTGCCAGAGCTGCCACGCCAAAGGCTGAAGATGAAGCAGATTTGCGGTTGAAAGCTGGGTCTTACTTTAGTGAAAGTGCCAGCAGCAAAATGAACCTGAAGGGTGACCACTCTTTGCCCAAGATGACATCCAGCTTAAAGGTGAAGGCGTCGAAGAGTGAAACTGTGCACCGGTATGGGAGCCACATGTCTCTGGAGAGGTGTGACAGCCTGACATCAGTCGGATCCAAAGCAAGCATGGCAAGGGACAGCGGGACCACCGGCAACAGCCGGGCAGGGCGCTCCGTCCCCAGGCTGGGGGTCCCCCCTGCTGCTTCCAGCGTGGGTTTACCTCTGCCCTTCACTGCCCCTGCACCCGGTAAAACCAGCCAGGCAAAACCCACGGCTAACCAGAAGGTGCAAGCCAATGGGAATAAAAACCGGGGCCTCTCTGCCAGTGGGTCGAAATCTCTCAGCTCCTCTGTGAAGTCCCTGGCACAGCCTGCAGGGAAGGGCTCTGGCATGGCCCCTGGTGGGAAGGCAGCCCCCCGTTCTGTGCAGCCTGTGGGCGGCAAACCCGGCCGAGGGACCATCATGGGCACCAAGCAGGCCATGAGGGCGGCCAACAGCCGTGTGAACGAGCTGGTGTCAGGGGGCTCTGCCAAGGCGGGCCACTTTCGAGGCTCCACCGACTCCGACAGCGGCAACGACAGCGGCATTAACCTCAGCGATGAGAAGTCACAAATCCCCGTGCTGCCGTCTCCATACAGCAAGATCACGGCGCCGCGGCGACCACAGCGCTACAGCAGCGGGCACGGCAGCGACAACAGCAGCGTCCTGAGCGGGGAGCTGCCACCTGCCATGGGGAGGACGGCTCTCTTCTACCACAGTGGGGGCAGCAGCGGCTACGAGAGCATGATTCGGGACAGCGAGGCCACTGGCAGTGCCTCCTCGGCACATGACTCCATGAGCGAGAGTGGGATGTCATCGCCGGGTCGGATGAGGAGCCTTAAATCTCCCAAGAAACGATCAACAGGTAAGAAATGAAGGGGCAGGTGTCCAGGTGTCAGGGTGCCCGCTGGTGCATCCCTGGGGATGGAGGCATTTTGTGGCGTCTCTGACGAAGAGGGAGAGGAGGTTTGGAGGGAACTCAAAGCAGGGAGGTGGACCGACTGCATGTGCTTGTGTGTGCATGTGTATTGCTGTGACAGCAGCTACTTGTCATTTATTTCACTTCAAAGCTGCAGGTGTGAGACAGGTGCTGTGGCGGAGAGGGCAGGAGAGGTGCGGGGTGCCCCGGGGTGCCGGCAGCCTCTCTGCGAGGGAGGAGGCAGCAGATGGCCGACAGCAGGTGCGGGACATTCCTTCCTCCCTCAGCAGGGCTGGCAGTGAGCACCGCACCAGGGTGGCCCAAAATAGGAGGGTTGAGAAAAACGAGGATACTGAGTCAATGCTGATGAGTTTTTGTGAGGATCAAGTAAGTGATCCTGGAAGACTGGTGAGAGAAGAGCAGTGAGGAAAGGAGGAGCTCTGCTGCTAGATGTCTGTGAGGGAATGTCAGTGAGACAGGCTGGACTGTAGTTTTGAAACAAGGGAATAGGCCTTGAGGGGAGAAGAGTGTTTATGAATGAATGAGGATTGCTGAATGTGCCTTAGATTACCCAAAGATAAGGCTTAGGGGCAGAGCAGCAGGGTGTGTGCATAAGATGGAGTGACTCTTAAGTTAATGCTACCAGCTGATCGCAAAATTAAGTGTATTGCACTGTAATAGTATTTATATAAATAAATTTTAGCATCTATGTGTGGATACTCTAAGCAATAGGGAGCTGACTGAGGGAATGCCTCAGAAGATGCAACTCTGGCTCACTTACTGTGTCTGACCGCAGCTTGCAGAGCCAGGTCCCCTTTCCTTCTCTCCAGTGCCTTTCCTTATTGCTTTCACAGGTGGCACTCATGTAAGTGCCGTTGTGGTCGAACGTATTTGTAGTGAGGGTCAAAATCAGGACCATATGATCACTGTTACAGTATTCATTTTTACTGATTCAGGGTGAGAATCTGTGGCAATCAGTGCTGTGTAGCTGATGACCAGCAGCGTCCTTCAGCAACCCACGCGTACTGACTGCTGGAAATTTAATAGAATTGATACCAGAAATGCACTGAATCTGAACTTTTGGTTAGAAAGCGGTAATTATTGCAATCCCTGTAGGTACCCATGGTGCTCGGTTCTGGCAGTAAAACCAAATGAGTGAAGCTGATGTAGATCTCATGGTGCGTTCTGGTCAAGGCTACTGAGTTGCTTCAGCAGGTGATAAATCATTCTGGAAACTTAGTGCAAGGTTGGCTGCAGTTCTCTTTCCATAGCATATCAACCTCTTAAACCTTGCCTACAAATCAATATTAACAGCTGTATAAGTTGCACACATATTGAGAAGGCATTACCCACTGATGGATTTGTATTTGTTTTTGCCCCCGGAAATACTTATAAGGTCTTTAAAAATGACAAACTATTTCTTTTTCCAGCCGTAATTGCTCTATATCAGTAAATTATGTATTGCTTTTTTGGAGTGCTGTAGACTTTGAGAAAATAATGTCGTTTATACATGAAATGAGGTTTGCTAGGAAGTGCATCAAATATTTCTTATGAGAAATGTTTGGTTCAGACCCGTTATTGTCCTAAAATAATTGTAATTTTTGCACAGTATTAGAGACTCCTGGAGTAGTTTATGTGGCTTCAAACTGTGGTGGAGTCATGCAGTCTCTGCATTTAAGGACAGATCCTACTTCCATATATGTCACTGTAAACCTTGTTCCCTTATGCTTTAACCTCATCCTTGGAGAAATGACATTGACCCTGGCTTGTAGAGTGGAAGGGCATGAAGTTTTCCTGCTTATTGCATGTGTTTGACTGCATGTGTTTGTTGTCCTCTTCAGAGGGATCCTGCTGGCACCAGAGTGGTTACAGGATCAGAGTTGTAGTGTGTGGTTTCATCTGACAGGACAGTAGTGGTGTTTCAGGCTAAATGGATTAGGGTATGACAGTGATGAACAGGTGTAGTGGAAGTAGAATCAAGTCTTCTCCTTTTGAAAACATACCTGTTTTGTTCTATTTACTTAGAAATTAAGAATGGGGGATGTTTTTCTTAAGAATATGTAAAACAGGTAACTCTTCAGGTATCAATGAAAAAGTGTGTTGCTTTGGGGGTACCTGCTGGGATTTTGTCTTCTTTTCATGTTGAAGTTCCTGAGAGGACTTACCTGACAGTTGTAACTTGCTCTTACTCCCCTGTAGAGGCACCAGCCCAGAAGTTATTTTAGCAGCACTGTACTCTGAGCAGTGCTGTGTCCTGTGTTGATGTGCTCTCTTTTGTAAGAGCAGAAGAAATAAGGCTCCTTACCTCTGAGTTCATTTTTTTAATTGAGAGGAGAAACTTAAGTACTAAATATATTGTCACCAGTCACCCAAAACCTGCTTGTACTTGCTGCTACTGTGTGTCATTTCAGCTTGTTTCTTGTGGCCTTTGGCCCTCCTTTACCTAGGGATTGCACTGCAACCTTGTTAACATGGTCTGACCCGCTCTGTGCATGTACTCATCCTTGACAGGTGTACTGTGAAGGTCAGCCTTTTACAGAACGAAGAGAGACTTTTAATCACAAAAATAAATGCTGGACACCAAAGTGCTAACTCTTGTAATCAAAAGTATCTGTGCTTTTGGAGGACATAACTCAATCTCTGCTTCATGAAACTTGAGCCCTAGCAGACACATCATGATGGCAGTATGATGTTTCTTGGTAAATCCGGGAGTGCTCCTACTGAGGGCTGGCAGTGGTGGGTTTTGTCATGCACTGAGCTTCTGAGTGCTGGTTCTGAACATTAGAGGTGACTCAAGTTGCAGATTGGATGGTTGATGCCTTCTGAATGGTATTTAGCACCGTAAAATATCAGTAGTAGTTCTGGAGGGAACTCTTTGGTCTTTGCGAAGATGTAGTACAGTGAAAAGAATCTTACATAGCTTTGCTTGGCTTTAGCTGGAGGAGCAGGAGATTTCCAGCTATATCTGCCATTATTAGTATTGGATTACTTAGTATCTCGTTGTCTTTGCAAGATAATGAATACTATTGTAGTCCACCAAAGAAAAATCAATCCAGGCAAAATATTTTTGCAAGGAGAGAATAAAGAACTGATGTTCAGACATCTGCTTTGGGAGAGGAACTGCTGTTACTCCCATCTGTGAACCAAGTGAAACATACTTTGTCAAGGCAGTAACTCAATTAGCAGCCTGAGGGTATTTTACTAAAAGGAAAAGATCAAGAAAAGTGTTTCTTCCTGAGTATCCTGAGAACCCAGATCTGTCTTTAATTCACTGCAGTACGTTCTGCAGTGTGTTAGTCTCTTACAGTCTCAGGAATGCTTGTTTTCTGTATTTTAGGTCTCCAGCGTCGTAGACTGATTCCTGCTCCACTGCCAGATGCTGCCTCCCTAGGAAGAAAACCCAGTGTCACTGGCCAGTGGGTTGACCTACCACCTTTGCCAGGCACTTTAAAAGAGCCATTTGAAATTAAAGTTTATGAGATTGATGATGTGGAACGATTACAGCGACACAGACAAGACGAAACTGAGGTCAGCACATATTTTACAACAACTGTAGACAACTTAAATTACAATATACAGATAGAGTCCTTGCTTGAATGCCAGAATGGTGTTCAGGAAATTGATTGCAATTAAAGTACTATAATTATTAATTTTACAATTCATATGTTGGGGTACTCCTAACATAGAAAATAAAAATGATTACTGTCTAAAATTAATTGTGTCTAACATGAATGATGGTGTAAATGGAAGTTACCAATGAATACATTATGAGAAGACTTCATAATCTTAGCCTGACTGATGAAACCTTACAGGCTTCCTCAACGATAGGGTCATTAACTCTTTATGCAGATGACAGAATTCTATTAGATCAGGGATACACTGAGTTTAATTTACTTGTAATTGGAAAACACTTCAGCTAATTCTATTTTGGAGACCAGAATTCTACGTCCTACTGATGCTTTTTCCCATTTCTTTCATAATAGCCTTTCCAGGATGTTGAGAAGGTAGGAATGCTTTTAAGAAAATAAGAATTCATCTGTTTTAGTATTAACTCTAACTCCAACAATATTATTAGGCTTTTTTTTATCATTTTCGGTGCTGGAAAAAAATATTTATCTACAAACAGTAGTAATTTCAGAATGCATTGAGAGATGTTTGCCAATTCAGAGAAGGGACCAAATGCTCAAGTGATATAGCTTGCTATTCCTTTACATTAGAATCCATTAATATAAACTTCAAATAAAAAGACCCCCCAAACCCCATAAAAATACCACACCCAAACAAAACATCCCACCTGCTAACTCATAAGTAATGAGCTGGGAGCAACTTGTGTGAGACTTTTGGAGGTCAGCTCACAACAGGAAAATTCATGGAATGGTCTTTCTGTGTCTTAAAAGGGTCTGATGTATTTCCATACCAAGCTGAAGATACTAGAAAGGCGCCAGCAGCGAATCAGAGAAGTAAAGGCAAAGCACGAATTTTTGAAGGAAGAGTTGGAAGAGACAAAGTGCAGGTTGATGATGGATCCAAATAAGTGGAAAGAAGACTGTAAGTATTTTGCAAAAACAGTGCTATGATCAGCATCTAGCAGATTTTCAGCATGTCAGCAGTCCCACTGAAAAACTTAAGCACTTGCTAAGATATTTTGCTGAACTGAGCTGTAAATTGAGCTCATTTGATAAATTGAGCCCTGTGACTCAATGTGTGTTTCTCTAATAAGGGATTTGAAAACAAACCCCTCCAGACCAACCGGAAGGGAACTTAAAAACAGTGCAGAGATACACTGATGCTTGTTAATATTAAGTATTTATTTAATCTTTTATTATCCTTCTTTCCAAAGAAGGAAAAACTTGTTTCCATGTCCATGTTATAGCTGGGAAACTGAGGCACAAGGTTTGTTCACAGACTGAGGGTTGTGCTTAACTGGAGCCTCAAGGTAGACTTTTGCTGAACAAAGTGAAAAAAAAATCTTAGTTCAAGAGAAATTAAATTTTATTCTACATTATTGGATCTCTTGTGATAGAATAACATTTTACAATTTGCTATTTCTCTTACTTGGTAATTTTTTGTCTGACAGTTGAAGTGGATCCTGATCTTGATAAGGAGTCACAGGAGTACCTGGAGGCACTGGAACAAGTTACAGAAGAACTGGAGCAGTGTGTTAATCTGTGCAAGTCGCATATCATGATAGTGACGTGTTTCGATATTGGAATAACAGATGCTCAAGAAGGAGTAAGGGAAGTGGAGGTTTGAAGAGAGGTTTTTCAAGGGACTGAAGGAAGTGAAGCTGGGTCGTCTGACATGAAGAAGTAAAGAGATAAAGTAGCTGGGATGTGAAGGAGGAAAGGTGAAGACTAAAAAGCAACAATGAATGTTGTAAGAGAAAGAAACAGCTGAGGGATGGGAATGTTCATAAATCATTTGGTGCCTCAACGTGACCTGAGCTGTACAAAGATAAAAGTAGGATCAAATATTGCTTCTACCAGAGTGAAGTGAAGAAATTTAGTACAAACCAAGATGTTAATTAACAAACAAACATACAATGGAAGTGCCTTTAAAGTTCATTTGATTTTCATTTTTGTATTCGGTGCTAGAATTAAAGCCAGCAAACCTAAGCAGACCACAAAATGTATTCCTACGAAATATTTTATACTGTATAGTGTATTTATGACTATATGTAAAAAACAAACAACATTGTAGCAGAAGCAATAAGTAAATTATGTTTTCATACCTGAACTTGCCTTCTTGTTTCATAGAAAAGCTGTTTTATGTAGCAGAATTAAAATTGTATTATAATTGTTTTCTTGGTTAGGGTTCAAGATATTTTTATGAACATTTATCTATTGAAAAGGAGTATTATGGCATTTTGAGATGATTGTTTTACCTTCAGGTTTTGTATTATTACTTTTTCAGATCAAAATAAATGTTTGTTTTCCATTTTATATATACGTATATAGATATATATTAACTGCTTACCTACTTCCTGGGTTACTAACCTCACTTTTCACAGACCTGGTCTTTTTTGAGTTGTAAACTTAACGTGAGGAAGTCTACAAAGGGCACTGTGGTTTGTTTTGGTTTTCTTTTTTCCTCTCTGACTGCAGGAATTGAGAATTATGTTTATTACCAAAACCATAAAACAAGCAAAAAAAAAGGAGCAAAAAGTTTTTGTAAATGTTAAGTTAGGTCCATATTTTTATATAGTTTTGACTATAAATATAGCATTTGCATTTTGAACTTTTAAGACAAATAGTATATCTTTTTACAGTTTTTCTAAGGAAGGCAAACCCTCAGGATCAAGTTTATACATGCTGCATGAGATTTGTGCTTTTTTGAAGGAGGCCACTTAAGTGTGGAAACTATTGATAAATTGTTGCCAAACAAATACTTTTGAAAAGGTTTAATAGTGTATGTAATACCACATTTCATAACGAATCATATTTTCTAATCATCTTCCTTTTTATGGTTTTTTCAAATCCTTTGTATAAATATGTATTATAACAGCTTGCTTCAGTTTTTATCTGTGAATAAAAGATACATCTATTGTTATGAGTGCTTTTTTGTTATGTATGTGATTTTAATGTTCAGAAGAAAGAGGAAGGTCTGTGGCACACTGTATTAAATGTCATATTACATTGTCTCTTTGGCCAAGAGATATGTAAGTGGGAACAGAATTTTGACATTCGTCATCATAAACCAATGAGGAAAGAGAGACAAAACACCAAAGGGTAAAATAAATGGTGATGGTTATACTTATATTCTCTTAGCACTTTATAGTTTACAGAACAAAGACCTGCCACTCACATACTTGTTTTCTCTGATGAGAAAAAGCAATTAAAAATGGGTCTAAAAAGAGAAGAAAACTAGGAACTGGAAGCAAGCCCTGGGCCCCGTAGGTCCGTCATGGCAAACAACTAAATTCATTTCTCTCTGACACTGCTGTGTTAGACAGTAGCTGTGCCTTTTCCTCAGCTCACTGGTGCTGGCTGGAGTCACTCCAAACAGGGTTAATGTAAAGCTAATGCTTCTAATGACACCACCTCCAGTGATTTTTGCAGCCATTTGGCCAAACGGCCCATAATGTGTGAAATTTTCCCCTCCCTCTTTTTGTCTCCTTAGGTAGCTGTAACAGCGTGGCATCCATGCACTGAGTTTTTTTACCCTCACAAGAGGCCTGTGAGGGGGGGTTAAAGTCCTACCTCCTCATTCTGCAGTTGGAGAAGTGAGAGCGTCAGAACAAGAGTCTGATGCTTAAATATCTTTGTGACTTTGCATAGGTTACAAAGGGGGCCTTGCTCCACCTCTTTAATTTATCCCTGGAAAAGAGTGCACCCTGTTTGCTTACTAACATTTGGCACTGTGTCGGGTTGTATGCAGGGGAATATGGCATCTGGAATTTCTAGAGTATCTCTTTGCTAAAACCCTTGAATACCAGATATATTTATTAACTCGTAAATCCCAGCTATATTTACTTTCTGTGTGCAGAAAGTCACAGTTCTTCCAAAGATAGAATCAAAACCATGTAGTGATTCAATACATTGTGGGTTTTTTTCAGAGCAAGGATCAGATAAATAAATACAATCAAAATAAAAAAAGGAGGAGCATGCTGAGGAAAAAATATTTGTTAGCAAAAAGTAAAACCTCCACAAACATGAGGGCAAAAGGAGAATGTATTCATCTTCAAGCAAACCTGTAATGCCCTCTTGAATGGACACAAGAGACTTTGTTTCTTTTCTTTGCCAGCCATTTCATCCTCTCATTGAAGGTCTCTGTTGTTTTTCCCCCACCTTGGTAATATTATCATCCTCTGAAATAAAAATCAAGCTACTAATCATCCATCCCAATTTTCATAAACCTGACAATTTGTTTTAATGTTCCCCTGTATAGTGTTTGCTGATCAGACTTTCGCCCTTTGATACTGTCTCCTTAATTTCTAACTATGGTTATGTTTGCCACAAAGAAGCAAATGAGACATTTCAGGGCTGCTTAGTTCCATGTCAACATGGCAATAGCATGCATATGAAATGTATTTAGCCTCTGGCTTAGTGACAGAAAACAAGCCTGATATGCAAAATAAGGTAAGGCGCTGATGGATGAAATACGGAGTCTTCCCTGTGCAAATGCTGTTCTTTTTGGTTGTTGTGGATTGTAAATTTTCTTTCATACCCCAGGTAATACTCCTTTCTTTTAGGTTACTTTCGCAGTTCTGTCCAGTTAAAACTTATGCAAATATATACTTAGCTTATTATCCAAGTCTATTTTACAAAAGGCTTAATTATATCAGGTTACAAATGATAGCTTCCTAATTAGATTGGATGTTTTATTTCATTCCTTGTCTAGTGAAGTATAATGATTTAAAATAGCCATTAATTTGCATGCTTAAAGACCTGATTGTGTTGAGCTTGTTACAGTATCAAAACTTTCAAAACCCACTGGCTTTGGAGAACTGCTTGAATAACTTTTGGCAGGGATAGTTCATGCTGGAATACTTTTTCCCTTGGTTGCAGTTCTTCCCGTGAAATTCTTCACCGCCTCCTTGCTGGTGCAACCCTTTCCTAGTCCCTTGATGGCCCGTTTCCCAAGCAGCTCACATCACACTTATTTCCCAACAGGTAAAAAATGTATTAACAGCTGCTATTCGTTGTTTTTTTTAAAACCAATGCAATGGTGACTCAAAGCCTAAAGATTAAGTTTCATGGACACAAATTCCTTTTTTCCTCAAACCCCGCCTCTCACCAGGTTTCACAAACCAGAAGGCCACAGGTGAGCTTGCCTATATGTGAGGGAAGAGGAGAGGAGAGGAGAGGTTCTCATGTGGTCAGACATATTTCAGGAGGAGATGAAGTACGGACTGGAAGAGAAACTGAATGTGAAAGCAGGACTCTTATCTGGTGACCAGGGACTCGAGAAAGTGAGGAGAAACTTACGGACATGGCCTCCAGGCTTACTTTTGCCTTTTCCCATCCAAAGGTCATGGTTGAACACATAAAACTACTCCTGGGAGGTGGGATTTCAACTCAGTTGTCAGGATTTGCAAGTTGGATGGATGTGTTGGAGGAGTCAGGGGCCACTTCTGTAAGCTCTGCTAACTGTGCACATCAGTGGGGACATTGCTACATTGCTAAAAGTGTTTGGAATTGCAGTTACTAGAAACAAAGCTTCCATGTAGAGAAATCAGATGCTCTGTAGAAAAAAACTTGTTTAATGTATGTGCAAACCCTTTTTCCATACTGCTGCTGATCTAACCAGTTCCAGCTAAGGCAGTTCTAGGACACTCTAACTGCAGTATTGAAATATCAGTACTAAAAGAGAAAGCAATAGAAATATGAGAGTATTTGTTCTTTTCTCAGCACACAGAAAGTGTTTAGTTTATTTCTATTTCAAGGTGCCCGTGTATTCTGTTTCTAGTTATAAACACGTTTTCCAGTCTCTTGCATTTTATTTTTAAAGTTATGTGTGGAACATAACTCCACAGGCAGCTGTTCTGTAGTGTGGCTATAGGCAGGGTTTAAGGCAAAAATGTTAGCTATAAGATGACCTCTGTATCAGATGTCCAGGCTGGTAAAAGTGGACACAAATTAAAAAATGGTGCCATATTTGGACCCCAGTTCACTTAGAGCACTTAGGCACCTGTTTAAGCAAGCAAGTAAATCTGGTTTGGATCCAGCAAAACACTACAATTTTGGCTTATATCCCATTGACTTGGATTTTTCTTTTGCTCCAGGGCTTCAGATGGTGTGAATTGCTTTAGCAGTGGTTCAGCAGAGCTGACTTTCATCAGATGAAAATCCTGCTAAAAATATTTTGCTTATCAGTGGTATTTGGAAGAAAGGAAAGAATAGTTCTGTTGATGTGCAGTGATATCACAAGTGCAAATTAGAAAGCAGAAACTGCCTCCCAGGCTGCTCCTGTATGTACCATCTCATGGCTTCATGCAGAATTTGACTTGCAGAAATATGTTCGTGGAATACTTAGAATAAGACACAACCCTTAACACTGTAGGTGTTTGGAGAGATTTATTGTCAGACCTGAGGGGAACTGCCTGATGACACGGTGTGTTTGGCACGACAGTAACCTTACAGCAGCCTACAGAGAAGCTCATTGCTTCACTCGTTTCCCTTCCCAGGAGCCTCCCCACAAGAGAGAGTGGGTGGGACAGCTGAAGCAAAGAGGGGAATACTTCAGAGCAACCCACACTGGCACTCCAGGTGATGCACACTTCCTCAGTGGCCTGTTTTTACCTTGTTTATATGTCTTTTGCTTCTGATTGTTCCATTTGACTTGAGACACGTCATTCCTGGGTGTGGAATTCCTGTGACCCCCATATGATAGGGAAAGACAGATGCCACTTGATTACATCTCACTGGGGGAGGGAGCGTAAAGAGGTGCTCTTAGAGCAAGTAACATTTCTGCCATGCCTCCACAGTATCAACACTTACACAGTAATATACATAATTCATTTGCTGCACTTTTATACAAATATATTCTACTGAGAATAGGACCTTTCGGATCTTGGTGGTAGGAAGGTCTCTCTGAGACAATTTTTGTTTGTTTGATTTGTCTTCCAAGTGGACAATCCAGGCCCTGGAATGAGTAAATACAACTTCATTCTGCTAAGGTTTTGCTTCATTTCTTTAATGTAAACATGTCCATAGAAGCTTCCTATGAGGTGTGGCAAAGGAAGGTGGCAGTGCATGTTGTGCTGCCTGGGCTCCCTGGGATGGCTGAAAGAGCTTGTCCCAGATTTTGAAAGACTTGATTTTCGACCTTTGCTGTTGACTTCAACAGGAGAAGAACCAGGTTAACTAGTTAACTCCTGGCACTGCTGGTATTAAAGCGATATTTGGTCACCAGAAGGAGCAAAACCTTCAGTTCCAAGGTAGGGAAAAAGCAAGTCCATGCCTTCTTGTTATCTGGCTCTTCTACCCGAGGTCAGCACATTGCATGAGATTCTGCCCTTCAGAGTGTCAGGGCCCTAATCAGCCTGTGGAGCTCCTGCCACAGCTCACGTGACTGTATTTAAAGCACATTTTAATTGATCTGACCTTGTGTAGGAAATACCTTTGGAGCCCTCATGTGCTGCTCTCGGGGAGGCAGGAGCAGTGCTGCAGGGCACAGGCAGTAGAGAAATAAACAGACGTTTTAGAGTTTGGCCTTTGACTGCAAAAGCTGACTTTTAAATATTGGCTCACCGGGACCTTTCCCCATGCCTGTTACCACGACCCTCCATTTGTCAGCACCTGGCGCAGATACACTTGTGAATGCTGCTTGTTTTGAAGGGTGCCACTCATTTTGTTGTACATTACCATTTAAATGAGTTACATTTGTACCCAAAGGCTTCAGTCTCATGGGGCTAAGTGCTGTACAAACACAATTTTTTAGCCTAAATAGACAGGGTATGAGGGGGAAGGACAAAGTCCACTACTGTGTTTTCCTTCAAATGGAGCACATAACAGTTCTTAAAAATATGTCTCTCACAGTGTCCTTTGCTGAGCACAGAGTAAAACCTTCAGCTACAGCAGCTGAAACCCTGCAGACCCAATGGGATGCCATTTTCAAACTGCCCAGTTTTCAAAGTGAAGATAATGTTATTTACTTATGCAACAGGAAATGAGGGAAATCTTTGCTTCAGCTTTTGGGGAGAGAAACAGAGGGAGGAAAACGTAGTAATGTATACAAATATATCCATAATAGAAGACAATGTCAATACATGGACTGTGCACCTCTTTGCAAAAGCTGTGCACTTGGGGCGAGCACAAAGGAGTAGAGAAGACTGAGGGCAACCATGTGCTGATACCCTGCTTATATCCTTCGTCACATTTATGCTGAGCCTCACACCAATCAAATCATTTGCAAACCCCCTATGTATAGCTTTAATGTAGCAATTTTTTAAAACACATTTGTAAACACAAAGTTTTCTCCTTTTCCCATTTAACCACTCAGTTTTATGTAATACTTTTCATTATCTGTTGGGTATAAACATTGTGATGATTACTAAACACACACTCACAATCTAGAACAACTATCACACTCACTTCACAAGCTAGGATTTTTTAATATTTTTTTTTTTTTAGGCAACTATTGAAATAATGCATATGCACCACATACTCATATACCAAAGAATTCCAGTAAGATATATTCCAATTGCATGGGATTTCTGTATATAATATCCAGTAGGCTGTTGAGGCACGTGTTGAATGTGGGAACAAAATATTTTTCTTGGTTTCAGAGCTTATTATATTGCCTTATTTCTTTACTCTGAAAAAAACCCATAATGCAAGCTAAGGATTGGTATATTCTTGGGGTGTCCTAGGGCTCTCTTTAGAGGTCCTACAACTTTGGAACAATTCCCTTTTCTGCTCTGGATGTTGAAGTCTCTTGATGGGATTGTTCCTGATAGACAGCTGACCCAACACTCTGAAATAGCATCAAAGCATTAAACTGTGATGACAAATCTAATTTAGTTTTCCTTCAAAATTAGAACTAGGGAAGATATTCTGATTAATTCTATAATGAAGGATTTCCAGATATACTGACAACATACTGACTGGTTTAACACTGTAACTGAAGATCCCTTTTCAGGTGTGTAAATTGTAAATACAGGATTGAAAGTTTCTGTAAAATTGGCCCCTGCATCATGCTTATGATATGGATGTGCTGTTTGAATGACTCATTAAGATCAGTTGATATAATAGATAGGCCTGGATATGTTGGGAATATGGCTAGGAATCTTGGCTCTGTATGCACCAGGCATGCAGCTGTGCACTCCATGTCCTCCAAGGCCTTTCCCCATTAGCAGTATTAATAATCAGGCTGGAAACGAGCACAGCAGTCTGAGAGCACCATATGGAAACTAACCAGGAACCCTTGGAAATGTTAGTGCCCTGCCTTCCCTTCCCTGGCAAGAGCCCCTCTCAGCTCCTTGCATATATGCAGCTAGTTAATAGTTTTCCAGCTGATGGTGACTGAGGTGTAGGGCTGCTCGTGGCACTCGGAGACCAATGCAAGTTGTTGCATGCATTTCAAGTGGCTTCCACTCTGTTGCTATTTATACAGAACTCCTGATGCTTTGCAAGGTGTGATTTAACTGTAGCCTCCCACAGCAACATGCTGCACAGGCAGTAGCTCTGCTGTTTGTATATAAGTTCAAAACGTGGCAATACTTCAACAAAGTCAATGTGGCTCTGTTTTTACAAAGGTGTTGCATCAGCCTTGCCTTTGTTGTGCTATCATCTTATCAGAGTGAATGACTGATGAGTTTTGCCAGCCTGCAGTGTGTTGGCACATACTCTTCTAAGGAACCTGTAGCTGCTTTGCATTTCTGAAGTGCACCACTTAGGCTGGGAAGAGGGTCAGTGCATGACTGAGCAGCTCCACTGGTTGACAGAAGTGTCTGTGGCAACCAGACTATAATTCAAGTTCTCCTGCTAGTTCAGAGTCTTTGAGAGGTCCCAGGTCTAGTTTAGCAATGTCACAGATGTCAGGGCCAGCACGACAGGAACCTGTGGGCCACCTGAAATCTTCCAGTTTTTGTCACTACTGCTCTGCCATTGCCATTTCTTGTCTTACATTTCTCTAAGTTTTAAACCATTTAATGTCAAGATGGGAGTTTTGTCAGCATTTACATGCATGAGATGATGGTCACTCCCATTGCCCAAAGGGATGTGAGACTGATGAAGAAATAACAGATTTCCTTGTGCATTTGCAACAAGGAGTGTAAAGGCTGTAGTCTATTTGCAGGCAGAGAGGGGAGTGGTGACCATGTGGAAGGACTCAGCCTTGTACTGCAGCCAGCTAAGTGATGACTTGACAGCCCTGGCAGTATGCTGGTGACTCACCACAACTATCAATCCAACAAAAGCTGGAGATTTGCTCTGTATAAAATGAAATCGCTCTTTTTATTTGATTTGTGTTGACTTTTGCCTCCTCTAACGTGTGTGATGAACTAAGGACAGTGGTAAGATGTTTTATACCTTAGCAAACAAGTTTTGTTTTCCCCATTTTGTCCAAACCTGAACTTGTCCAGTTTGCTTTTTATATTGGGTGTTTCAGGCATGTTCTGACTGCATCATAAAATGACAATAGGAAAACTGCAGAACACTACAACAGAAGAGAACCTGCGGCTATTAGTAACTCTCTCTGAGTTAATTGCTCTCCATTAGACCAGTACTATTCCCACACACACCAGTAATAGACTCAACATTAATATTAAAGCAAGAGAGCTTTGCCACACAGTTTGCACTTCAGGCTGTGCAAGATATCTGGCAGGAGAATTGGAAAAGCAGAGTTTCTTATGGACTTCCAAACAACTCCCCTCCATCCCCTCCCACTAAAGTTGAGCTCCAGACACGTTCCCAGTGACAGTCCCAGCAGACAAAAGGTAGCGTGTGCTGTGTCTAGTGCAGAGCAAATTGAGTGCTGGCTGCCTGGCCAATTGCTGCCATGGGGACTGTGAGATGCCTGACTTGCATCTGCCCTTCCCTTGGTGGAGGAGTTAATTTCCTCCTCTATCTCACTGCCAGTTTTCATGAAACCCTGTGGGAATGTAATTATCACTGAGATTTCTGTCCTTGGTCAGATTTGTTTGATGTTGGCCAACCCTTCTCCCAGTTACTGGGGAAAGGGGGGAGGACAGTGAGATGTACAGTGCTATTGACCAGCCATTAGATGCATTCTTATGTGCAAGATGTATCTAAATAATTTGCTTTCAAAGCTAAGCATGGTATTAAAACATTAAAAATATACAATGAAGCTATGCAGTCCTGAGTGATTCAGTGGCTTCTTGTCTCAAACCTGAGGTCATCTGCTATAATGAGATACATCTGAAATAGAGCTTTGCTTCTCTCAGTAAATAACACCTTTCTCTACTTCATTCCCAGGAATGAATTACAAGTAGTTGAGAAGAGGGGATATCGGTGCAGGCAGTTGATCTGTCTTCAGTAGAGTTAGGAAAGCTGAAAATAACTCTGTCCTGGATTTTGCTTATGAGGATTTCTTACAGCTCCAGATTCTGGTTACAGATTACACTGGCACAGCTTTACCTGAGAGTACAGTCAGGTAAATGTAGTTTGTTTGAACTTACATCACTATTGATGAAAAGAGGATTTAGTCCTCAGGCCTTCATTCAGGAAAGCACCTGAATGTGTTTTAGAAAGGATGCTCACACAGTGGCTTAGCTCACTGCCATGCCTCAGAAAGCACCCCTCTAATTTACGGGCTTTGTGTGCATTATTGAAGGGTAGCGAATTAACTGGAGGTGAAAACAATTCTAGCACATTTCTTCAGCTGCTGGCAATACATGTAACTCCATTGTCTTTAGTAACAAGTGCTAATTTTACACCTGTTAAGGACTTGATAAAGAGCAGCTTGGCAGTACTGTGCCTTCTGGGGTAGATAATGAGCCATTTTGTGTCTGAGTCCTGGCTTTCTCACTTGCGCTGGCTGGAGCATTATGAGGGTGAGATGCAGAGTTTATTTGCTGCCAAGGCTCTTATATTATTATTCTGCCTTTCCCTTGCTGCTAGTAGCCATATGGGTGGCTCTTTCAGGAACGTGCAAGCACTGCATTTTGACTTATGTCCCTGTGTAAGTGGTTTGAATGGCTTTCTTGACCTATGCGAGCAGTCCTAATGTGAGAACATTTGCAAATAGTCTTGATTTGCACATACCTTTGTCTCTAGAAGTGAGGCCAGTCAAGCCTCAACTTCAGAGGAGTTCTAGTAAGAATTTTTTTGAAGTCAGTAA
>JAWWEW010000165.1:54501281-54522158 GCA_035583185.1 Anabacerthia variegaticeps
GGAGCTGAAAAATGGTAGGTATTGTCTTAAGTGTGCGTAATCCAATTTTTTTTTTGAATGCAGCCTTTAATCACCAGTCTTGTAAAGTGAGGCATCTGCTTCTGAATTTAAGTAGCTGAGACTAATCAGACTAATTCAAGTCTTTTTGCAGTAGTCCTAATTGATCAACCTAATATCTTTGAAAAATGAACCAAAAAAAGAGAATAATTGTTTATTTTTGTTACTCTTTACAGTAAGGAAGATGAGTCTTAATCACTTCAATCTTGAAAGTTGATGTAGAAATTTGTTCACAAAGTACACCTGTTCTCATTTGTTGCTATTTCAAAGCCTGTACTGTGCTTAAAGGGATAAGAAAGTGCTGATGTCTCTATTTCCTACCGGAGTTCTCTTATTCTCATCACAGTGCAAAAAGTGAAGTTAGTTTGAAATACAACTTAGCCTGAAGTGGATGTGAATTATTCTGATGTAAATTGTTAGTTTGAACTGAAGTATTTAGTCTGAGGAGAAGTTTTCAGTTAAGGCTTTTCTCATGTTCTCATGCTATGCCAAAATACTTTTCAGAGCTGAGCACCCTGAGTGCTGTTTGCACTCAGCAAACAATAAAGCAAGCTATCATTAGAAGAGTGCTATTGAGGGTACACTGAGGAAGAGCAAAGGTACACAAGTTGGTGAGGCAAGTAGGTTGTAGTCTTGGATCCTTGTTCCTTACTCTGGCTGTTGGAAGATGCCCCAAATCCCAGAGCTACTGGTCTGATATTGTCTTGACCTGCCCAAATGTTTTGAATCAAAGGCAGAAATGTACAGGACAAAAATGTGCTTCTGAAAAAAGGCTACTCATTACTGTAACACTAACAAATCTGAATTCTGCTAAACTTGTCTCAGGTAGGAATTCACTGATAGTTTTGCAATTGGATATTGTCACATTCCTGGAGAAAGTTTATGTGGACGAAATGATCCATTTTATTATACACATAGACACACTGTCAGGAAGAAAACTGTGGTAGCAACAAAATTGCATTGCTTTGCTTTGCTTTGTGATCCTGTTAAAATAAGGTGTTTTATTTGCTGGTGTTGAAAGGTAGAACAGGCCCTCCTTATAGCTTCAGATAAATCCTGACATCTCACACAGACCTCAGCCCTGGGCAGATTATTAACCCTTGAGTGAAGCCTACTGTACAGTGAAAGTTATTCATATACCTAAGCCTTTATCTTAATTATCATTTGCCTGCTGTATTAGGGAATGGTTTAATGTGCCAAGGGCAGAAAGCCCCCTGCATTTTTTATTCATCAAGTGACTGTGGCACCAGACCTTTTTCTTAAAAGATATAGGGAATAGCTCTCCTACTGTTTGTGTGATGGTAACATAGAAAAGAGAGGAAACCATAGTATGGAACATAGCAATGAAATAATGCCTGTTGGTTTGTAAGGCTGTACTGGAAAATAATCAAGGGAAATGGGAAGAGTAATGCAGTGAGAGTTAACTTCAAGAAATCTGGAATTACACAAACACATGACAGCTTCCAACTTGCTTTATTTCACTTAGTTAATATTTTGCAGAGAGTTTGCATATGTAGTGCTGATCAAAACTAAGATCTAGTCTGTGTAAGTCTTTTAACGGGTAAATAAACCAACATTCTCCAAAGAATACTTAAACATAGATAATAATCTTGGCTTAATATGTCATGAACATTTGTTACAAATGTTCTAGTCCTTTCCCCTCCTAGCTTTTACACAGACAGCCCAATAGCACTTGTAGGATGTATCTAGAATGATTTTTAACTCCCAGAAGTTGTAGCATAAATAATCTTGCTAAATTATGGTACTTGAACTCTTCCTTTGATTTGCTCTTTTCTATCATGTCACCAGGATAGCACCTTGCTGTCACTGCAGAGGTAGAATGAAATATCTTGGTATTACAGGTGTTACCACAGGCCAAGATATATTTCATCACTTGGAAAAATTAAGTACTGGGGCAGTCTTGGTCATAGTCATGGTGCTTTCATGTGGTTTGCTGTTGTGCTGGTGGTGTTTTTGGAAGTCTATTGCATTATAATACTGGGGGAAATTCAATCAAATGTCTTATCTATAATTAAGTAGTGATCCAGTTCTGTTTGTTATCTTTACCAATGATCTGGATGAGGGGATTGACAGCAACTTCATAAGTTTGCAGATGACACCAAGCTGGGACAGGAGTGTTGATCTGCTGGAGGGTGGGAAGGCTCTGCAGAGAGATCTGGACAGGCTGGACTGATGAGTTGAGGCCAGTTGTATGAGGTTCAACAAAGTGAAGTGCTGGGTCACAGCCACCCCGTGCAGCACTACAGGCTCAGGGAACAGTGGCTAGAAAGCAGCCCAGTGGAAAAGGCTCTGAGGGTTCTGTTTGTCAGCTGGCTGAACATGAGCCAGCAGTGTGCCCAGGTGGTCAAGAAGACCAATGACATCCTGGCCTGTATCACATATAGTGTGGCCCAGAACAATGACCGTCCCCCTGTATTTGGCACTGGTGAGGCCACACTTTGAGTGCTGTGTCCAGTTCTGCGCCTCTCACTGCAAGAAAGACATTGAAGTACTGGAGCCTGTCCAGAGGAGGGAAGGGAGCTGGTGAAGGGTCTGGAGTACGATTTTTATGACAAGTGAGTGAGGATGCTGGGATTCTTTAGTCTGGAGAAAAGGAGATTTGGGGGGACCTCATCACTGCCTACAACTACCCAAAAGGAAGTTGTAGTGAGATGGGAGTTGGTCTCTCCTCCTGGGTAACAAAAAATAGGATGTGAGGAAATAGCCTCAAGTTATAAAAGGAAAGGTTTAGATTGGGTATTAGGAAAGTTTTCTTCACAGAAAGGGTTGTCAAGTGTTGGAACAGGTGGCCCAGGGAAGCGGTGGAGTAACAACCCTTGGAGGTATTCAAAAGATGTGGATGTGATTCTTAAGGATGTAGCCTGGCAGTGCTGCATTAAGAGTTGGAGTTGAAGATCTTAGAGGTATTTCCAACCTAAATGATTCTATGATGTAGTGAAATTTGTTAAATGAGGTGTCCATAGCATTCTGTTACCAGAGACTGTTTTGGCACTGGGCTGTTTGGTAAATTTATGCAAGGGGCTCCTCATGAGCTGAGAGGCTCAGAGGGGCTTTTCTGAAAAACACTGGGCTTGGGCAGGCAGTTGTTGGCTTTCTTTTGCATATGCAGTGGCAGAAAGGTAAGTAAGCTCTTGTGAAGATGGGGGAAACAGAAGGAGCATTTGGGGAAGCAAAGTGAGAAACGTGGGCTAGGCACAACTGTACCAAAGGTGTTACTGTCAGGCAGTGGGCTGGCACTGCAAGCAACTAGTGGGAGCATTATCTGTCTTGTTTGGTTGCAGTCTCTACCATGATGTTTTGTTTTGTTTGTTTGTTTTTTAACTGAAGTGTGGGTATGAACAGGATTCTTTAACATGTGGGAAGTCCCTTTCTACCCTCAGTCGGATGTTACCATCATTCTCAAGATGTTATCATTGTATTCTCACCTTAGCAGTTTGCAAGAACACAATGTAAGAAGCATTTTTTCACTCTGAATAAATGATGATGTATATTTTGAAAGTCAGCTCAGACTAAATATGCCATCTCCTATCTTCCGGTGTCCAGCCACTTACTGCAAAGAGTGTTTGTGACAGAGGAGGCATGAGACTGCCTAGCAAAAACATATAGTCTTCATTCTACTTTAATACTTAATAATCTCTCAAGGCTCAGTTCTGATCTCTGACCCAGAGCTGCCAAAACTGGAATAATGCTGGTGTTGGAGAATAGAAGCAGCTTTATATTTAGAATTCTTCTCCTGCTGAGATTTTTGCGGTCTTCCTAAAAGTGACTTGAGGTTGCTATGAGCATCTAGAAGAGGTGAGCTTAAATTTAAAATGAAGTTAAGTTTCTATTTTGGTAAAATAAGTAGGCTTTGTTGATTCAGTCTTATTCATCTGCAATCACCTGAAATTATATAACTTATACTGGAAAGGTGTTGTATTTACTCTGTATCCTGTCTTGTGGAGGGATGTGATTAACTTAACAGTCTTTCTCTCCCTGCTCCCCACTCCAAGTTGAGGTCTACCTGAATCAAGCATAAAAGATTTGAAAGTAACCTTGCTCTACTAAATTCCTTTTTTGAGGAAGCTCTGAGTATTACTTCATAAATGTAAGAGCTAAGTTTCATGAGGTTCTTCTTGCATATACTTTAGCTTATGTGTCATAAATTTCAATCCTGGCATTTAGTTAGGGTGTCGCAAACAAAATGTGCGTGGTGGTTTAAAAGATGCTGCACTTTTGTCTGCATCTTACTATTTTCCTTGCTGGTTAAATCCATCCCTTGTGCTACAAGTTCAAGTCTACAAAAGTTAGAGTAGTACAAGTGTGCTTCAAGTCAAAATTGCTTCTTTCACAGTCTATCCAGATGAATCCATTTCAGTCAAATTTTTTAGCTGAGGCATTTGGAATCCTTCCCTTATACATATATCATATATACATATATATACACACACATATATCCCTCATTTGATTCTGCAAATGTCTCTGTAGGGATATTGACAGATGAGTATCTGGTTAAGGGCTAAATGGAAATGAAGATGTCCTTAAAATGATTTTAGGCATTCTTTATGTTGGAATAGTTTTGGTGTTGAAAAGCTTGAGAGTGTTAAACCAAATGGAGTAGAACTGGGATGTGAGGACATGATTATGGTTGGTTTGTTGGGGTTTTTTTGAGCAGAGACACTTCCTTAGATTTCCCTACTTGAGAGGAATGTAGATACTTAGGGTGTATCCTTACTGAAGGTGAAGCAGTGTGGTTTTACTGAAATCAGACTGATACTGCCTCTATAAGATCTGTCTTTAAGCTTTAAGTTTTTTCATCACTTTGCAGAGCAAAACAGGTGCGCTTTGGTCTAAAAGACATTGTGTTCTCTGTGGAGCTTCAGTGATGAGCAAAGAGAAATTTTTCCATTTAAATAACTATAATTTATACTGATGATAATATGCTGAATTCTATAACTACTTCCATCTCTCAGAAGGGTCTTAATACATCTTTGAGTTTTGGGACACTGTTTCATCTGGATGTAGTAGATGGATGTAGATGTCATGGGGTCTTTAATTTTCAGTCTTTAGATTCATTCTCCTTCTTTCTGATTAATTTCTCTATGGGGTGTCTGCCTTTTACATCATGGCAAATAGAATGCCGGGGGGGAGGGAGATGTAATGTTTTATTAGCAGCCTCTGTTTAATGTAACTGTGCTAGTCCTGTGAACTAAATATGCTATCAAATGTAATTCCCCTGAGATGAACAGACTTCGTGATATTGGGAGAGCTGTAGAAGGACATACAGAAAGCTTGAGAGTTAAATCTTTTTTGTGTCTTTTTTCTAAGCCTGACCTGGAGGTCTTCTCTGTTAAACTTTTCCTTCTTGTAGAGAAGGAAAGATATTTCAATGTATAGTATATATTTGACAGCTGATTGAATGAAAAGATTGGATCTAAAGTGTGATAAGTACTGCAGCAGCCCTGGCAACATACCAAAGAGAGGCTGAAATCAACATAGTGTATTAGGAGCCCATATGCAAGGAGGTGTGTTGTCTTATCAAGCAAGGTTTCGAATAAGCCTATTGATGCACATAGCTGAAGGAATTGTGGAGTCAAAGCCAACACCACTCCATTATGTCTCTGCTTTCACATCTTTTACTCCATAAGACTAAGTAAAATCCATATTGCTGCTTCTGTAGATTGCAGGTCACTGTTTCCCTCTCAGTTAGTGTGAGGTGGGGTGTGGCACTGGTGTAGAAGCACCCAGGAACGAACATTTAGCCTATAGCATCTCTCCTCTCTGCTGCCAGAGGTTAGTTGAGCCCTCACCAACATTTACAAGTTTTTCCACAAAGCCTTCTGCGTGTTCACTTGTGTATCCCAATGCCTCTGCTGCCATGAAGCAGAAGCTGCACAATCCCAAGGGATCGTGGGGCAATCCATATGGCACTGATAGGCATGAGCAGTAAGTGATGATGTGAAGTTATAGTGCACTAGCACAAACTTGCCCACATTCTTGGGGTTTCTTGATGTGAAGTCATTTTATGCTTTGAAAGGATAGGTGGAATAAGCTGCTTTGTGTATCTGCACTGAGGGTGGCGTGTAATCTCCTTGGATTAACCTGGGCTTTACCTTCTATTGTCTAAGACTAAGCAGTTGGCAATTAAAAAAGGAATTATTTTCTCTCCTTACATATGGAAAACGTTACTGCACAAACAGTACTTGCTTGTGCTGTGTGTGGCTGTGTTACTTCAATGCTTTCTATATTTACCTACCGTGTCTCACTCCTGTTTAATTAGTTTTACCCACTTGTACTAAGGATGAACCTAGAGGTATTTGGAGGCATGCCAGACACAAAACAAAAGGTGTATGGGAGAGAAGGGACTTCAGATCTCCCAAGTATCAATCTGGTGCTTAGCTATTAAGCTGCCTTCCTTTTCATTACTATGAAGAAGACTGAATCTACCACGCACTGTTTAAAGGATCTGAGGGCAAGACACTTTGTTTCTCAATCTCTATTTACTTCTGCAGCGCTACAGTAATTGCAACTAACAGGAGTATTATGAAGCTTATGGTGATTAATAAGCCTCCTTAAGAAACCCAGATGCAATATATCATAGAATGGTGTAACAATGGTATCTTTACTGATCAAAAAGTGATTATTTCTCATGTATAATTAGACTCTCAATTTTTGTAGCCAGTATCAGCAGAGTTCATTGTCCAGACACCTTTCTGCTCCATAAACCAACAATTTGAATGCTATGTTTACAAGCCAAATTTATACTATCTATAAGTATAAGCAAGGACTCATCACATCCTTAGTCACTTGTAAAGAAGTGTTTTTAAAAGAAGGTAGTCCTCTAATAAGAACTAGGGATTTTTCTAGTATCCCCTTTCTAGTTAGAAGGGGAAAGTAATGCACATAACTACAACTTCCATTTGAAATTTTAAACTCTGCATTCTGCATGTGATATTGCATCTAAACTAGTGACCTTTCAATGCATATCTACCTTGTCATGACATTCTCCTCTGGAACACTCTACTCTGCTCCAGCTGGTAACTTCTTTAACACCATGGCTCCCACTGGTCTCTGCTTTCCCTGAACTACTTGCTGTGATGGTATTGTGGTCTGTAGCAAAAAAAAAATTCACCAATCACTACAGTTCTAATAAACAAGGAATGATTCTTAAATGGCATTTTGTTGGGGTTGTTACAGGCACTCTGCAGAAGAACTACTGCCATGCAGAAGCATCTGTGATCACTTACACTTCAACTTCTAGATTTTTGCAATGTATTTTCCTTCCTTTGAAATTGTCTGCATATCACTGCATTCACCTTAGCCCTTGAAGCAAAAGGTCAGGAAAAACTTCTTGGGAAGAGCTGTTCTTTCTTCTCACATGTTGAGATTTCTTTTTCAGTGGATACTTGTGTTTCTTAGCCCCTCATACCTCCACTTCTGATTTATTTTTGATGTTCCTCCCGGAAAGGCAGTAGAAGCTTCTGTCCTCTTGATTTTTGACTTATAATGCCTTTAGAATTGAGTTTAAGAAATGAATGTACCGTATTCTGGAGCCAAACTGCTGTGCTGTCTCGGAGGAATTAATTGATCTTCTCTATCTTGCCTGTGACACCTGTACAGGAAATACTTGTGTCCCTGTGATGATCTGGTTGCTGTGGTTGAGGCAGCATGCTTAAGGGTGATACAGCAGTATCACTGATAGCCAACTCTGAATCATGGTCTCAGTGACAGATTCTGTTTACAGTGCCATGGATTGGAACAATCTGTGGCACAAGTTTGGACAGAAGTCTGGAGTCAAGCTTAGTAACTGTGTGCTTTTCAATACCACCTCTTGGCACTGTCTGGGGAGGGTTTGTTTCACATGGGAATGTTGACCTGGCTTGGGGGGATTTGGCTCTTAGTTCTTCCACATTCACCCTCAAAACCACAAGATCAAGGACTGCTTTATTCCCCTGTTGTGGCAATGTAGGGGACGCAAGCTACCAAGTTTAAGCAGTTGGGGTTTGCAGTGGTAGACCTGTTTGAGTAGGTCATGAATTGTTCTGTGGTCGTGATGTCTGCTGCCAACCAGCTCTGTGGCAGCTGGAAACAACAGAGGACAGTCCTCATGGGCCACAACCACAGCCAGTTAGAGCATGTGGTTTTCCTGCTCAAACATATTGAAACAAGAAATATTTCTTAGTGAAGAAACTGATGGTGCCACCTACATCTTCTGTGCTACCCATCATCTCACTGGGGTAGTTTGGAAGGAATATAAGGCATGTTGAGACTGGGCAATGGACACAATACATGCTTTATGTAAAAAAGGAAAAAAATCAACCCACAAACAAAAACCAAAATCACACATTGTATTTACATGTTCTTTTTCTTGAACCCCAAATTAGTGATCAGAAATGTGTATCATTTAGTAACAAATGAAATAAAATTCTCCTGACTTGTGTGTTTCTGATGACAGGCAGAAAGGTTAAAGCTGGTAAACTTGTTTTAAAAGCATGCTCTCAGATCACAAGCCTCTGAAAATGAGTGTTGGATGCTTAGAGGAGCTTTATGAGCATGCTTTTTGTTAAATAGCTGCTCTGATCTTGCTTATTCAGTCTTTAAATTAATGTGTAAAGGATGCCCATAAGCAACCAGCAGCTGAATTGACTGTGATTAGATGGATTATTACTATTACTCAGCCCAACAAGTTGCTATATGTTTTGTGTACTCAAGCAAATTTTGCTGTGCAGGCAAGTGGAATGATATGCACATGGGCTATGATAAAATCCCTCAAAATATCCCAGGATTAGACGAACAGATTTCTGGAGTTGAAATAGAAAGGAATTGCCTGTGTTTCTAAATTAGAGGCTTTCTGGCATTTATAGACACAAACGGCTCCTATCTCAAAATACTTGGTTTCAAGCAAGCATTAATTCAGTTGCTCCTTTTCTCTCCCTGCTAGGAAATAGGAGTTGATTTATCAGAGCATCAAACTGATTAAAAAGACATTATCTGCTGTAGGAGCTCATTTAAAGAGGTCTGGATCTTCCACTGGGTTGCAGTGTCTGGTTGAATTCATTTCACACACTGAAAACACAATCTCTTGGTTGTGAAATTCATTTAACTCTTTCTTCTGGAGTGAAATAACTAGGAAATTCTTAAAGTTTTGAAGCCATGCAAATTGCAGAATGTTGTGCAGATCCCTGGTGATAAAGTAACCCTGGAGGGTCTGTGTCACGTGATGAAGAAAAGCCCTGGGCTCACGCTTTCCTTAGGAAGGATGGGGTGCTGTTGCTGCTGGCCTGGGCTGAAGTGTGCTCTGTCCTGCCTGCTTTAGACAGCCCTCCAAAGGGTGGCCAAGGCAAGGTGGCAAGCCTTTCTTACTTCTGTAATTCTTGGAGAGCTCTGGAACTCGGGTTGAGGTAGGAGCTGAGTGCTTTGAGAATGGCAGGTAAACCTGGTTTTCAAAGAGAGTCTAGATGTGTGGATTTGTTAGCTGAGGTACAGTGACTGTATTACCAACTAGGGAATAAGAGCAGTTTGACAAAGAATATACTGGGAATGAGGGGAACTGGGAGGCCCTGTGGACTTCATTTCCACTTCCTTTCCAGACCTTGGGGTTGGAATGAAATTTGTGGACCTTATTCTAATATAGAGAATGTGTTTCAATAGCTGACTGAATTTCTTAGGTAGCAATTTATCAGTCATTGTCTAGGAGAAAACAGATAATTGATGGCCCTAGTGTAAGACTGGAAATAGCCATTAAGAAAAATTGTTATTTCATGATTTCCAGGTGTTCTTTGGGGAAACTGTGGCAGGAAATTCAAGCCATGAGTCAAACAGTTATAACACAAACAGCATTATTTCGATCAAGGGACCTTCTTCAGAAATAAACTATAAAAATAGAGGAGAATATTTTATTTCTTCTTTAAGATGTTGTTCAAGAAAGTATTTAATCATTTTAAGGCTCACTGGCTGCCATGTGTCTTACACATATGTTAAAGTGTTTTGTTGACTAGAGGCATATTCCCAGTGGGGGGCAAGTACTCATGGACTGTGTGCCTTGCTCCACAGGTCTCCTATTTGGACCATATTTATATTTGCTACTATAATACAGTTATTTTTACCTTTTTTTTTTTTCTAATTTGTATTGTGTTAGGTCCTGATGGGCTGCTGCTCTGACTGCTGCATTTGGGAAGACAAAGCAATTATTGTAACCTATGCAGCAGCACTTTCCTTAATCTTGAGTCTGGGAGAATGAATTTCTGGTGGCAGTTCATTGGGTAGGTGATAGCTGGGAATCAAGAAGGCAAAAATTGTGTGAAAACACAATAGCAATACACTGAGATGCTGTGGTATTTTTTGTATGACTTCATAATGAGACTGGATCACACTGTTATTAACGTAGCATCTGCTGAATGGGGAGTGGAGGGCACCAGTGTAATGGTGATTTTTGTCCTTTTGCAGTGATTTCTAAACAGCTTACAGAGAAAATAAAGCATTCTCTGTGTTTTTTCTAGTTCTATAAATCCCCTGCGGAGCTGTTTGTTTTCACATTATGCTGTCCTTGGAAAGCTCCTTGCAGCTGAGGCCTCCCTGGTCTGTTGTGAGCAGCCCCAAGTAAGTGTTTATAATCAAAATAGTGCAGGCAGAGAAATAGTAGGAGATGAAAGACGTGGAACAACTTATTCAGAATAAAATGTCATCTCTACCTCTTCTTCCAGCCATGGCCTCAGGCCTTCCTGCACACACTTGTGTGTCTCCTCCAGAAACTCCCTTCTGCCTATTTCAAATGCACATTCCATTGCATGCTGCACAAATATGAAACCAATATCTAGTCAAAAGTTTCAGACTTGTTTGCCCTGAAAAGACTGTGGGAAGTTGAAAGTGGGTCTTTCTTGCTTGATTTTTTTATCCTTTAACACCCTATCATGGTTTGCCATGTTGATAAAGGTACTGAGTTGAAATAAAGTCAAGAAATGTCACTTGTGTAACCTGAAGAATATCCACTCAGTTTGTAAAACCTAGCTAAGTGGGTCCAATGTCTAAGTTAATCTTCGATCATCTTTTTAAAGCTTGCAGATCAATGTATTTTAATCATATTGCAAGCTATCAGTTAAGTGTAAAAGCAAATTTTCCTTTTAAAAGATTAATTTACTTCATTTGCAAAAACCATACACTTAGTGTGCAGGAATTTTGATTTTTTTGAGACCTCTTTGAATGTTCATTGAAGTAAGATTTCTATTTATAATTTCTATTTATATTATATTAGAGTTGACAGAGGGGGGAAAAATGAATAGCCATCTGCTAATCAGTTTACTTCCCGTAATGAAAACAGATCTGCTATTTCCCTAATCTGAAGGGCATAGAGTACTAACTTTGCAGAGAGCCAGTTACTTGCTGTCCAGGGAGGCTGCTTTCATCTTGCAGAAATAACTGTTTGTGGAAGACCTTGATTGTGAAGGGCTGCTGCTAAACACACCATGATTGTTCTGCCTGAAGTCAAAAGGCGCCTTGGCAGATACTGCAAAGTGCAAGACCTCTAAAACAGATATCAGTTCATATCGTCAGATGCAGAAGGCTCTGTGCCCACATCCCAAGCCTGGTCCTGCTTAAAAGTCAGGCAGTTGTTAGTGAACCTAATCCAATAAACCCTGCTGTGAAGTAGTCTACAGCACACTAAGGGATGTGATAATGTGAATGTGAAGTTTTTGGAGCTGTGGGCAAGCTCCAATAGCCTCAGTTTCTGGGTCTAAGATGAGAAAAATTTTAGACTGGTATTTGCCTCTCCCACTGCAGCTTCTCTAATGCTGCAGAAAATAGCAGAAAATATGGACTTCCAACTAGAAGCTGTGTCTGTAGTGCCAGGTGATGTCTGAATAGTGTGAGAGTAAGCTCTTGCAAGTCCTTAATTTCAAGTGCAGTGTGAGGTGGAGGTTGTTTTTCCCTGATTTTGTGGCTTTGTAGCGCGTTAGTAGTAAAACTGAGAATGTCCTTGCTTCAAAATTGAGTTTGGGGTATGGACTGAAGAGGAAAGTTTATCTGAACAGACCGGATGTGTCAGTGGCAGGTCCTGTACACAATATCTCTGCATAAGCACAAAACACTCTCTTAGCGCTCTCTTAATCTCATGGTAGAATGGCTCATATACATAAAAATCTGTCTCCATGAAGGTGCCGGTGAGGGAGATAAAAATATATGTATTGAAAGTAATTCTTACTGATGTTGAACTCAATTAATGAAGATGGTGTTAAAAGATTTCAGTGTTACTGTCAGGCAAATAAAAAGATGTCTGTTTTAGATGCTTGTGGGCTGTGTTAGATTGGCCAGCATCCTGATGGAAGGAGAATTTCCAATCTGAAAGTGCTGGTGTGAGGCGGGGAGCAAAAAAAAAAAGAAAAAGTTTTCCTTCCCAACACGTTGGTAGAGGGAAAAATTTTCTTTGCCAGCATCCTGCAGCAAGGATTTTTTTACATTTTTTTCCTATCTGTACTAACTCTTGCAAAAACTACTTCAGCATTTGAAATGTTCATGCTGAACAGTGGCAGTTGAGACCCTTTTTGCTGCTGCTGTTCTCCACAGGCAGAATCAACTGAGGAGCTGGCAAGGTATTCTCAGATGAGCCAGCCCATGAGTTGTGGCTTAGATCCTGAAGAGCAGCAGTAGAACTTAGTCTGTACGGAATTGGTGCTCATGAGAGCTCTGCTGGTCCAGGGTTGGCTTCCAGGCTTGAGCAGATGGAAGGGAACTGGGGCCCAGGAGCCCACAGAGAGCTTGGAGAAGGGAGGACTGTAGCATCTGTGAGGGAGGTAATGTGAGACAAGTCTCTCCATAAAGTTTTGGGTGTAGAAGTTATGTACTACTGTTGAACTGTATGTTGTACTGCTTGCTGCTTTTGAATCTTTCTGCTGTGGGAATAAATCGGCAATCCCTGTTTTCTGTTGATTTAGCATGGTGGTTGATTGTCCCAACAAATAAATGCCTAGATGATGAATACTGAGGAGTGAAAAATAAAACCTTTCCAATCAGACTGGTGCCCTGTTATTCTTCCCCTGGCTGCTCTGGCAGAAAGCATGTCTGTGGAACAGGAACAGTAACTCATGTCAGAGCTGGTAGCTTAGTGTATCAAGCCTGTGTCAGTTCAGCAGTGCCAGCTGGACTGATCTGCTGTGAGACTGTGGATGAGACTTGTCTTTTGACACACACAGAAAAATAACCATCAAATTGGAATAGAAATATGAAAGCTTGTTTATGTGCTGAAGGCTTTTGGAGAGCTGCAGCTTTGTGACATGACTGACTCCTTCCCAGTTTTATGCTCTGTGATGTTGATGTTTCCTGTATGGAATCTGCAGTGAGGAAGCAAGAAAACACGTTTCTAATTATGAGCACAGAGGTGTTCACAGTCACTTGTTAAGGAAAATTTATATTTAGGTGAAAAGCTGTGGGCTTGGGAAAACATTTTAGAGGCTATGCCTTTTGAGTATTGAGCATCAGAGAGTCCTGAGTCCATGGAAAAATATGTGATTTATTAGAGATCTTGTTAGAAAGATGGTGTTATATTTTCATATGTGACTTCTCCATGTTAACATGGAGATTACATGGACTGATCAACAATATGACGTGATCTTAAAATTGTAGTGCTTATATAGCTTTCAAATGTTTGCTTCCTTTTGAAGTAACTTCTCAGGTTCTGCAACTCCTCTAGAAAAAAACTAAAACTCTTTATTCATAGTTAACATTTGCTACTTTACATTTGGAAGACTGGAGATGACTATTTGAATGTGCGTGTAGATCACCCTCTCACACATGCTGGGGTTTGTTCAACCTCTCAGCATCAGTGTATTTTTATATATAACCTCTACTTTAAGTACTACGTAAGCAGAAAAATGAGCTTTGTGTCAGTTCATACAGGAACAAAACTGGCTAGGACATTCTGAATGAAAATGATGTGATGTACCGTGAATTCGTGGTTTAGCCTGTCTGGACTGGAGTGCTTTCCATTCTTTCTCCTTTAATACCTAATTTTAAGTCTTCTTTTGTGGCTGTCCTTGGTGTAACAAGAATGCAACTGTTCTTGTGGTTCCTGTCAACACCCCAGGGGTTTCTCTCCCTTTCCTGTATTTTAGGAAAGAGCTGATGAAGGAGCTATCACAGAAAAGAGATTCCCCATTAAGTATTTCTTTTGAGTGAAGCTAAATCAGATTGTCTACACATAACTCTGAATTTTAGAGATAAATCTTTTAAAGAATGTGAAATGCTCTCTTCTTTTCCCCTTGGTGAATGAACCAAGTTCTAGATTCATTTGCAGCCTGTTTGCCTGTAGCTTTTGATTTGAGCCTGTTGCTGACATTTGATTTGTTTCTAGTCTATAACATATTGATGCTCAGGTATCTGTTTCACCATGAAGCTCATGGGCAAGGACACAGATGGGGTATGGTAAATCTTTGTACAGAGAAACAGACCAGCAATTACGAGCTGAGAAGTGGCCCATGTAGGTTATTTCATAGACGTGAATTTAAAGTTCTGCATGCAATTCTGGCTCTAGTACATGCTCCGTGTACATGTGCTTAGTGAATCTTATTTAAGGCTTATTTTGGCCTAGTTTTAGCAACACTTTAGAATAAGCTGGTAGGTGAAATTTCGGAGGTCTTTGAATTGCTGCTCCAAGAGACTTCATTTCACACCAATTAAGATCTGGTAATATCTTTAGCTAGTAAAAAGGAACCTCATAAGGAGAGGAGTGCATCAGTTTAATGTTCATATGGTAATTACCTATTTTGGGGTGACATTTAATAGACTGAAGTTCACTGCTCCTCATTTTATCCTTTTGTGTGGGGATTACTGGAAAAGAACGTGTACTTAACATTTTGGGATGTGACAAAGGAGGAGAAAATTATACCCCTTGGCTTTGCTCTTTTGATCTTGTATTTTTACCAAGGTGAAAATGCAGTGTGAGTCAGATGTTAGCTACAAAGTACATCTGGGCTATTTTTGTCTAGTACTTGCAGAGAAATTGGTCATTTAGACAGCAAAAATATTTCTTTCATGGAGGGAGAATTTTATTTTTTTAACCTATCAGTCCTTTGAACATTTGGGGTTGTTCGGACTGTACAGTTACTTTGCAGTAGCCAGTAACTCAGCTGAGTTTGATGATATTGGAAATAGAGCAGAGATATTAAATCTGTTATATCCAATTATACATGAATGTCAATTTAATCTCCAGGCAAATTAAAGGATCTGTGGCTTGTTTTGCTTTACTGTTTTGTATGAAAACAATATCAACAAAACTGACTTTTAAATGCAAATAATTAACTTGTCCACAGAATTATAACAGGGCTATAAGCCTCGGTTTCAACTAGTGAAAATTAGAACTGGTGGGATTTATCTGCATTTTTTATCCCCCATCATTTTAGAATGGGCAATTGCACATTTGAGAATGAGCAGTTCTAATAACAACAAAAGTTAAGGTTTCCTCACTTTGGGAGGATATGGTGTGTATGAGAGACAGACTAAATATCTCAAGGCTTCATTGGAAGCTACAGGTAGGGAGGGGAATTACATGGAGCCTTACCTCCACACCATGAATCTGTCTATTTGAAAATGAGGATGTGGATACACTGGAGAAAAGTGAACCCACTGTGTCTTCAAGTTACACTAACACATGTCAAACTTGCGGTGACTTTTCTCTGACGTTTCTTTCCACCCCTGAAAAATCCTCTTCTCTTTAGGCAGGTAGGTATCCATTTTCAAAAAAGCAAGAAATTTATGCCTGAGGAAATATAAATAGCAAAGGGTGAGAGGAAAATGGATGAAGAAAGAACTTGGATGCTGATAACAATGGAGCCTGAGAGGCATATTTAGAGCAGCAATTCCCTTTTTTTTTTTTTTTCAGACACCCTGCAGGATAGTAGGAAGCTCTTCAGGGAAGTTTTCTTGTGTTGCTGAGGGAAATGAAGCAGATTCCTTTGAAAAAGGTCCTTTCAAGGATGGCCTTGTGATGCTTTACTGATATTCCTCCAGTACATTTACAATAAAGATGCACAAGTAATTTTAAAAAGTCTCTTAAAAGATAGACTCTTAAAATGCATCATAGTTCAGGATTTGCATGGGGGAAGAGAGTAAAGAAGATTATTGAACCAAATCACCTGACCCAAATTGATAGGGAAGGGTCTCCTCAAATCACTAGTTCTGCTGCTGGCTAGGGGTCTGGCCCGTTCATTACTGTTTGTGCTTGAGTCTTTAGTGTATAACAAGAGCCACACATCTGCTGGTGACTGTGAATTGGGTTAGTACACTTGGAAGAACTACACCAGATAATTACAAGTTTTTATTTTTAAACCACTATTGTATACTCTTCTACAAAATGTATTTTCTGAACTAATCATAGCAGCAATGCTGCTGAAATGAAGCACCAGAATCTGTCTAGTGCAAATCTACCAGCCAGAGAAGTTCCTTTGGTTTATACCAGCTTGAGGATCTGTCTCAAAGTTTTCATTGTTCCATCGGAGATTTTGCCGGAAAAGAACAGCCAATAAAAGTGGCTGCATGTTGAAGCAAAGTCTGCAAACAAACCTTTACTTAAAGTTGTATTAAGTGGACATTTTTGCTTTTAAAAACTATTAAATCTACCAGAAATTCAAACAAAATAACTAAAACTGTCAAAAATTTGGATTATATTTGGTGATTTCATCTAGCTGAGAGTTTTTTACATATAAATTTGTCTAAAACTGGAACTATTGGTTTAAAAACTAACAAAGAAAAGCTTCCCAGAGTTACATCTGAATTTAAATAGAAGAGTTTGCTTTGATATTTAACAAAAAGTAATTTTAAAACTTCTCCTTCCTCTAATATTATGGGATAGTTTGTTTTGAGTTAATTTAAAATTTTCCTTGATTTTTTCATTATGAAAATGAGAAGGAGTTGCTCACTACATTTAGCACATCTAAATGTAATAACATTCAAGAGTAACTTCTTTCAGACTCAGAAACACTAAAGAGCAGTGGTGTAATATAAAGTAGTGATATTATTAGTTGTTTGTTGAAAAGAAATGTGTCATATTCTCATCTCTAAGCAACCTAATGTACCAGAAGGGAAAGATCAGGCTCTTTCCTCTTCCCTCAGAAGAGGGATTTTGTTATTCAAATGTTTCTTCAGAGTGTCTTGTGGTGTCAGAAATCAAAGGTCATAAAGGTAGAAGGCACGGTTTATTTATTCTTACCCTGCTGCTCTAATTAAAGGGCCAGAAGCAACCAGAGAGTCTCAGTTCCCTTTGGTTCTCAATAAACCTCTGCAATTTATTCTGGAAGGGGTGGAGAGAAAGAAGGATAAAATAGACATGTCCTTCTGACTGCTGATCTTTTAGTCTTTGATCACTATCTGCTCAATTTTTGTCTGCTTTGCAAGAGGAAGGAGCAGTGCACAGGTAAATTAAATGCATTTAAATAATCATGCGTCTTATGTAGAGAGAAAGGAAGGAGTGCTGCTGCTGAGAATTGCAGAAGGAATCAACTACAAGTTTTAGCTGATAATTTCTCTCTGCTCTGGCTTTAATGTTTGTCTTTAACATTATTCAAATGTATGTATGCTTTTAAATTCCTTTGGTTTTGTTTTTCTGTTTGAAAAAGGTATTGAAGGAATAAACTCAACAGGTGTTTAAGTCAGTGAGTAAAACTGCAGCTGCCCTCTGGGTTCTGCATGGAAGTGGTTGAATCTCAGGAACCAAAGGGAGTGTTTATGGGCTAGGAGGTGGTACGTGCTCAGTACCAAGGCATTTGACTCAGGATGTCGTGGTCTTAGGGTGTCATTTCAGTCTGATGTGCTCCATGAGTCCTGGGGCTGTTAGAATGTGCAGCAGAATCATGCTTACCCTCCTTTCATTGCACTGAGTTCTTGTAATTTGTTGCTTAGGATGATGTGCCAATGTATTTCTGTGTATATATATGAATACATTTATGTACACATAAGCACGAGTAACTATGTGGTAGATAATTGATTTACCTCATGCTGTTAATTTGGAGAACTCCTTGCCATAAGGACTGAGGCTGAGAGCTTAGACATTCCCGAAACAATTATACTGTTATGGTTAAAACTCAATTGTGTATATGGGTGGAGGTTAGAGAAGAAGCAAGACTTCGCTCACTTGGTTAATAATGACGGTCAACTTTCTGGTTTCCAGTTTGGATATTTAGTTACTCTCTGTTTTCTACTTGCTGTATGCAGCTGGGTGAATTGCCTGAAATGAAGGGTAGAGAGGGAATTAACACTTGAATATTTGCTTCCTAATTCCATCTTCAGAGCATCAGGCTGAAAAATTATTTGTTGATTGCAGAACCAGTAACATCAGCTATGTTTTCAGTGAAGTCAGCTCTCTTGCTCTTACAAAGAAGCACTGGTGGTTTCTGTTCTTCATTTTTCATCTTGAATCTTAATATTTGACATTAATTTTAAAGCTCTTTCAACCTTATTTCAAGCTATTATCTGAGATTCTTGGTTTAGCTTTATGGTAAGAAATTTGAAAAAGTGTTTCAATTACTCTAATAATATCTCCCAGTGCATGTGAACAATGATGGCATTTCTAACTGCTTCCTGATTCTTGGAAACAGGACCCAGAGGGTCTGGTTTTTTTGAAGGTGGATGACACTATACATACTGTACCAGCTACAGAAGACCTGGCTTCCAGGCTGTGGTTAATTTGTGAAGATTATCTTATTCTGATTTAAAAAAAAAAAGATTTAAAATATGTAGCTTTTTTATGTGGTCTGTGTCTGCTTCTATTATTTGTTCAAGTTCCTTTTGAATAGTGTAAGCACAAACCTGTACATTAAAATTAAGCTTTTTTCAATTATCAGCACTGTCAAACCTCCAAAACCATTCTCTGGGGGAGGTAGTAAAGGAAAAAAATGTGTCACATCTGAGATAAAGGGAAACTTTAATGGTGGAGTGAAGGCCTGAAAGCAGACTCATGTAATGTAGATCATTAGTGTAGGAAGTGATGATCAATGACGTTATATAATGCTCAGCAAATATTTGTGGCCAGGCTGGTGGCCAGCAACAGCCTCCTGAAGGAATTGGAAAATTTATCTTTTATTCTGCTCTAGAGGAACCATTTTAGACAGAACCACTTGGGGACAGTGGCTGCAGCACCATGGAAGCAAATGGAGTGCTGTCAGACCATGGCCAGGCAGCTGATGGAGGCATTGCTTTATCTCACCCACTATTTTATTTTGTGTGAAACTCATAAAATACGCTGGGGGTCCCAAACAGCAGTGCTGACAAACACAAGCTTCATGTGTGGTGTGGGGGAAACGTATGCTGCTGTAAGGGACATAGTACTGAAGGGTAAATGGAAGTTCTCTCCTAAGCAGTTTTTCTAAACCTTGTTAAATGCTGATGTTCCATCCGTTTAATTACCAACAAGCTGGCATTTATGGCTGTGTGTAATCAAGAAATGGAAGATTTTATAACACCTTTTATCCCCTGACATGTGGTGAGCAGAAATATCAGTCTGTTTTTATCCACATGCTTCATCTGTCATAGGGCAAAGTTTGTCCAGTTTTCCCATGCACATAGATTTTCATTGCGTGTGCAGTTTCTGTGAACATCCACATTGCCCATCTGTATCTGCTCCTGAAGAGAACCCAATTGTATCTTGTTAGGTGATGAGTACCAATCTACTGGCCTGTGCATAATAAAACAACTGTGCATGCATTGTAATGGCATATTTAGCTGAGTGGTCTTGCTTGTTTTGTTGTGCTTCTGTTGTTGCCAGTAGTTTCAGAATGCTATTACGATATATGTGACTCATGCCTGTTCCCAGGGCCCCATCTCTACTGCCAGACCTTCTTTTCGGCTGGGAGGACAAGTTGTGGTGTTTTGTGCATGATTAGTTACTCTAAATACTTTTCATTGCAATTTAATGTCTGTTCTGGAATGCTCTTTTCTTAACTTGTTGCTGTCTCTTAGCTATACACCTTTATTGCCTCCTCTTTGTTATCTTTGCAAATGATCAGCTATAGCTCCCCTAAAATGCTCAAGATTCATTGCTGTTTGTGCTCAAGTATCTTTAAGCAGAAAAATGAAATTGTACTTCTTGATCTTTGGGCCAGTGGAGATTTTAAATGTCACTGAGGTGGCATGATCAGACTTTAAGGGTAAAGTTGGTATACTACTGATTGTATGTACTCAGTGCTGGTTGGGAATGAACTGTTAACAGGTTGGCTTTTTGATTAAAACTAGAATGAAATGTGGAGAAAAAGGAGACTAGTTAAGAGCATGACACGTAAAATGTGATCTTAGTACCCTGTAGGGTAGGCTTTAAGCTATACTGTTAGCTGCAGGAGACTTCAGTTCCCAGTGGGTTGAGGATAAAGCTGGGGTTGCTGGGATTCAAAGCAAAGGTTTAATTTCAATTTTGCATCATTTCATGCTGATACGTCAGTAAAAGTCCATTGCCACTTGTTTTTCACATAGGAGAAGGCATGTCTATAAATCTTTATTTTACTCTAAATCCAGTTTTTATTTTATTGATTTTTAGGAATATGTAAAAAAGGGTACATATGCTATACCTCCAGTTAGCATTCTGTTTTTATATTTAGCACATTGACTGTAGAGCTATTTGATTTTCTTTTTGGGATGGGACAGGAAAATGCAGATGCCTGCCTGAAATTTCACTAGTGCATGCTGCTCAAGAGCTTTCCATGCCTTTTGTAGTCAGAGGCTGTTAAAAGTACATAAATCTGCATGAGGGTGCATTTTATTGGGGAACTCATCATGGCTAGGCTTCGCGAATGAAGATTTACAAGGGCTCTACCCACGCTTGCTACAAGCACGTTGGTGGCTAAA